>CAWUFW010011159.1:182500-635701 GCA_963921515.1 Calotriton arnoldi | reverse complement strand
TTAAGAGTATATGGTCAGGCTGCACTACAAACAGCATCAGAGAAGGGTCTCCGAACGCTGCAGAGGGGCCCTGCTCATGCAGGGGCACCCTCTCACATAGGAACCATGCACTCTGCCTTCAGGATTGATAAGGCCTGCCATAGGAGTGACTTATTGGTTTATATGTGTGTAGGTATGTAGTGATATAGGTAGCCTATATCACAGTAAGGAGTGCATGCACCACCTTACCCAGGCTGCAGTAGCAGACCTGTGGTGTCAGTTTGGATGGCCTTCCAGGGGTGGCACAATACATGCTGCAGCCCCTGGTAGGTCTCTGAGGTACCTATGCCCTGGGTACATAGTATACCATATACTAGGGACTTATAAGGGCACTCCAGATTCCAATCATAGATGTGCCTAAGGCACATGGAAACCATTTTAAAGAGGAACCAGCTAGGCTGGGGTTCTGATTAGCAGGGCCCCAGCCAGACTAAGGTCGAAAAACAGTGAAGCATCAGCAAAAAGTGGGGGTACCCATGTGAAGCAGATCCTACTCTCCTACACAACCCCCCAAACGTAGGGACATTAAACTAACCTTGCCCAGTTAAGTCTTCATGTTCTAAGTGGAAGTACCTAGAGAGTCCATCTGTATTGGCATGGTTACTCCCAGGTCTATGTTCCACTGTGAAGTCCATACCCCTGTAGGGAAATGGACCACCTAAGCAGTTTGGGGTTTTCACCCTTCATTTGTTTTAGCCATAAGAGGGGCTTATGGTCTGTTTGAACAAGGAAGTGAGTACCAAACAAGTATGGCCTCAACTTCTTCAGAGCCCAGACCACAGCAAAGGCCTCCCTCTCAATGGCTGACCAACGTTTCTCTCTAGGGGTCAGCCTTCTGCTAATGAAAGCTACTAGCTGATCCTGACCTTCATCATTCAATTGTGACAGTACAGCCCCTACCCCCAATTCAGATGCATCAGTTTGAACAATGAACTTCTTGGAGTAATCAGGACTCTGTAGAATGGGAGCAGTGCACATGGCCTGCTTCAGGTCATCAAATGCCTTTTGACAGCTAACTGTCCACTGAACCTTTTTGGGCATTTTCTTGGAAGTTAAGTCATTCAGGGGTGTCACTATTGATCCATACCCCTTGACAAATCTCCTATAGTACCCAGTCAGGCCTAAGAAGGCTCTCACCTTAGTCTGGGTAGTTGGAGCAGTCCAGTCCATGATGGTCTGGATCTTGCTCTGCAAGGGTTGAACCTGGCCTCCACCCACAAGGTGGCCCAGGTACACAACCTGACTCTGCCCTATCTGGCACTTGGTGGCCTTGATAGTCAGGCCTGCTTTCTGCAGGGCCTGTAAAACATTTCTGAGGTGGACCAGGTGATCCTCCCAGGTGGAGCTAAAGACAGCAATATCATCTAGATATGCTGCACTATAGGCTTCCAGACCTGTAAGGACTGTATTCACCAACCTCTGGAAAGTGGCAGGTGCATTCTTCAGACCAAAGGGCATCACCACAAATTGATAATGCCCAATAGGGGTTGAGAATGCTGTTTTTGGCTTTGCATCATCAGCTAGTCTGATCTGCCAGTAGCCAGCTGTCAGGTCAAATGTGCTTAGATACTTGGCTGATGCCAAAGTGTCTATTAGCTCATCTGCCCTAGGTATTGGATGGGCATCAGTCCTAGTGACTGCATTGAGACCCCTGTAGTCCACACAAAACCTCATCTCTCTTTTCCCACCATTGGTGTGAGGTTTTGGCACAAGGACCACTGGACTAGCCCAAGGGCTATCTGAGGGCTCATTAACTCCCAACTCCAACATTTTCTGGACTTCTGTCCTGATACAGTCCCTGACATGGTCAGGTTGCCTATAAATCTTATTTTTAATAGGCAGACTGTCCCCAGTGTCCACTTCATGAGTGCACCAGGTGGTCTGACTGGGTGTCAGTGAGAACATGTGTCTGAACTGATTGAGCACCTGTCTGCAATCAGTCTGCTGTTGGGTAGTGAGGCTGCCTGCTAAGGCTACACCATCCACTGACTCATCATCAGGGTTCTGTGAGAGCAGGTCAGGGAGTGGGTCACTCTCTTCCTCCTGTCCCTCATCAGTAGCCATGAGCAAGCCCATGTCTGCCCTGTCCACATATGGTTTTAACCTGTTGACATGGAGAACCCTGTGGGGACTCCTGGGTGTTCCTAGGTCTACTAAGTAGGTAACCTCACCCTTCTGTTCAACAATGGTATGGGGTCCACTCCATTTGTCTTGGAGAGCTGCTGGGGCCACTGGCTCCAACACCCACACCTTCTGTCCTGGCTGGTAAACAGTCAGTACAGCCTTTGGTCATGCCAGGCTTTTGAAGTTCCTGGCTAGCCTCAAGGTTTTTAGTTGCCTTTTTCATGTACTCAGCCATCCGGGAGCGGAGACCAAGTACATAGTCCACTATGTCTTGCTTTGGGGGCTTGAGAGGTAACTCCCATCCTTCCTTCACCAAGCACAATGGACCCCTGACAGGGTGACCAAACAAAAGTTCAAAAGGGCTGTAGCCAACCCCCTTTTGAGGCACCTCCCTGTATGCAAATAAAAGGCAGGGCAAGAGTATGTCCCATCTTCGCCTAAGCTTTTCTGGGAGCCCTTTAATCATGCCCTTCAAGGTTTTGTTGAATCTCTCAACTAAACCATTGCATTGTGGGTGATAGGGTGTGGTGAACTTGTAAGTCACTCCACACTCCTTCCACATTGCTTTCAAGTATCCAGACATAAAGTTGGCACCCCTGTCTGATACAACCTCCTTAGGGAAGCCCACTCTTGAGAAAATTCCCAGGAGGGCCCTTGCCACCACAGGTGCTGTAGTGGTCCTAAGGGGAATAGCCTCTGGATACCTGGTGGCATGATCCACTACCACCAGGATAAACCTGTGCCCAGATGCTGTTTGGGGATCCATGGGACCAACAATGTCAATCCCTACCCTTTCAAAGGGAACCCCCACCACAGGTAGTGGTATCAGGGGGCCTTTGTAGTGCCACCTGCCTTGCCACTGGCCTGGCAGGTTACACAGGAGCGACAAAACTCCTTGGTGTCTTCAGACATATGGGGCCAGTGAAAGTGAGGGACAAGTCTGTCCCAAGTCTTGTTCTGGCCCAGGTGACCTGCTAAGGGAATATCATGGGCTAGGGTCAATAGGAAGCCCCTGAACTTCAGAGGTATAACCAACCTCCTGGTGGCACCAGGCTTGGGGTCTCTACACTCTGAGTACAAGAGTCCATCATCCCAATACACTGTATGGGGACCACTAGCTTTCCCAGCAGCCTCAGCAGCAGCTTGCTGTCTGAGGGGTTCAAGAGAGGGGCAGCTCTGCTGCTCCTGGCTCAGATCTGCCCTGGAAGGGCCCCTGTCCCCAAGAACTCAACCTGGTCAGGTTCAAGCTCCTCTGGGACAGTTCCTTCCTCAGGACTGAGATCATCTCCCTCAAGAGACTGATCTTCCTTCTGAGCCAAGGGGAAGGCACTGCCTTTACCCTACTACTCCTCTTCTTGGAGGGCACTTGGTCCATTATTCCAGAATCCAAGGCCTGTTCAGTGTTAGACATTTTGGCTTGTGACCTGGTCACAGCAAACACATCTGCAGGGATCCCCAGCATTTCTGCATGGGTCCTGAGCTCCACTTCTGCCCAAGCTGAAGTTTCTAAGTCATTGCCAAGCAAGCATTCAACGGGTAGGTCTGCACTTACCACAACCTTCTTAAGGCCAGTTACCCCTCCCCAGGAGAAGTTAACAACTGCCAGAGTATGGTCTGTTCTGACGTTGCTAGCATTGGTCACTTGGTACATTTCACCAAGTATAATCTGCCCAGGATTCACAAGGTCTTGTGTCACCATTGTGACACTTGCCCCTGTGTCCCTAAATGCCAAAGCCTCTCTTCCATTGATTAAGGGCTGTTGTCTGTACTTGCCCAGATTACTGGGACTCACAGAGGAGGTCACATCCATGCCTCCATCACAGACTAGGACAGCCTGAGTGAGTTCTCTGACGAAGTCAGAGCTCATCTCCTTACCCAGGGTCAACCCTACTAAACCCTTGGCCTGTGGATTCCCACCACCAACTATAACTGCACTAGGGGGAGCAGGTGCCTTAGGGGCATTGGTGGGGGCTGGAATAGAGTCTTTGGACTTGGTGCAATCACTGGTCCAGTGGGTCTTTTGCTTAGACCTTGCACCATGGTTTCCTTTGGCCTTTCCCTTTGGTAGACTGTGAATCCCCACCTGAAGAAGATTTTTGGGGGCCTTGTGAAGACTTTTGATCTTTACTCTTCTCCCCACCCTTATCAGAGTTTTTCGAATCTTGCTTCTTAGGGTCACCACCTTGGTTCTGTACCTTCTGCCTCACCCTGGTTCTGACCCATTTGTCTGCCTTCTTTCCCAATTCTTGGGGAGAGGTCAGATCAGAGTCCACCAGGTACTGATGCAACAGCTGATTTTGACAGTTATTAAGAATCTGGTCCCTCATGATAAGATTGTACAATCCTGTGAAGTCACACACCTTACTGCCCATCAACCAACCTTCCAGAGCCTTAGCAGAACAATCCACATAGTCTACCCAGTCTTGAGTCTGTGCTTTTTGGGTATCTCTGAACTTTAACCTGTATTGTTCAGTTGTTAGGCCAAACCCATCAATCAGAGCACTCTTCAAGACCTTGTAATTGTCAGCATCCTCTTCTCTTACAGTGAGGAGCTTGTCTCTATCTTTGTCTGCAAAGGAGAGCCACAAGATTGCTGCCCACTGCTTCTGAGGGACCCTCTGTACTTTACAGGCCCTCTCTAGAGCAGTTATCCATTTGAGGATGTCATCCCCACTCTGGTAGGGAGGGACAATCTTGCTCAGGTTTCTATGGTCATAAGACCTTTCCCTATCTTTGGGGAAATTGCTGCCACCATGGGACTCTAGTCCCAACTTTTTTCTCTCTCTATAGAGATCTAAGGACTCCCTGTATATAGCCAACTGCTGTTTTCTGAGTTCAAGCTGGGCTTGCTCATACTGAATCAGTCTCTTCCTCCTGTCATGGGAGGATTCTCTCCTATGAGAAGAGACAGAGGACCCTATTGAGGTGTCAGAGTGGTTAGACTCCTGAGAAGGAGATCTAGACCTTCTGGGCACACTCAGTACTCTTCCTGGGGGACAAAGGGGAAGTCAGTCTGATCCTCCCCCACCTCCTCCTCCACAGGAGGAATTGGGTTTTCCAGGACAAGGTCATTTTCACCTTCCTGGCCAGTTTCAGAGGGGGCCTGGGTCTCTTCACCCCTGGCCCCTTCCTCATCTTCTGCCCCACCTTCTTTGCCTACCCCTTCAGACCCTAGGGGCCTGCTGAGATCATCAGCTAGTAACACCTCCCTGAGGTGTTGGGTGCTGGCACTTTTGCCTGCCTTCAACTTCCTAGTATTGCATAATGCTCTCAATTCCAAGAATGGGAGTTTATCATACTTGGAGGGAAGAAGCCCACTGGCTTCTGGCAAGGACTCACTGGGTCCTGGCTTTGAAGACATTACTAGTGAGGTGTGGTGTATGCACTACCTACTCTAGTGTGGCCTACTAAACTCTCTTGAGTTGTAGAAAGGGTGTGCTATCCCTTAACACACAACTCTAAGTTCAGTAGAACTTACTGTATTACTAAGCTTGATTTATATGTACCTTAGGTACCCTTAGTGGTTTTCAGTTGATCAATTCAATTGAGATTATCTGGTAAAACAATAGCAAGCTGGAATCCCACACGCTGCACACCAATGTGAGAAGTTGGCCTGGCATATGCTGTCCACTAATTATAGTGGGCACCTTGCACCAGCCCAAACAACCCCTTATTGGAGATAGGTTAAAGACTACCTTTATTGAAAGCTATCCTAGTGGTAGCTATGGAGAGCAGCCTTCAGGCTAAGTCTTGAAGGAATGTAAAGCAGCTTGTTTTACCAGTCTATAATCTCTTGAGTGACCAAATGAAAGAGGACCACACCAGGTATATATTCAAAATGTATGTATTTATTACTAAACACACCCCTCTAGTCTCTTTATGAGGCTAGAGTTCGAAGTACATAATTTATAAGTTAGTTATCTACAGTAATAGCACAAATACACGTTTGAGCCCCAGGGGCGTACCAAACCATATACCAATAAAGTGGTATAAGAACCACGACTGAGCTAGACACAAGGCCTAGAGCCTGTAGAAGTGCTTGGACCACAAGGAACCACCCAAGGCAGTGACACAGGGGACCCACGGGGGACGCGTGCAGTGTATGAACACAGCCGCGAACCACCGTTAACTTCTATAGGGAAAGTCGCGATTAGAATTTAAAAGAAAAGGGACACTTAGAGGAGGACTTGGAGCAAACCCCTTTAGAACTAGGTCGTTCTAGAGTCTATCCCCACGGGAGCACCGGAGTACTCGAGTTACCTCACCCAGGGAAGCCGGGTGCATAGGTGTCTTTCGGGGTCGGGTTTCGTCGTCGTTTACAATGGCGATCTGCTGCAAAGTGCTGCTGGCGGCCAAGTCGAAAGTGTTCGGGTGGATCCAAAGGTGGATCGAAGATCTGAAGAACCTGAAAGCAGAGGGGACAGAGTCTGGGTCACTAGCCAGTGACCAGGAAGGCGATGAGCGAATGCCCACCGATGTCGGGTGCTTCAGGTAGGTTGACGGTCGTCTTGACTCTTCAGCCACGAGGTCCAGGAGGCGTCGACGATGACCAGGAGCTGGAATCGAGCTGTCCCACGACGTCTGTCGCTTGCTGAGGTGTCGGCGATTGGATTGGACCCAACAAGCCTTGGCAACGGCAAGTCTCATGGAAATGGAAGAAGGACGATGTTGTAGACCAGCAAGGTCTGTGGGACTCACCCAGCGAGGGTAAGTCAGGGCACGCCTGGAGCAACCAGGGAGCCCAAGCAGACAAAGATTGGCCTTCGGGAGGGCCTACTAGCCAACGGACTAGCGACCGCGAAGGAGCCTCGAGTCGATGCACGTGGAGCTGGCTCACAGGACACTCGTGGAGTGGAGGCCAGTGATCTTCGGTGCAGTTGGTGCTGGAGACTGGGGCTACTCGGAGCCCAAAGCACGACTTCGTGGGAGACCCAGAAGAGGATGCACTTGCAAATGCGTTCGGTGTCCAGGGGTCACGGTTCCACGTTACCCACGACAGCTACGGGCCTCAGCTTTGCTGGGGACTCAGGGCAGCCTCGGGGAAGTCTGGAAATCCACCTCTGGTGATGCAAAGACTTCGGCGTCCGACGGGAGCTTCAGCGATGCAGACCGGACAATTGCTTCTTTGGTGCCTGCCAAGCAGGGGAGTCACTCCTTGCCCCAAGGGAGATTCTTCAGTCCTCTAATCTTGAAGTAGAGCGTCGAAGGTCCAGGATTCTGTGTCAGAGTTTCGTCCAGGTTAATCTAAAGTCCTAAGGACTCGGGTCCCATTCTTATACTAAGGTAGGGGGTTGGACATACTCTGTGGCCCCACCTATGGGAGGGTCAGGGCAGAGGGGTGGTTACACCCCTTTCCCTTTGTCCAGTTTCGCGCCAGAGCAGGGGCTGGAAGCCCCTGATCCAGTTTGAACTGGGGTATGCACAGGGACACCAAATGTGCCCCCAGTGCAGGACTTCAAAGCACCAGAGAGTGCTCCCGCCCAGCCCCAATACACACTATCCTGTCTGGGGAGGTGGTTACACCTCCCTGGGACAGGAAACCTATTGTCCAGGCCTCCCTGCCGGAGTTTCGGTCAGCAGCAGGAGGCCAGACTTGTGTCTGTGGCAGTGGCATCCATTTTGTGATGCCAGGGCTTGGAAAGAAGTTACCGGGCAGGCCGGTGTGTACATGTCTCTCCCTCTAGAAGGGTGGAATGCTACCCCCGCCGCCAGAACTGGCGGGGGGGTAGTATTCCAAGATGTTTGACACCAAATACGACATGTTTCCGTGCAGCCATCCCAAAGTTAGCATTTTAAAGCGAGGTTATAATGCGCTTAAGAGTATATGGTCAGGCTGCACTACAAACAGCATCAGAGAAGGGTCTCCGAACGCTGCAGAGGGGCCCTGCTCATGCAGGGGCACCCTCTCACATAGGAACCACGCACTCTGCCTTCAGGATTGATAAGGCCTGCCATAGGAGTGACTTATAGGTTTATATGTGTGTAGGTATGTAGTGATATAGGTAGCCTATATCACAGTAAGGGGTGCATGCACCACCTTACCCAGGCTGCAGTAGCAGACCTGTGGTGTCAGTTTGGATGGCCTTCCAGGGGTGGCACAATACATGCTGCAGCCCCTGGTAGGTCTCTGAGGTACCTATGCCCTGGGTACATAGTATACCATATACTAGGGACTTATAAGGGCACTCCAGATTCCAATCATAGATGTGCCTAAGGCACATGGAAACCATTTTAAAGAGGAAGCAGCTAGGCTGGGGTTCTGATTAGCAGGGCCCCAGCCAGACTAAGGTCGAAAAACAGTGAAGCATCAGCAAAAAGTGGGGTACCCATGTGAAGCAGATCCTACTCTCCTACATAGGGTGCATTGTATGTGTAAGGTAGGACATGCCTTGGTGTGTGTAGCATGTCCTGGTAGTGAATTACACCCAATTTCGTTTTTCACAACTGTAAGGCTACCTGTTCCTCATAGGCTAGAATGGGCAGTTTGACTATTACATCCTATAGTCCTAACTGACCCCAGGAACATGGTAGAAAAACGAATTTAGTATGCCTGAGCTCAGAATATTAAAATACATCTTTTAGTGAAGTTTATTTTTATATCCTGTGTTTGAAAATACCACTTTTAGAAAGTAGGTATTTTCTTGCCTAAGCCTTCCAGTGTGCTCTGCTGTTATGTGTATTGGCTGTCTGGTTTTGGAGGGGCAGGGCAGGCTGAGTCAGACCTGGGTTGAATAGAGAGATCTGCATTTAGAGGATGGGGAGGGGTGGCTCCTTGACCTGAATAGGGCTGTGCCTGGCAAGGTGAATGCTGGCTCCACCTGCTACTGTGTGTCTGATAGCAGACCCCCTCTTTCTGAAAGGAAGGATGCAGCCTGGTAAACAAAGTGCTCCAGGACTGACCAGAACTGGTTCTGGCTAGGCTCAGTGACTTGTAGCTTCTGAGAACAAAGACTTTTGGGGTATAAATATCTGTGCTCAAACCCCTACAATTGGTATTGCCCCTGGATCTGGAGAGGAAACTCTGTCCGTGCCACTGGAGGAATCTGCAGGAAGTGGCTGTCCTTGTGCTTGTGTATTGTTTCTTGCACTGGCCTGCAGCAGTGACCACTGGACCTTGAAGAAGAGGGAAAAAGACTTTTGATAGAACTTTTATTTTTGTGACAGCAATTACCCAAGGGCTAGGAAAAGAGCTAGTCCTCCTGCTGGAGTCTCAGGCACATCAGACTCCACCACCAACCTCCTGCTTCCTCCCTGCGAGGATTGCTATCTGCTGATGAGGCTCCTGTGAGTTCCAGGGCCTCTAGTTTGCTTCAGAGAAAAGAGTGCTGGAAATCGTCGCTAACGCACGTTTGCGAGCCGCTGCAGCCGAGAGCGCTGGAAAAATCATCGCACTGCTGCCGCTGGGTGCTCGCAACACGAAACCATCGCTAACGCCCCTTTGCGAGCCGCTGCAGCTGAGACGCGCTGGAAAAATCATCGCGCTGCTGTCGCCGAGCGCTCGCAACCCCCAAAGAAATCATCGCTTCAAGACATCGCTTTGCGGACGCCGTGCGTTCGCCATTTTGATCGCATTGCACCGGATTTCGTCGCTCCCTTGCGGAGCGCCATTTCTTCGCATCGCAACACAATCGCACATGCAACAGGATCGTCGCATCGTCTTCGCCCTCGCGGCAAGGCCTCAGCGCATCGGCGGCCTAGCGTGAAGAAGTTTGTCGCATCGTCTCCGCACGCATCAGCAGATCGGCGCATCATCCTCCCTTGCGGCAAGGATTTTAATGCATCGCCGGCCTCGCGTGAGGAAATGCATCGCTAACACTTCTTTGCGACATGTTTGTTGGTTTTGCTACTAAATCCAGGTACTTTGTGAGAGAAAGGGTCGCAGAGACTGTGAGAAGTTGGCCTGGCATATGCTGTCCACTAATTATAGTGGGCACCTTGCACCAGTCCAAACAACCCCTTATTGGAGATAGGTTAAAGACATCCTTTATTGAAAGCTATCCTAGTGGTAGCTATGGAGAGCAGCCTTCAGGCTAAGTCTTGAAGGAATGTAAAGCAGCTTGTTTTACCAGTCTATAATCTCTTGAGTGACCAAATGAAAGAGGACCACACCAGGTATATATTCAAAATATATGTATTTATTGCTAAACACACCCCTCTAGTCTCTTTATGAGGCTAGAGTTCGAAATACATAAGTTAGAAGTTATTTAAACACAGTAATAGCACAAATACACGTTTGGGCCCTAGGGGCGTACCAAACCATATACCAATAAAATGGTATGCGAACCACGACTGAACTAGACACTAGGCCTAGAGCCTCTAGAAGTGCTTGGACCACAAGGAACCACCCAAGGTAGTGACACAGGGGACCTACGGGAGACGCGTGCAGTGTAAATACACAACCGCGATACGCCGTTGACTTCTATGGAGAAAGTCGGGATCGGGAAATTATAGAAAAGGGACACTTAAAAGAGGACTAGGACAAAACCCTTTGAGATCTAGGACTTTGAAGAGTCTCTACCCACGGGAGCACCGGAGTACTCGTGTTACCTCACCCAGGAAGCCGGGTGCATAGGTGCCTTTCGGGGTCGGGTTTCGTCGTCGATTTGAATGGCGATCTGCTGCAAAGTGCTGCTGGCGACCAAGTGGAAAGTGTCCGGGTGGATCCAAGAGTGGATCTGAGTTCTGAAGAACCTGAAAGCAGAGGGGACAGAGTCTGGGTCACTAGCCAGTGACCAGGAAGGCGATGGACAGATGCCCACCGATGTCGAGTGCTTCAGGTGCGTTGACGGTCGTCTTGACTCTTCAGCCACGAGGTCCAGGAGGCGTTGTAGGCGACCAGGAGCAGGATTCGGGCTGGTACACAATGTCTGTCGAGTGCTGAGGTGTCGGCGACCGGATTGGACCCAACAAGCCTTGGCAACGGCAAGTCTCGATGCAGAGGAAGATCGTCGATGGTGCAGACCAGCAAGGTCTGGGGAACTCACCCAGCGAGGGTAAGTGAGGGCAGGCCTGGAGCAACCAGGATGCCAAGTTAGAAAAAGATTGGCCTTCGTTAAGGGCTACTAGCCAACGGGCTAGCGACCGCAAAGGAGCCTCGTGACGCCGCACGTGGAGCTGGCTTACAGGACACTCGTGGAGTGGGGGCCAGTGATCTTCGGTGCAGGTGGTGCTGGAGGCTAGGGCTACTCGGAGCCCAAAGCACGACTTCTTGGGAGACCCAGAAGACGACGCACTTGCAAATGTGCTTGGTGTCCAGGGGTCACCGTCTCAAGTCACCAACGATAGCCACGGGCCTCAGCTTTGCTGGGGACTCAGGGTAGCCTCGGGGAAGTCTGAGAATCCACCTCTGGTGATGCGATGACTTCGGCGTCCGACGGGAGCTTCAGAAATGCGAACCGGACAGATGCTTCTTTGGTGCCTGCCAAGCAGGGGAGTCACTCCTTGACCCCAAGGGAGATTCTTCTGTCCTCTAATCGTGAGTAGAGCGTCGAAGGTCCAGGATTCAGTTTCAGAGTTTCGTCCAGGGATAATCTAAAGTCCTAAGGACTGGGTTCCTATACTTATACTAAGGATAGGGGTTGGACTACTCTGTGGCCCCACCTATGGGTGGGTCAGGGCAGAGGGGTGGCTACACCCTTTCCCTTTGTCCAGTTCGCGCCAAAGCAGGGGCTGCAAGCCCCTGATCCGGTTTGAACTGGGGTATGCACAGGGACACCAAATGTGCCCCCAGTGCAGGACTTCAAAGCACACAGATGGTGCTCCCGCCCAGCCCCAATACACATTATCCTGTCTGGGGAGGTGGTCACACCTCCCTGGGACAGGAAACCTATTGTCCAGGCCTCCCCTGCCGGAGTTTCGTCCAGCAGCAGGAGGCCAGACTCGTGTCTGTGGCAGCAGCATCCATTTTGTGATGCCAGGGCTCTGGAAAGAAGTTACCGGGTTAGTCAGAGTTAACATGTCTTTCCCTCTAGAAGGGTGGAATGCTACCCCCGCCGCCAGGATTGGCGGGGGGGTAGTATTCCAAGATGTTTGACACCAAACACGACATGTTTAGGTGCAGCCATTCCAAAGTTAGCATTTTACCGCGAGGATATAATGCGCTTAAGAGTATATGGTCAGGCTGCACTACAAACAGCAACAGAGATGGTCTCCGAACGCTGCAGAGGGCCCTGCTCATGCAGGGGCACCCTCTCACATAGGAACCATGCACTCTGCCTTTAGGATTGATAAGGCCCGCCTTAGGAGTGACTTATAGGTTTATATGTGTGTATGTATTTAGTGATATAGGTAACCTATATCACAGTAAAGGGTGCATGCACCACCTTACCCAGGCTGCAGTAGCAGACCTGTGGTGTCAGTTTGGATGGCCTTCCAGGGGTGGCATAATACATGCTGCAGCCCCTGGCAGGCCTCTGAGGTACCTATGCCCTTGGTACATAGTATACCATATACTAGGGACTTATAAGGGCACTCCAGATCCCAATCAGTGATGTGCCTAAGGCACATGGAAACCTTTTACAGAGAAAGCAGATAGACTGGGGCCCTGAATAGCAGGATCCCAGTCCAACTAAGTCATAAACCAGCAAAACACCATAAAAAAAGTGGGGGCAACCATATAGTCAGATTCCACCTTCCTACAGAGACCACTGCTTTGAATTTGAACCTTATTTCTGCAACCATTGAACTATTTTTGACAGTCCTGCAACAGTAATCCTATTTTTGACAGTATTGTGGCTTTTACAGTTATTGGTCTTGTGATAAGTCTGCATATATATATATAAAGATACTCATTTTTTATAACTACTTGTGTTGTGTCCCTTTGTAGTGTTCCTCACTGTGTTACTGTGTATGGTCATAAATGCTTCACACACTGCCTCTGAGATAAGCCTACCTGCTCGTGCTACGTTATCACAGGGTTGAGCAGGGGTATTAAAGAGGGTAGCCCTCTCACTCTGACTTAGGAAGAAGGGTCCCTACTTGGACAGTGGCCAGCCATTGCCAACTAGAGACCCCCATTTCTAACAAGGGTAAACTAAGTAGAGTGCATGGACATTACATACATAGTAGGCTAAGACGAAGGAGATCCAAGATGGCCGCCGTGGAGCGACCTTTGAGTCAGCAGTCTAGTGTGCCAGAGCTTGAGGACAAACAAGAATGTCCAGGTGAAGCGCCCGCAGAAGTGCGCACATCACCTGAAGACGTCGCGGAAGAAGGAGAGTCGGCACCTTGCGGCGCGAAAGTCAGTCAGGGACCTTCCGTCGCGCACTCGGTCGACGAGCCTCCGGTTCGGGAAGCAGTTTCCAGTCCTGCGTTGTTGCGCTTGAGGAGCGCAAGTCAGTAAGCCTAGCAAGTGTATTTTGGGAGAGCATAGTTTAAGGAAATTGTCAGGCGCGGTTCGCGCATGCTTTCTGAATTTCAGTATTTGAGTTCTTGAATAAGTAGACGAGTGAAATTCTGTTGCAATGTCACATTGTTCCTAGTTGAAGAGATACGTTGTCAATACCACACAGTAGTTTTTCACAGTTGAGACAGTATTGCCGAGTATCAACACAGTTGTTTTAGCGTACCTAAGTGGCTAGGCGAATTGTTACCGCTTATTAGTATTTACAGTTGAAGTAAACTCAGTCGCTACACCCTCACTTACCCAAAAAGGATGTTAGGAAGTAGAGCGATTATATTTTCTTTCTCAGTACTTTAGTTCTAGCAGTAGAGTACACGAGTCGCTAGCTTGCTCAGTCCTCATTTTTGTGATTACTTACAAACTATTATTTACACAGACAAAAGAATCTTATTTAGTTTTTGTAAGAAAAAACTTACCTGCTGAGGATTGTAGAATTCCAATAGGAGCCATCTGTATACATCTTAGGTAAGAGTCTGGGAGAAAGAGAGAGAGTAAAATTAATAAAGGTAAAAGGCAGCGCTATTATAACTATACTTCTATTAATAGTTACAGACAAGGCTTACCATTACACAACCACGAAGAAAGAAGAGAGGCACATGTCACCAGAGAATTGGGTATGTGCAAGAGAAAAAATGTATTAAAACAATTGATAAACAATGTAACTAAAAGAAAGGTATTTGGTACTAATAAAAGGTTTATTTCAGTTCCAAATAAAAACTACACCTGGCAAGAACCAGAAGATAGCAAGTGAAGAGAAGGGATGTATGATGCTACATCGCAAACGATAACATCGCATACCTTAACATTGGCGCCTTTACATCGCATGCACATTTGCAACGCACGTTTTCACCACGCAAACCATTACTTCGCTTTGGTATTGAAATGTATGCAAAACACATTTTCAACGCACACAAACACTCCGCATGCTTTAACATCGCGATTTCCCCTCAAATACCCCCCTACATAACACACTACCCTAAAGCCTAAAAAAGGACCCCACACTCCCCTGACCCCTAAGCCCTAATACGCTACGCTTAACACACTGCCCTACATAACACACACTACCCTAAAGCCTAAAAAAGTACCCTAAACTTCCCTAAACCCTAATACACTACGCCTAACACACTGCCCTATACTACGACCACCAGACAGTGCCCTAAACCCTAAACACTACACTGTAAGCACAATCTCCAGACACTGCCCTAAACCCTAAACACTACACTAAACCCTAAACACTACACTGTAAGCACAATCTCCAGACACTGCCCTAAACCCTAAACACTACACTCTAAGCATAATCCCCCTTACCTCTTTCTCCTCGCGTTGTCCCGGTGCTCCTCCGCCTCTGTCCCGGTGCTCGTCCGTGCCGCCCGCCTCGCGTCCATTACACCACATACGATTTAAAAGCGTATGCGTTTTAAATGCGCATGCGATGTAATGGTACGCGGCGTAATGGGCCGCGTCGTAGCGTCGCTTGCGTTGTAACGCTCGCGACGTAAACGCATGCGACATAACGCATGCGTTGTAGTGGGTGTTCCCCGAAGAGAAGACCCAGAAAAGG
Organism: Calotriton arnoldi; assembly: GCA_963921515.1. NCBI lineage: Eukaryota > Metazoa > Chordata > Amphibia > Caudata > Salamandridae > Calotriton > Calotriton arnoldi. The sequence continues at coordinate 620,576 of CAWUFW010011159.1, read as the reverse complement.
AACCGAATTCGAAGTGTGACAGTCTCTTCTCAATCCCCATCCCCTTTCCCCCTGTGGATTCCTTGGCAAGTCACGAGCTTGTGAACGTGCTGCTAGGAAGCTGTAGTGGGGCATTGGGAATATACGTCGTTCTGCTCCTGTGCATCTGTGGTTAAGACACTCTGACAGAGTGAAGTGCCCACGCTGTAATTGCACCTGAGCAGAATGGCAGAGGGTCTAGATTTAAAGAAGTTAGGAGAAGTTTTGGAGGGAATTCAAAAAGAATTGATAGTAGTTAGAGAAGAAAAGAGGGAGCTAAAACAGGACCTGATCACATCTCAGAGAGAGACTACGGATTTAACCATTAAGATGAATAGTTTAGTGTCCAGGACCAGTTTCAAGAATCCCTCTTTACAAGGAGAATATACAAGTGATCCCACAGTCTCTACGCCCAAGGTTACGACCCAAGTTATTCATTCCTTGTCCCCAGGAATTCCTTTAGCTCCCCCTGAGCGGTTCAATGGGGACCCTCAGAAGGCACAGGTATTCTTGACCCAGTGCACCTTACACTTCATGTGCCGTCCAGCAGTCTTTCCTGACGCACAGTCGTGAGTGGCATTCATCCTTTCATATCTTAGTGGAGACGCAGCGTCCTGGTCTATGCCCTTAGTAACCAGAAATGACCCAATTTTATATGATATTGATGAATTTAAAAAAGAATTCCTCAGGATTTTTGATCGGCGTAAAGCCTCGCAGGCCACAGATAACAAACTATTAGAGATCAAACAGGGCAATCGGGATTTGATTGCATACTTAGCCCAGTTTAACAAACTAGTCGTGGAGACCGAATGGCCGGAGAATAAACGAGCAGCAGTTTTTTACCGTGGATTAAAGGATGAGTTATAGGATGCCCTAGCCCAGGTGCCTAATAGACCCACAGAAATCTCTGCGCTTATTGACTTGGTACTAGAAATTGATTTTCGCCAAAATGAACGAAGAGGAGAGAAAAGGAGAGATTTTCGTTTGAGCACACCTAGGTTTGATCGAGCAAGAATGGAGAATTCTAAAGGAAGCGATTCCCAACATGGGGCCGAACCGATGCAAATTGGAACCATACGTGGCCCACTATCAAAGGAAGAGAAGGAAAGAAGGCGTTTAAATAAACAGTGCTTGTATTGTGGTGGTAGTGGTCATTTTGTTCGTAATTGTACCAAGAAGCCAAAACAGACACCGCCGGAAAACGCCCAGCACCATCAGTAAGGGGAGTTGGACTGATGGTTGCCGAATTGGAAACAACTCCAAGAGATCATTCCCTGGCCAATACTTTACAGTTCTCTTCACCACATCTCATCATGATTATGACCCTGCAGTTTCGCGAGATCACCTTAAAACAAATCACCGTGATGGTGGATTCAGGAGCTACGGGCAATTTTTGCGATATAAAGTTTGCAGAAAAGATTGGATTAAAGGTGATAAGAAAAGAGAAGAGTGAAGCAGTGCGGACTGTAGATGGTACAAATCTCTCTTCGGGTCCTATAGTTAGCCACACTGAATTAGTAGAATTGAGAACTGAGGAAGGACATTGTGAAACCCTGCAATTTAATTTAATAGACGCTCCTCAATTCCAACTAATATTGGGGCTACCGTGGCTTACGGAGCATAATCCAACTATTGATTGGAGTGCTCGATCAATCACGTTGGATTCAGAATTTTGCAAAGAAAACTGCTATAAGCATGACAGAAAAAGGAATGTGGAAACTCCAGCGTTTCATCTGTGCGAAGGAGGAGCCACAATTTGTGGGATCCAAACTACCGAATTGCCTCCAGAATACGTTGAATTCCAAGATGTTTTTAGTGAGGCCGAGGCAGAAAAGCTCCCACCACATAGAGAATTCGATTGTAAGATTGAGCTAGAACCAGGTTCCAACCTTCCTTGCAGCAGAATATATGCCTTAAATGAAAAGGAAGATCAGCATCTAAAAGAGTATCTACAAAAATATCTCAGTAATGGATTTGTCAGACCCTCCCAATCCCCAGTCTCCTCGCCACTTTTCTTCATCCCTAAAAAGGATGGCGAACTAAGGCCTTGCATTGATTACAGGGCAATTAATCGCATAACAATCAAGAACCGCTACCCTTTGCCCTTGATCTCTGTGCTGTTGGATCAAGTGAAGAGTGCGAAGATCTACACCAAGTTAGATTTGAGAGGGGCATACCATCTAGTCCGAATTAAGCAGGGAGACGAATGGAAGACTGCTTTCAGAACTAAACACAGGCTTTATGAATATCTAGTGATGCCCTATGGGCTTTGTAACGCCCCTGCTGCATTTCAATACTTTATCAACGATGTGTTGAAAGAATATATTGATCGAAGCGCAATCGTTTACATAGACGATATCTTGATATATTCAAATTCAGTGGAAAAGCACCAAGAACATGTGAAAGGAGTCTTGCAAAAGCTGCGTGAGAATTGTTTGTATGTAAAATTAGAGAAATGCGCTTTTCACGTGAATACTGTAGAATTCATAGGATTTGTGCTGTCTCCAAATGGAATTACCATGGATATGAATAAGATCAAGGCAGTGACAGAATGGGAGTCTCCAAAGTCCGTGAAGGAAGTCCAAAGCTTCATAGGCTTTGCAAACTTCTATAGGAGGTTTATTCAAGACTTTTCCAAGAAGTTAATTCCCTTGACCAAGTTGCTAAAGAAAGGAGTTAAATTTGATTGTACCAATGAAGCTGAAGAAGCCTTTGTGAAATTAAAGAAAGATTTCACCACAGCTCCGACCTTACTGCATCCCGATCCCACTGAGCCTTTCTATGTAGAAACAGATGCCTCCAATCTAGCATTGGATGGAGTCCTGTCACAAAGACACAAGGTCACAGGTCAATTACATCGAGTGGCTTTTCGCTCACAGAAGTTAATCCCCGCTGAGGTGAACTACACCATAACTGAAAAAGAGCTGTTGGCCATAAAGGACGCATTTAAGGAGTGGAGGCATTACTTGATGGGCACTCGACATACAGTTCCCGTCTACACGGACCATCGGAATCTGAAATTTTTTAAAGTCGGCGAGGACATTGACACCAAGACAACTTTGTTGGTCATTATATTTCGCTGACTATGACTTCGTGATTACGTATAGACCAGGAACACAAAATGGAAAGGCAGATGCCTTATCCAGGCTTGGCACAGAGAATGTTCAAGAGAAGGTTGAAAATCAAAGAATAATTGCTGAAGGGAAGATTGTCGGAACCGTGTTAAGAGAATCCATGGAAGATTCAACACAAGATACTATGGGGTCAGAAGAAATTCAGGAATGGGCAAACCAGGATACTAGACGAGAAGTTCGTGGAAATTTACCACACCACGATGGAGCCCTCTATTTACCCACCAAAGAGTTACAACAAAAGGCAATAAGAGAGTGTCACGATCATATATTAACTGGACACAAAGGAATCCAGAAAACAGAAGACCTAGTAAAACGTCGCTTTTGGAGGCCCAATATGACCAAAGATATCCGTCAATATGTATCCACTTGCGAAATCTGTGCGAGAGGAAAGTCAGAGAGACAAGCCCCAAAGGGACTATTACAACCTTTGCCCACACCACCTTACCCCTGGCATACTGTGACGTTAGATCTAATAGTAGAGTTACCATCCAGTCAACGGTTTTACACAATATTAGTGTGTGTGGATGCATTCACCAAGATGGCCCATTTTGTCCCTTTAAAGGGGTCCCGACAGCTAGGAAATTAGCACACACCTTTAGCCAGACAGTTGTGCGGGCTCATGGGATACCCAAGGTGTTAGTGTCTGACAGGGATTCTCAATTTTTATCTCATTTTTGGAGGGCATTCACTAAGAAATTAATTATAGAAACTAGGTACACAACTAGTTACCACCCAGAGTCTGATGGCCAAACAGAAAGGGCTAATCAAGAATTAGAACAGTATCTCAGACTATGTCTATTAGATCAAGAAGGAGACTGGCCAGAATACCTTTGGGCTGCAGAGTTCGCACATAACAACGCGAAAAATGTGTCCACTGGGTATTCCCCATTTTATTTAAATTCTGGCAGACATCCAAATCAGTCAATAAATTTCCAAGCAGTAGAGGTTCCTGCAGTGAAAGATCTAGTTGAACAGATGACTCAAGTTCATAGTCTAGCGACTAGGAATCTCACTATAGCTAAGGAGAGTTACAAGCAATATGCTGACAAGAAGAGAAGGAAGGAACCTGATTTCCAAGTTGGAGAAAAGGTTTGGCTGAGTACCAAAAATCTTAGGCTGAAAGGGAACAGAAAACTACAACCAAGATTCGTAGGTCCTTATGTAATTGAAAAAAGGTTGAGCACATTGACTTAACAGCTAAAACTACCCAAGTCTCTAAAGATACACCCAGTGTTTCATGTTTCACTACTGAAAAAGACTTCACAAGGACTAAGAGTAGATAAACCCCCAAAACCAATTCAAACTGAGGGAGGAGTAGAGTTTGGAGTAAAACAAATCTTAGACTCAAAAGAAACTAAGGGTCAGGTCTACTACTTGTTAGATTGGAAGGGGTATGGTCCAGAAGAAAGGTCTTGGGAGTTAAGTTCAGACGTGCATGCTCCTCGATTAATTAGGAATTTTCACAAAAAGTTTCCAGACAAACCCAAGCCTGTGGGACCTGCCTTGCGGGGGGTACTGTCAGAACCATCCAGAATCCTCGAATCCAAAGTCTTTCCACCTGCTCAATTGTAGTGAAGGGTAAACTAAGCAGAGTGCATGGACATTACATACATTGTAGGCTAAGACGAAGGAGATCCAAGATGGCCACCGTGGAGCGACCTTTGGGTCAGCAGTCTAGTGTGCCAGAGCTTGAGGACAATCAAGAATGTCCAGGTGAAGCGCCCGCAGAAGTGCGCACTTCACCTGAAGACGTCGCGGAAGAAGGAGAGTCGGCACCTTGCGGAGCGAAAGTCAGTGAGGGACCTTCCGTCGCGCACACGGTCGACGAGCCTCCGGTTCGGGAAGCAGTTTCCAGTCCCGCGTTGTTGCGCTTGAGGAGCGCAAGTCAGTAAGCCTAGCAAGAGTAGTTTGGGAGAGCATAGTTTAAGGAAATTGTCAGGCGCGGTTCGCGCATGCTTTCTGAATTTCAGTATTTGAGTTCTTGAATAAGTAGACGAGTGAAATTCTGTTGCAATGTCACATTGTTCCTAGTTGAGGAGATACATTGTAAATACCACACAGTAGTTTTTCACAGTTGAGACAGTATTGCCGAGTATCAAAACAGTTGTTTTAATGTACCTAAGTGGCTAGGCGAATTGTTACCGCTTATTAGTATTTAGAGTTGAAGTAAACTCAGTCGCTACACCCTCACTTACCCAAAACGGAAGTTAGGAAGTAGAGCGCTTATATTTTCTTTCTCAGTACTTTAGTTCTAGCGGTAGAGTACACGAGTCGCTAGCTTGCTCAGTCCACATTTTTGTGATTACTTACAAACTATTATTTACACCGACAAAAGAATATTATTTAGTTTTTGTTAAGAAAAAACTTACCGGCTAAGGATTGTAGAATTCCAATAGGAGCCATCTGTATACATCTTAGGTAAGAGTCTGGGAGAAAGAGAGAGAGTAAAATTAATAAAGGTAAAAGGCAGCGCTATTATAACTATACTTCTATTAATAGTTACAGACAAGGCTTACCATTACACAACCACGAAGAAAGAAGAGAGGCACATGTCACCAGAGAATTGGGTAGGTGCAAGAGAAACAAGCATTGGAAATGCAATAGGTCTCTCATTTGGTTGAGTTACAGCTATTGGCGTTGTAAATGACAATGTCTTTTACCCATGTGTTATGGAGTGTATGTAAGTGGTGTGTAGTGGAATTATGTAGGTTGGATTGGAATTGTGTGGTGTGAAATTGTTTGGTGTGGAGTGGATTTGTGTAGTGGAATTATGTGGCATGGTGTGCAGTGGAAATATGTGGATAGTAGTTATGTTGTATTGAGTGTACTGCAATTATGTGAAGTGGGATTGTGTGATATGGAGTGTAATTATGTGGAATGTTTTTTGTGTTGTGGAGTGGTATGTGGTGTGCTGCTGAATTCTATGGCATGCTGTGGAATTTTGTGGTGTGGATTGGATGTATGTGGTGTGTTGTGCAATTCTGTTGAGTTGCATTATGTGGTGTAGTGTTGAATTATGTGGTGTGGATTGCAAATGTGTGAAGTTGAATTGTGTGGTGTGGATTGTGAGGATAGTTTCGTTTTTTTGGTGAATAAAAAAATATAGTTAGGAGCTAAGCTCCAGATCAGTGTTTCTGGATGTTTTAAACAAAAAGAAAAGGGTAGCGAACCTTTAACTCTTTCCCCACTAATGACATTATAGGCTTGCCTCTGTATAATAGTTATGTTAGTACTTTTCTCCCTGATCAGGTCGTTTTGCAGTCGAGGTTCCTTTCAAATGCAATTTAATGTTAGAAAAAAAATGTAAATGTGGGCCTGAGTAATACAATTAGGGGCCGATTCCGATTCGGGCCGGAATTCTCTCCGACCGAGCCGGACCCGGAGAGAATTCCGACCGAATCGGACCCTAGCAGTCCGACCGAACGAGTACGATGCGTTCGCATGCCATCGGACTCGATTCGGTCGGACTCCCATTGAAGTCAATGGGAGCCGGTCGTATGACGCGTACGCGGGCTCCCATTGACTCAATGGGTGCGAGGCGGTCAAGGGCGCCCCTACAGCGTGTACGCGTCCATGCGCATCGCGGCGTACATGCACAGGTAGGGGGGACCCATAGGTCCCCCCTGTGTGCGACTCGCGCGCCTACGCGTACAGGGGGTCCGACGCGGACCCCAAAGTCGGGCTCCGACAGCTTTTTCGAGCCGGACGGCGCGAGTCGATTGGAGTGGTCGCGGCGCGCATCGTACTTACCCGGCCGGGAAACGTCTCCATAGCGCGGTGCGAGTCGTGTCCATGCGAGTCGGTCGGAGCGTGTTGAAGCCGCGTTCGAGTCGGTCGGGGATTTCGCGGGTGCCTGCATCGTACTCGCTCGGCCGGACCCGCGTACGATTCGGTCGGGAAACAGGGCTCCGAATCGGATCCAGTAAATCCGAATCCGATTCGGAGCACTACCGGCCGAGATCGGAATCGGCCCCTTAGTGCTCATATAAATAGGTTCAACAGCTTTGGATTGAGGTGAAGCTATATAAAATTGTAACAGAAAAACAGGTTATCCAGAAAACGATTTTCCTCGATTTGTCTGCACTGGTGTAAGAGCTGATAATAGTGAAGCCTAGCCTGTCTGTCTAAAATCACAGGTCTGAGCCTGTGTGCTTAAAATCACACGGCTGAGCCTGTGTGCTTAAAATCACAGGGCTATCAGGCTGATACACTTCAGTAGGAGTAAAGAGCTGAGTGCTGGCTGGTCCCGGGGAAAGCTCTGAGTTACTCTACCAATAAACACACTAAACAGCTTTGCCGGGCCCATGCCGGTTTCCATAGCAACTGGTCACCTCTCTATGACTTGGGCCCAGCTCAAGCTTCAATATGCAAGCCGTCTCGTACATGTTAATTAGGAAGCAAATTATTAAGAATACACTTTGATAACAGTAAACCACTTTATTATTTGCCGACTTGCAAATTACTTTTTACAATTATTAAAATAACTATTTGATGAATTAAATTAGTTTATTGTTGCACCCATCTGACGCTGTGCCCAGAACTTATCTTGTGCCTGGCAGCCGTTGACCTGCCTTTATACTGTTGGCGTCCTATGTGCCTGTGCTATTCAGGACAGATGGACACAGGACTCAGACATGTGTCTGCTAGTAAGTGGCAGCACCATTGAAAAACATATCCTGCTGTGCCGTCTGGAGTCCAGGACCTCTCTGTGCCATGTGGACCTGGACCGAGTCTCCCAAGCAGGATGTTAGAGGCCCCAGCCGGGAAGCAGGGCGCTGTGAAGCCTCAACCACAGGCCGATCTGCACCGGCCACCCGGGAACGATTCGCACTCTCAGGTTCAACAGCAGCTGCACACTGGTGTGCTCTGGGATAAGCGGCTGCGCGCTTCATGGGGTTGGGGTCCGGTTGCGGAGATTGTTCTCATTGTTTCAGGCAAATTTTACTGTGGTGCAAGCAGCGCTGGCATTGCCACTGGCGGAAGCCTCCCACAGCTTACATTCGGTTTCAAAACAAATGCGGTCTTGAAAATCACAGCCTTTCTTGTGACAGCACGTCTTTAAAAATGAGGTCCTACCAGAGTTTCAAGAAGCTCACGTCTAAGACGTGTGTGGAACAGAAGACCAACCTGGCCGGGCACCCACCATTATTTAATTGAAAGCGTGGGATGGGGCACTTTCAAAAACAAACAGTGTTTTAAAAAGTGAATACGGCATCCGCCATTGTTTAAGTTAAAGCACGGGTGTGCCTGCGCTGGTAGCCATGGATGGGAGCGGAAGGGGAACAATGGCACATGGAGGAAGCGTCCCCAATGACGCCTGCTTCCCAAACCATGAAGCGCGGCATCCCTGCAGCTAGGGGAAGGGGAAACGAGAATATTTAAAAGTTATAGCGCAACGTTCTCATTGTTTCAGGCAAATTTTACTGTGGTGCAAGCAGCGCTGGCATTGCCACTGGCGGAAGCCTCCCACAGCTTACATTCGTTTTCAAAACAAAAGCGGTCTTGAAAATCACAGCCTTTCTTGTGACGGCACGTCTTTAACAAGCGCGGTGCATGCGCACTGCAAAAAATGTGAGGTATGCAGCTGGCACCCGGGCGCGCTGTTGCTCGCTCCCGAGCTCCCTAGGCCAGGGGAGAGAGAAGGCGGGACATGCAGCCGCCTTTGGCCAATTGCATGCTGTCTTTCTTAGAAAGACGCACCCAAAGGCCAATAGCGTGTGAGCAAAAAAAAGCACACGCACGAGCGTGTGGTCCGAGTTGAAAGTCCTTACTAGAAGCCTTGCAGTGCAGCGCATGCGCGCTGGCTCAGGCGAGACCTAAAAATGTATTAAAACAATTGATAAACAATGTAACTAAAAGAAAGGTATTTGGTACTAATAAAAGGTTTATTTCAGTTCCAAATAAAAACTACACCTGGCAAGAACCAGAAGATAGCAAGTGAAGAGAAGACCCAGAAAAGGAACCGAATTCGAAGTGTGGCAGTCTCTTCTCAATCCCCATCTCCTTTCACCCCTGTGGATTCCTTGGCAAGTCACGAGCTTGTGAACGTGCTCCTGGGAAGCTGTAGTGGGACATTGGGAATATACGTCGTTCTGCTCCTGTGCATCTGTGGTTAAGACACTCTGACACCACAATTAAGTTTTTGAGAAGCAAAAACCTAAGAGAAACTCTATGTCCATCCTTTCTGGAAATCAAACATGAGCCTTCCACCATTTTGCAACAACCAAAGGGCTTTTACACCTGCTCCAATTGTTCAATCTGCAAACTGGGTAAATCCAGAACCAAGGATGTCACAGTAAACGGTCACTCCTACAAAATTAATGACTTCATTAACTGCGAAAGCACTAATGTGATTTACCTTATCTCTTGCCCCTGTGAACAGTATTACATTGGCAGTACAATTCGACCACTCAAAGTCCGAATTCAAGAACATTATCGTAACATCCATAAAACAGACATCAGACAACCATTAGTGGAGCATTTTGAAACACATCATCTGCATCAACGGACTTTCTCCTTTACTGGCCTTAAAAAACTGAAACAACACAAACAAGGCGGAAATCTGGAACATTGCCTGCGCAAGGAGGAAAATGCCCTCATCATCAGGCTGGAAACAGTGGAGAAGGGACTTAACAAGGAATATGAGTGGCATCACTGGCTGTAGTCATCACATGTTAAATCCATCCAGTTTTCTCTGCAATTCCCAAAAACTTTTTTTTAAATTATCTGTAATCACATCTCTCCTTAGATTATGGGACAAAACCCTATGATCCTCCACCAGTTATAGGTGGCTAACTGTGCATATACCTTACTCTTTAAAAATCCAACTCTATTTTCGACTCCATACTCTTCCTCTGTCCTTCTTACTCCTGTCACGTAGAAAAGTGAATTCAACCCTTAACCCCCATATGGGCTTAACATGTACATATGCGGTTTGGATACATCTCTTTACCTATCCATCATGATCATATATGTCCTGAGTAGTAGACCTGTAATTCCTTGTTTATCTACTGGGAGTGTTTGCTGCTTTGCTCCCTGTTTGTTTTTGAAAAATATTGCACCACTCATCATAACCCAGTCCTATTATTCTAGCCAGAGATTTTTACTTTCCTTCTCTGACGACTTTCGATTCTTCAGTTTCCTAATAAGCTAATCAACTATTGTGCCCCACTTCAAGATGGCGTTACCTAATTCACACATCGCGATAAGACCCATGGGAGCTCACTCCTCTCAGTATTTTTTACTTCCTATGGGACTTGTCCCATACAAACATGGTGGCTCATTTTTTCCGTTGCGTGGTTGCCTGTTTCGGTCTTTTAACTCCTGTCGTCGGTATTTAAATGCACGCATTGTAACTCACACCATCCCTCTACCACAGGGACTTAGGACACGTAAACACACATTTGTCAGTTGAATAATTAGAACTACATTTGATCTAGTTTAAGCACATACCCTCTATACTTTTCACTAATGGCGGCTGTGTATCATACCTACCACTTCCGGATTACTTACACATATTCTGACGATTTAAAGATGGCAGCCGACATGAACGCCGATACTCCGTCGGTTCGTATGATAAGTGGGAATACCCTGGGACGACTTTGCTGCTGCTAATAGTAAGTGGATACCCGCCGTTAGGTCTAATTCCCTAGTGTACTGCTTTTACCTATTTAAATTACTCCCAGTACCTGGCCATAGCATTTAGGCTGTCCTGTTCCTTATCATAGTGTCAGCGGTCTTTCCGCTCTAACTCTACCCATCTCTAAATACCACCTACTTCTCTTCTAGTAAAAGGTGGATATGCCTTGCTTTCTTACAAGACTACAAGAATGCTTAGAGAAGTACCCGACTGTTAGAAAACCTAATTTAAGTATGCTACATGCCGCCCGCATCGAGGGGCGTGCATAGTATAACGTACACTTTGCGTATTGGATTAACTGCATAACTGCCCCTTATCGCGAACCAGCAAGGCCTCTTCTTTGCCTACTATTGTTGCCATACGTGCTTTATTCCTGTCTTTGAAAAAAATATTTCTGCAGAACAGTAAGAACATGTCTCTTCTTTCATCCTGTGCCCCTTACCGCTCACCTTTTACTTTTGTTTTTGTCTTGATTATCCTTTCTTTCTTATCTCAAACTTGTCTTACTCTCTTAGATTTCAGCTGCTTATACATTGTTTTGAAGATCGTTGGATTATACCCTTAATTATTGCTCTAATGACTTGTGAATTGTCCTACTAGGTACTGTAGTAATGTATAATTCAATTTTTTATTCAATGTCACAACCCCAATAAGCTTGTGCTCACCTACCTAATAATAATAACTCTTGCTCGACAAAAAATACCTTTGGGTTTAAAAACATGAAACCCATACTAGCAGCATGTTCTCAACGTCATAAAAAGCCTCCAAATTGCTCTTATGACTAATAATAAAGTTTGGAGAGAAGCTCTTGCCAGCACCTAATTCAATTTAATCTTTGTTTCGGATCACCTTATTTCCCTTTACTAACCCGACCATGACTAACTCCCTCCCCGATTGTGGGTTCCGTAGTTATAATATCTGCTCTCTTCACTCAACACTGGCAGTCCCTTTGGACCACCAAGCGCGCGTTAATTAATTACATGTTAACTATTTCACTATCACTCCTTTTCTAAAGGCACTTTATAATAAAATATAACAAAGAAAAAAATAAAATCTCCACACAGTGCTCTTCCTTGTGTCTTACTCTCTTGGGTCCTGCATTAACCCCTATACTCATGTTGTTTTTACTGCAACTTCTCTCACAGCCTTGAGAAACCCTGCTCTGATTGACCACGAAGGGCGAAACACGTGTCGGCTGTTGCGCTCATAGATGAGCAAAAAATCTGCCCTATGGAACCAAAAAGATGTTGATGTCAATAAAGTAACCTCATTTAACAATACAACACATGACAATCCTTCTTTTTATAAAGGAATTATACTATGGGCTGAATTCAGCTACCTTCTGGAAGGAGGAACAAATGCTCAAACCCCACTATAACAGTAGGGAGAGTGTAGGATAGCGGAGGGGTTAAATCAACACACTTATTAATTAAATAAAAATTAAAAAAATAACATATTAATAATTAATTAACAAAAATATAATAATAAATACCAATAAAATGAAAAGCAGCGGAATTCGCTTTATTCTTTGACGAAAAAGTGAAATCACTTGTGGATCAGGTCATTCATCCTACCCCTCCAGAGGAGCGCAAATCATTAGCCATTTGGCAGAAGTTTGACTCCATCTCTGAAGATGCCCTCCTCAAATGCATCCTCGAAACAAAGCCCTCCAACCATTCTCTTGACCCCATCCCTAGTGCCATTGCAATCGACTTCTACACCCATTCTCTTTCCTATTGGACCACTCTGGTTAACCTCTCCCTCTGTCAAGGCTCCCTTCCTGTTCCCTTCAAAACTGGGCAGGTTACCCCTCTTCTTAAAAAACCCACTGCTGATGCGAACGACCTCAACAACTTCCGCCCCATCACTAACCTACCTTTTCTTGCGAAAATCACAGAAAGATGTGTAGCGAAACAACTTTCCCGTCATATCAATGACAATGATCTTTTTGACAATTTCCAGTCTGGCTTCATTCAAAACTGCAGCACTGAAACAGCCCTGCTGCAAGTGATTGATGACGCACTGCGGATACTCGATTCAGGGGAGTCTTGTCTTCTAATTCTCCTTGACCTTTCTGCAGCCTTTGACACTGTCAATCACAACACTCTCCTTAACACTCTTCAACAGAGAATGGGCATGGAAGGCACAGTGCTTAAATGGTTTGCTTCCTTCCTCTCTGATAGATCTCAAATGATCAAAATAGCGAACAGCCTTTCATCTCCTTTGGCGGTAGGTCAAGGTGTTCCTCAAGGCTCTATACTTGCACCCACTTTGTTCAACCTCTATTTGGAACCATTGGGAAATCTCCTAAGTACATCTGGGATCCTCTATCATCTTTATGCGGACGACACTCAAATCTACCTCAAGGTGTCCTCCACACACGATCTCTCCATCCTAAACTCTACTCTCGACTCCATTCAAAACTGGATGCTAACTCATCAATTGATTCTGAATCCCTCCAAAACTGAATTCCTCCTCCTCTCCTCCTCACTCTCTCCTCCTCCGGTTCAATCATGGATGGATCAAATGAATCTACTTAACAATAAACCTATCATTGTCGACAGCGCAAAATCCCTTGGTGTCATACTCGACAGAAAACTCAATCTACTCTCCCACATCAATTCCATTGCTAAGTCTGCTCGATACCAATTGCGCTTTCTCTGGGGGATTCGACGCTTCTTCCCAGAGCAAGACCGAAAAACCCTGGTCCAATCGCTGGTTCTCTCTAGACTGGACTACTGCAATTCTCTTCTTACTGGCCTCCCCAAATCCCACCTGTCCCCCCTTAAATCTGTTCTCCATTCAACAGCTCGTTTCATATATGGGACCAAAAGAAGCGACCACATCACACCCATTTTATCCTCCCTCCCTTGGCTTCCCATCGAGGCAAGATCTATCTACAAGACTGCCTGTATCACCCACAAAGCCTTGCACTCCTCCTCTCCTCGCTACTTGGCGAATAAACTGAAACTCTCTGGAGGCTCTAGACCATCACGTAATGCGGAAAACCTATTGCTTGAACCTCCCACTTTCAAAAGGGAAAGATCGATGGCCCAATCCTTCTCAGGCAACGCGGTGAGAATCTGGAACTCACTTCCACCTCAGCTCCGGACCACCACCTCTTCCTGGTCCTTCAAAACTGACCTCAAACTTCTCCTTCTCCAAAGACACTTCCAAACCTAATCCACGCCCTCTCTACTCCCTCAAGGAAGCTCTTCCACTACTTCAGGAAATTCTGTACTCCATGCCTATAGAAGTGCCTTCCCAGTGTGTCCTGAGTGACTGTCACTTATTGCAGTATTATACCTCTATTTGTATTTTGTACCCCATGTATCATATATTCTGTACCCCATGTACCCCCTGTTGAATTCACGCCCTCTCTACTCCCTCAAGGAAGTTCTTCCACTATAGGAAATTCTGTACTCCATGCCTATAGAAGTGCCTTCCCAGTGTGTCCTGAGTGACTGTCACTTATTGCAGTATTATACCTCTATTTGTATTTTGTACCCCATGTATCATATATTCTGTACCCCATGTACCCCCTGTTGAATTCACGCCCTCTCTACTCCCTCAAGGAAGTTCTTCCACTATAGGAAATTCTGTACTCCATGCCTATAGAAGTGCCTTCCCAGTGTGTTATGAGTGACTGCCACTTACTGCAGTATTATACCTCTATTTGTATTTTGTACCCCATGTATCATATATTCTGTACCCCATGTACCCCCTGTTGAATTCACGCCCTCTCTACTCCCTCAAGGAAGTTCTTCCACTATAGGAAATTCTGTACTCCATGCCTATAGAAGTGCCTTCCCAGTGTGTTATGAGTGACTGCCACTTACTGCAGTATTATACCTCTATTTGTATTTTGTACCCCATGTATCATATATTCTGTACCCCATGTACCCCCTGTTGAATTCACGCCCTCTCTACTCCCTCAAGGAAGTTCTTCCACTATAGGAAATTCTGTACTCCATGCCTATAGAAGTGCCTTCCCAGTGTGTTATGAGTGACTGCCACTTACTGCAGTATTATACCTCTATTTGTATTTTGTACCCCATGTATCATATATTCTGTACCCCATGTACCCCCTGTTGAATTCACGCCCTCTCTACTCCCTCAAGGAAGTTCTTCCACTATAGGAAATTCTGTACTCCATGCCTATAGAAGTGCCTTCCCAGTGTGTCCTGAGTGACTGTCACTTATTGCAGTATTATACCTCTATTTGTATTTTGTACCCCATGTATCATATATTCTGTACCCCATGTACCCCCTGTTGAATTCACGCCCTCTCTACTCCCTCAAGGAAGTTCTTCCACTATAGGAAATTCTGTACTCCATGCCTATAGAAGTGCCTTCCCAGTGTGTTATGAGTGACTGCCACTTACTGCAGTATTATACCTCTATTTGTATTTTGTACCCCATGTATCATATATTCTGTACCCCATGTACCCCCTGTTGAATTCACGCCCTCTCTACTCCCTCAAGGAAGTTCTTCCACTATAGGAAATTCTGTACTCCATGCCTATAGAAGTGCCTTCCCAGTGTGTTATGAGTGACTGCCACTTACTGCAGTATTATACCTCTATTTGTATTTTGTACCCCATGTATCATATATTCTGTACCCCATGTACCCCCTGTTGAATTCACGCCCTCTCTACTCCCTCAAGGAAGTTCTTCGATGGAGCCCTCTATTTACCCACCAAAGAGTTACAACAAAAGGCAATAAGAGAGTGTCACGATCATATATTAACTGGACACAAAGGAATCCAGAAAACAGAAGACCTAGTAAAACGTCGCTTTTGGAGGCCCAATATGACCAAAGATATCCGTCAATATGTATCCACTTGCGAAATCTGTGCGAGAGGAAAGTCAGAGAGACAAGCCCCAAAGGGACTATTACAACCTTTGCCCACACCACCTTACCCCTGGCATACTGTGACGTTAGATCTAATAGTAGAGTTACCATCCAGTCAACGGTTTTACACAATATTAGTGTGTGTGGATGCATTCACCAAGATGGCCCATTTTGTCCCTTTAAAGGGGGTCCCGACAGCTAGGAAATTAGCACACACCTTTAGCCAGACAGTTGTGCGGGCTCATGGGATACCCAAGGTGTTAGTGTCTGACAGGGATTCTCAATTTTTATCTCATTTTTGGAGGGCATTCACTAAGAAATTAATTATAGAAACTAGGTACACAACTAGTTACCACCCAGAGTCTGATGGCCAAACAGAAAGGGCTAATCAAGAATTAGAACAGTATCTCAGACTATGTCTATTAGATCAAGAAGGAGACTGGCCAGAATACCTTTGGGCTGCAGAGTTCGCACATAACAACGCGAAAAATGTGTCCACTGGGTATTCCCCATTTTATTTAAATTCTGGCAGACATCCAAATCAGTCAATAAATTTCCAAGCAGTAGAGGTTCCTGCAGTGAAAGATCTAGTTGAACAGATGACTCAAGTTCATAGTCTAGCGACTAGGAATCTCACTATAGCTAAGGAGAGTTACAAGCAATATGCTGACAAGAAGAGAAGGAAGGAACCTGATTTCCAAGTTGGAGAAAAGGTTTGGCTGAGTACCAAAAATCTTAGGCTGAAAGGGAACAGAAAACTACAACCAAGATTCGTAGGTCCTTATGTAATTGAAAAAAGGTTGAGCACATTGACTTAACAGCTAAAACTACCCAAGTCTCTAAAGATACACCCAGTGTTTCATGTTTCACTACTGAAAAAGACTTCACAAGGACTAAGAGTAGATAAACCCCCAAAACCAATTCAAACTGAGGGAGGAGTAGAGTTTGGAGTAAAACAAATCTTAGACTCAAAAGAAACTAAGGGTCAGGTCTACTACTTGTTAGATTGGAAGGGGTATGGTCCAGAAGAAAGGTCTTGGGAGTTAAGTTCAGACGTGCATGCTCCTCGATTAATTAGGAATTTTCACAAAAGTTTCCAGACAAACCCAAGCCTGTGGGACCTGCCTTGCGGGGGTACTGTCAGAACCATCCAGAATCCTCGAATCCAAAGTCTTTCCACCTGCTCAATTGTAGTGAAGGGTAAACTAAGCAGAGTGCATGGACATTACATACATTGTAGGCTAAGACGAAGGAGATCCAAGATGGCCACCGTGGAGCGACCTTTGGGTCAGCAGTCTAGTGTGCCAGAGCTTGAGGACAATCAAGAATGTCCAGGTGAAGCGCCCGCAGAAGTGCGCACTTCACCTGAAGACGTCGCGGAAGAAGGAGAGTCGGCACCTTGCGGAGCGAAAGTCAGTGAGGGACCTTCCGTCGCGCACACGGTCGACGAGCCTCCGGTTCGGGAAGCAGTTTCCAGTCCCGCGTTGTTGCGCTTGAGGAGCGCAAGTCAGTAAGCCTAGCAAGAGTAGTTTGGGAGAGCATAGTTTAAGGAAATTGTCAGGCGCGGTTCGCGCATGCTTTCTGAATTTCAGTATTTGAGTTCTTGAATAAGTAGACGAGTGAAATTCTGTTGCAATGTCACATTGTTCCTAGTTGAGGAGATACATTGTAAATACCACACAGTAGTTTTTCACAGTTGAGACAGTATTGCCGAGTATCAAAACAGTTGTTTTAATGTACCTAAGTGGCTAGGCGAATTGTTACCGCTTATTAGTATTTAGAGTTGAAGTAAACTCAGTCGCTACACCCTCACTTACCCAAAACGGAAGTTAGGAAGTAGAGCGCTTATATTTTCTTTCTCAGTACTTTAGTTCTAGCGGTAGAGTACACGAGTCGCTAGCTTGCTCAGTCCACATTTTTGTGATTACTTACAAACTATTATTTACACCGACAAAAGAATATTATTTAGTTTTTGTTAAGAAAAAACTTACCGGCTAAGGATTGTAGAATTCCAATAGGAGCCATCTGTATACATCTTAGGTAAGAGTCTGGGAGAAAGAGAGAGAGTAAAATTAATAAAGGTAAAAGGCAGCGCTATTATAACTATACTTCTATTAATAGTTACAGACAAGGCTTACCATTACACAACCACGAAGAAAGAAGAGAGGCACATGTCACCAGAGAATTGGGTAGGTGCAAGAGAAACAAGCATTGGAAATGCAATAGGTCTCTCATTTGGTTGAGTTACAGCTATTGGCGTTGTAAATGACAATGTCTTTTACCCATGTGTTATGGAGTGTATGTAAGTGGTGTGTAGTGGAATTATGTAGGTTGGATTGGAATTGTGTGGTGTGAAATTGTTTGGTGTGGAGTGGATTTGTGTAGTGGAATTATGTGGCATGGTGTGCAGTGGAAATATGTGGATAGTAGTTATGTTGTATTGAGTGTACTGCAATTATGTGAAGTGGGATTGTGTGATATGGAGTGTAATTATGTGGAATGTTTTTTGTGTTGTGGAGTGGTATGTGGTGTGCTGCTGAATTCTATGGCATGCTGTGGAATTTTGTGGTGTGGATTGGATGTATGTGGTGTGTTGTGCAATTCTGTTGAGTTGCATTATGTGGTGTAGTGTTGAATTATGTGGTGTGGATTGCAAATGTGTGAAGTTGAATTGTGTGGTGTGGATTGTGAGGATAGTTTCGTTTTTTTGGTGAATAAAAAAATATAGTTAGGAGCTAAGCTCCAGATCAGTGTTTCTGGATGTTTTAAACAAAAAGAAAAGGGTAGCGAACCTTTAACTCTTTCCCCACTAATGACATTATAGGCTTGCCTCTGTATAATAGTTATGTTAGTACTTTTCTCCCTGATCAGGTCGTTTTGCAGTCGAGGTTCCTTTCAAATGCAATTTAATGTTAGAAAAAAATGTAAATGTGGGCCTGAGTAATACAATTAGGGGCCGATTCCGATTCGGGCCGGAATTCTCTCCGACCGAGCCGGACCCGGAGAGAATTCCGACCGACTCGGACCCTAGCAGTCCGACCGAACGAGTACGATGCGTTCGCATGCCATCGGACTCGATTCGGTCGGACTCCCATTGAAGTCAATGGGAGCCGGTCGTATGACGCGTACGCGGGCTCCCATTGACTCAATGGGTGCGAGGCGGTCAAGGGCGCCCCCTACAGCGTGTACGCGTCCATGCGCATCGCGGCGTACATGCACAGGTAGGGGGGACCCATAGGTCCCCCCTGTGTGCGACTCGCGCGCCTACGCGTACAGGGGGGTCCGACGCGGACCCCCAAAGTCGGGCTCCGACAGCTTTTTCGAGCCGGACGGCGCGAGTCGATTGGAGTGGTCGCGGCGCGCATCGTACTTACCCGGCCGGGAAACGTCTCCATAGCGCGGTGCGAGTCGTGTCCATGCGAGTCGGTCGGAGCGTGTTGAAGCCGCGTTCGAGTCGGTCGGGGATTTCGCGGGTGCCTGCATCGTACTCGCTCGGCCGGACCCGCGTACGATTCGGTCGGGAAACAGGGCTCCGAATCGGATCCAGTAAATCCGAATCCGATTCGGAGCACTACCGGCCGAGATCGGAATCGGCCCCTTAGTGCTCATATAAATAGGTTCAACAGCTTTGGATTGAGGTGAAGCTATATAAAATTGTAACAGAAAAACAGGTTATCCAGAAAACGATTTTCCTCGATTTGTCTGCACTGGTGTAAGAGCTGATAATAGTGAAGCCTAGCCTGTCTGTCTAAAATCACAGGTCTGAGCCTGTGTGCTTAAAATCACACGGCTGAGCCTGTGTGCTTAAAATCACAGGGCTATCAGGCTGATACACTTCAGTAGGAGTAAAGAGCTGAGTGCTGGCTGGTCCCGGGGAAAGCTCTGAGTTACTCTACCAATAAACACACTAAACAGCTTTGCCGGGCCCATGCCGGTTTCCATAGCAACTGGTCACCTCTCTATGACTTGGGCCCAGCTCAAGCTTCAATATGCAAGCCGTCTCGTACATGTTAATTAGGAAGCAAATTATTAAGAATACACTTTGATAACAGTAAACCACTTTATTATTTGCCGACTTGCAAATTACTTTTTACAATTATTAAAATAACTATTTGATGAATTAAATTAGTTTATTGTTGCACCCATCTGACGCTGTGCCCAGAACTTATCTTGTGCCTGGCAGCCGTTGACCTGCCTTTATACTGTTGGCGTCCTATGTGCCTGTGCTATTCAGGACAGATGGACACAGGACTCAGACATGTGTCTGCTAGTAAGTGGCAGCACCATTGAAAAACATATCCTGCTGTGCCGTCTGGAGTCCAGGACCTCTCTGTGCCATGTGGACCTGGACCGAGTCTCCCAAGCAGGATGTTAGAGGCCCCAGCCGGGAAGCAGGGCGCTGTGAAGCCTCAACCACAGGCCGATCTGCACCGGCCACCCGGGAACGATTCGCACTCTCAGGTTCAACAGCAGCTGCACACTGGTGTGCTCTGGGATAAGCGGCTGCGCGCTTCATGGGGTTGGGGTCCGGTTGCGGAGATTGTTCTCATTGTTTCAGGCAAATTTTACTGTGGTGCAAGCAGCGCTGGCATTGCCACTGGCGGAAGCCTCCCACAGCTTACATTCGGTTTCAAAACAAATGCGGTCTTGAAAATCACAGCCTTTCTTGTGACAGCACGTCTTTAAAAATGAGGTCCTACCAGAGTTTCAAGAAGCTCACGTCTAAGACGTGTGTGGAACAGAAGACCAACCTGGCCGGGCACCCACCATTATTTAATTGAAAGCGTGGGATGGGGCACTTTCAAAAACAAACAGTGTTTTAAAAAGTGAATACGGCATCCGCCATTGTTTAAGTTAAAGCACGGGTGTGCCTGCGCTGGTAGCCATGGATGGGAGCGGAAGGGGAACAATGGCACATGGAGGAAGCGTCCCCAATGACGCCTGCTTCCCAAACCATGAAGCGCGGCATCCCTGCAGCTAGGGGAAGGGGAAACGAGAATATTTAAAAGTTATAGCGCAACGTTCTCATTGTTTCAGGCAAATTTTACTGTGGTGCAAGCAGCGCTGGCATTGCCACTGGCGGAAGCCTCCCACAGCTTACATTCGTTTTCAAAACAAAAGCGGTCTTGAAAATCACAGCCTTTCTTGTGACGGCACGTCTTTAACAAGCGCGGTGCATGCGCACTGCAAAAAATGTGAGGTATGCAGCTGGCACCCGGGCGCGCTGTTGCTCGCTCCCGAGCTCCCTAGGCCAGGGGAGAGAGAAGGCGGGACATGCAGCCGCCTTTGGCCAATTGCATGCTGTCTTTCTTAGAAAGACGCACCCAAAGGCCAATAGCGTGTGAGCAAAAAGAAGCACACGCACGAGCGTGTGGTCCGAGTTGAAAGTCCTTACTAGAAGCCTTGCAGTGCAGCGCATGCGCGCTGGCTCAGGCGAGACCTAAAAATGTATTAAAACAATTGATAAACAATGTAACTAAAAGAAAGGTATTTGGTACTAATAAAAGGTTTATTTCAGTTCCAAATAAAAACTACACCTGGCAAGAACCAGAAGATAGCAAGTGAAGAGAAGACCCAGAAAAGGAACCGAATTCGAAGTGTGGCAGTCTCTTCTCAATCCCCATCTCCTTTCACCCCTGTGGATTCCTTGGCAAGTCACGAGCTTGTGAACGTGCTCCTGGGAAGCTGTAGTGGGACATTGGGAATATACGTCGTTCTGCTCCTGTGCATCTGTGGTTAAGACACTCTGACACCACAATTAAGTTTTTTGAGAAGCAAAAACCTAAGAGAAACTCTATGTCCATCCTTTCTGGAAATCAAACATGAGCCTTCCACCATTTTGCAACAACCAAAGGGCTTTTACACCTGCTCCAATTGTTCAATCTGCAAACTGGGTAAATCCAGAACCAAGGATGTCACAGTAAACGGTCACTCCTACAAAATTAATGACTTCATTAACTGCGAAAGCACTAATGTGATTTACCTTATCTCTTGCCCCTGTGAACAGTATTACATTGGCAGTACAATTCGACCACTCAAAGTCCGAATTCAAGAACATTATCGTAACATCCATAAAACAGACATCAGACAACCATTAGTGGAGCATTTTGAAACACATCATCTGCATCAACGGACTTTCTCCTTTACTGGCCTTAAAAAACTGAAACAACACAAACAAGGCGGAAATCTGGAACATTGCCTGCGCAAGGAGGAAAATGCCCTCATCATCAGGCTGGAAACAGTGGAGAAGGGACTTAACAAGGAATATGAGTGGCATCACTGGCTGTAGTCATCACATGTTAAATCCATCCAGTTTTCTCTGCAATTCCCAAAAACTTTTTTTTAAATTATCTGTAATCACATCTCTCCTTAGATTATGGGACAAAACCCTATGATCCTCCACCAGTTATAGGTGGCTAACTGTGCATATACCTTACTCTTTAAAAATCCAACTCTATTTTCGACTCCATACTCTTCCTCTGTCCTTCTTACTCCTGTCACGTAGAAAAGTGAATTCAACCCTTAACCCCCATATGGGCTTAACATGTACATATGCGGTTTGGATACATCTCTTTACCTATCCATCATGATCATATATGTCCTGAGTAGTAGACCTGTAATTCCTTGTTTATCTACTGGGAGTGTTTGCTGCTTTGCTCCCTGTTTGTTTTTGAAAAATATTGCACCACTCATCATAACCCAGTCCTATTATTCTAGCCAGAGATTTTTACTTTCCTTCTCTGACGACTTTCGATTCTTCAGTTTCCTAATAAGCTAATCAACTATTGTGCCCCACTTCAAGATGGCGTTACCTAATTCACACATCGCGATAAGACCCATGGGAGCTCACTCCTCTCAGTATTTTTTACTTCCTATGGGACTTGTCCCATACAAACATGGTGGCTCATTTTTTCCGTTGCGTGGTTGCCTGTTTCGGTCTTTTAACTCCTGTCGTCGGTATTTAAATGCACGCATTGTAACTCACACCATCCCTCTACCACAGGGACTTAGGACACGTAAACACACATTTGTCAGTTGAATAATTAGAACTACATTTGATCTAGTTTAAGCACATACCCTCTATACTTTTCACTAATGGCGGCTGTGTATCATACCTACCACTTCCGGATTACTTACACATATTCTGACGATTTAAAGATGGCAGCCGACATGAACGCCGATACTCCGTCGGTTCGTATGATAAGTGGGAATACCCTGGGACGACTTTGCTGCTGCTAATAGTAAGTGGATACCCGCCGTTAGGTCTAATTCCCTAGTGTACTGCTTTTACCTATTTAAATTACTCCCAGTACCTGGCCATAGCATTTAGGCTGTCCTGTTCCTTATCATAGTGTCAGCGGTCTTTCCGCTCTAACTCTACCCATCTCTAAATACCACCTACTTCTCTTCTAGTAAAAGGTGGATATGCCTTGCTTTCTTACAAGACTACAAGAATGCTTAGAGAAGTACCCGACTGTTAGAAAACCTAATTTAAGTATGCTACATGCCGCCCGCATCGAGGGGCGTGCATAGTATAACGTACACTTTGCGTATTGGATTAACTGCATAACTGCCCCTTATCGCGAACCAGCAAGGCCTCTTCTTTGCCTACTATTGTTGCCATACGTGCTTTATTCCTGTCTTTGAAAAAAATATTTCTGCAGAACAGTAAGAACATGTCTCTTCTTTCATCCTGTGCCCCTTACCGCTCACCTTTTACTTTTGTTTTTGTCTTGATTATCCTTTCTTTCTTATCTCAAACTTGTCTTACTCTCTTAGATTTCAGCTGCTTATACATTGTTTTGAAGATCGTTGGATTATACCCTTAATTATTGCTCTAATGACTTGTGAATTGTCCTACTAGGTACTGTAGTAATGTATAATTCAATTTTTTATTCAATGTCACAACCCCAATAAGCTTGTGCTCACCTACCTAATAATAATAACTCTTGCTCGACAAAAAATACCTTTGGGTTTAAAAACATGAAACCCATACTAGCAGCATGTTCTCAACGTCATAAAAAGCCTCCAAATTGCTCTTATGACTAATAATAAAGTTTGGAGAGAAGCTCTTGCCAGCACCTAATTCAATTTAATCTTTGTTTCGGATCACCTTATTTCCCTTTACTAACCCGACCATGACTAACTCCCTCCCCGATTGTGGGTTCCGTAGTTATAATATCTGCTCTCTTCACTCAACACTGGCAGTCCCTTTGGACCACCAAGCGCGCGTTAATTAATTACATGTTAACTATTTCACTATCACTCCTTTTCTAAAGGCACTTTATAATAAAATATAACAAAGAAAAAAATAAAATCTCCACACAGTGCTCTTCCTTGTGTCTTACTCTCTTGGGTCCTGCATTAACCCCTATACTCATGTTGTTTTTACTGCAACTTCTCTCACAGCCTTGAGAAACCCTGCTCTGATTGACCACGAAGGGCGAAACACGTGTCGGCTGTTGCGCTCATAGATGAGCAAAAAATCTGCCCTATGGAACCAAAAAGATGTTGATGTCAATAAAGTAACCTCATTTAACAATACAACACATGACAATCCTTCTTTTTATAAAGGAATTATACTATGGGCTGAATTCAGCTACCTTCTGGAAGGAGGAACAAATGCTCAAACCCCACTATAACAGTAGGGAGAGTGTAGGATAGCGGAGGGGTTAAATCAACACACTTATTAATTAAATAAAAATTAAAAAAATAACATATTAATAATTAATTAACAAAAATATAATAATAAATACCAATAAAATGAAAAGCAGCGGAATTCGCTTTATTCTTTGACGAAAAAGTGAAATCACTTGTGGATCAGGTCATTCATCCTACCCCTCCAGAGGAGCGCAAATCATTAGCCATTTGGCAGAAGTTTGACTCCATCTCTGAAGATGCCCTCCTCAAATGCATCCTCGAAACAAAGCCCTCCAACCATTCTCTTGACCCCATCCCTAGTGCCATTGCAATCGACTTCTACACCCATTCTCTTTCCTATTGGACCACTCTGGTTAACCTCTCCCTCTGTCAAGGCTCCCTTCCTGTTCCCTTCAAAACTGGGCAGGTTACCCCTCTTCTTAAAAAACCCACTGCTGATGCGAACGACCTCAACAACTTCCGCCCCATCACTAACCTACCTTTTCTTGCGAAAATCACAGAAAGATGTGTAGCGAAACAACTTTCCCGTCATATCAATGACAATGATCTTTTTGACAATTTCCAGTCTGGCTTCATTCAAAACTGCAGCACTGAAACAGCCCTGCTGCAAGTGATTGATGACGCACTGCGGATACTCGATTCAGGGGAGTCTTGTCTTCTAATTCTCCTTGACCTTTCTGCAGCCTTTGACACTGTCAATCACAACACTCTCCTTAACACTCTTCAACAGAGAATGGGCATGGAAGGCACAGTGCTTAAATGGTTTGCTTCCTTCCTCTCTGATAGATCTCAAATGATCAAAATAGCGAACAGCCTTTCATCTCCTTTGGCGGTAGGTCAAGGTGTTCCTCAAGGCTCTATACTTGCACCCACTTTGTTCAACCTCTATTTGGAACCATTGGGAAATCTCCTAAGTACATCTGGGATCCTCTATCATCTTTATGCGGACGACACTCAAATCTACCTCAAGGTGTCCTCCACACACGATCTCTCCATCCTAAACTCTACTCTCGACTCCATTCAAAACTGGATGCTAACTCATCAATTGATTCTGAATCCCTCCAAAACTGAATTCCTCCTCCTCTCCTCCTCACTCTCTCCTCCTCCGGTTCAATCATGGATGGATCAAATGAATCTACTTAACAATAAACCTATCATTGTCGACAGCGCAAAATCCCTTGGTGTCATACTCGACAGAAAACTCAATCTACTCTCCCACATCAATTCCATTGCTAAGTCTGCTCGATACCAATTGCGCTTTCTCTGGGGGATTCGACGCTTCTTCCCAGAGCAAGACCGAAAAACCCTGGTCCAATCGCTGGTTCTCTCTAGACTGGACTACTGCAATTCTCTTCTTACTGGCCTCCCCAAATCCCACCTGTCCCCCCTTAAATCTGTTCTCCATTCAACAGCTCGTTTCATATATGGGACCAAAAGAAGCGACCACATCACACCCATTTTATCCTCCCTCCCTTGGCTTCCCATCGAGGCAAGATCTATCTACAAGACTGCCTGTATCACCCACAAAGCCTTGCACTCCTCCTCTCCTCGCTACTTGGCGAATAAACTGAAACTCTCTGGAGGCTCTAGACCATCACGTAATGCGGAAAACCTATTGCTTGAACCTCCCACTTTCAAAAGGGAAAGATCGATGGCCCAATCCTTCTCAGGCAACGCGGTGAGAATCTGGAACTCACTTCCACCTCAGCTCCGGACCACCACCTCTTCCTGGTCCTTCAAAACTGACCTCAAACTTCTCCTTCTCCAAAGACACTTCCAAACCTAATCCACGCCCTCTCTACTCCCTCAAGGAAGCTCTTCCACTACTTCAGGAAATTCTGTACTCCATGCCTATAGAAGTGCCTTCCCAGTGTGTCCTGAGTGACTGTCACTTATTGCAGTATTATACCTCTATTTGTATTTTGTACCCCATGTATCATATATTCTGTACCCCATGTACCCCCTGTTGAATTCACGCCCTCTCTACTCCCTCAAGGAAGTTCTTCCACTATAGGAAATTCTGTACTCCATGCCTATAGAAGTGCCTTCCCAGTGTGTCCTGAGTGACTGTCACTTATTGCAGTATTATACCTCTATTTGTATTTTGTACCCCATGTATCATATATTCTGTACCCCATGTACCCCCTGTTGAATTCACGCCCTCTCTACTCCCTCAAGGAAGTTCTTCCACTATAGGAAATTCTGTACTCCATGCCTATAGAAGTGCCTTCCCAGTGTGTTATGAGTGACTGCCACTTACTGCAGTATTATACCTCTATTTGTATTTTGTACCCCATGTATCATATATTCTGTACCCCATGTACCCCCTGTTGAATTCACGCCCTCTCTACTCCCTCAAGGAAGTTCTTCCACTATAGGAAATTCTGTACTCCATGCCTATAGAAGTGCCTTCCCAGTGTGTTATGAGTGACTGCCACTTACTGCAGTATTATACCTCTATTTGTATTTTGTACCCCATGTATCATATATTCTGTACCCCATGTACCCCCTGTTGAATTCACGCCCTCTCTACTCCCTCAAGGAAGTTCTTCCACTATAGGAAATTCTGTACTCCATGCCTATAGAAGTGCCTTCCCAGTGTGTTATGAGTGACTGCCACTTACTGCAGTATTATACCTCTATTTGTATTTTGTACCCCATGTATCATATATTCTGTACCCCATGTACCCCCTGTTGAATTCACGCCCTCTCTACTCCCTCAAGGAAGTTCTTCCACTATAGGAAATTCTGTACTCCATGCCTATAGAAGTGCCTTCCCAGTGTGTCCTGAGTGACTGTCACTTATTGCAGTATTATACCTCTATTTGTATTTTGTACCCCATGTATCATATATTCTGTACCCCATGTACCCCCTGTTGAATTCACGCCCTCTCTACTCCCTCAAGGAAGTTCTTCCACTATAGGAAATTCTGTACTCCATGCCTATAGAAGTGCCTTCCCAGTGTGTTATGAGTGACTGCCACTTACTGCAGTATTATACCTCTATTTGTATTTTGTACCCCATGTATCATATATTCTGTACCCCATGTACCCCCTGTT
Organism: Calotriton arnoldi; assembly: GCA_963921515.1. Lineage (NCBI taxonomy): Eukaryota > Metazoa > Chordata > Amphibia > Caudata > Salamandridae > Calotriton > Calotriton arnoldi. Next base: position 593,209 of record CAWUFW010011159.1, on the reverse strand, counting down.
GAATTCACGCCCTCTCTACTCCCTCAAGGAAGTTCTTCCACTATAGGAAATTCTGTACTCCATGCCTATAGAAGTGCCTTCCCAGTGTGTTATGAGTGACTGCCACTTACTGCAGTATTATACCTCTATTTGTATTTTGTACCCCATGTATCATATATTCTGTACCCCATGTACCCCCTGTTGAATTCACGCCCTCTCTACTCCCTCAAGGAAGTTCTTCGATGGAGCCCTCTATTTACCCACCAAAGAGTTACAACAAAAGGCAATAAGAGAGTGTCACGATCATATATTAACTGGACACAAAGGAATCCAGAAAACAGAAGACCTAGTAAAACGTCGCTTTTGGAGGCCCAATATGACCAAAGATATCCGTCAATATGTATCCACTTGCGAAATCTGTGCGAGAGGAAAGTCAGAGAGACAAGCCCCAAAGGGACTATTACAACCTTTGCCCACACCACCTTACCCCTGGCATACTGTGACGTTAGATCTAATAGTAGAGTTACCATCCAGTCAACGGTTTTACACAATATTAGTGTGTGTGGATGCATTCACCAAGATGGCCCATTTTGTCCCTTTAAAGGGGGTCCCGACAGCTAGGAAATTAGCACACACCTTTAGCCAGACAGTTGTGCGGGCTCATGGGATACCCAAGGTGTTAGTGTCTGACAGGGATTCTCAATTTTTATCTCATTTTTGGAGGGCATTCACTAAGAAATTAATTATAGAAACTAGGTACACAACTAGTTACCACCCAGAGTCTGATGGCCAAACAGAAAGGGCTAATCAAGAATTAGAACAGTATCTCAGACTATGTCTATTAGATCAAGAAGGAGACTGGCCAGAATACCTTTGGGCTGCAGAGTTCGCACATAACAACGCGAAAAATGTGTCCACTGGGTATTCCCCATTTTATTTAAATTCTGGCAGACATCCAAATCAGTCAATAAATTTCCAAGCAGTAGAGGTTCCTGCAGTGAAAGATCTAGTTGAACAGATGACTCAAGTTCATAGTCTAGCGACTAGGAATCTCACTATAGCTAAGGAGAGTTACAAGCAATATGCTGACAAGAAGAGAAGGAAGGAACCTGATTTCCAAGTTGGAGAAAAGGTTTGGCTGAGTACCAAAAATCTTAGGCTGAAAGGGAACAGAAAACTACAACCAAGATTCGTAGGTCCTTATGTAATTGAAAAAAGGTTGAGCACATTGACTTAACAGCTAAAACTACCCAAGTCTCTAAAGATACACCCAGTGTTTCATGTTTCACTACTGAAAAAGACTTCACAAGGACTAAGAGTAGATAAACCCCCAAAACCAATTCAAACTGAGGGAGGAGTAGAGTTTGGAGTAAAACAAATCTTAGACTCAAAAGAAACTAAGGGTCAGGTCTACTACTTGTTAGATTGGAAGGGGTATGGTCCAGAAGAAAGGTCTTGGGAGTTAAGTTCAGACGTGCATGCTCCTCGATTAATTAGGAATTTTCACAAAAAGTTTCCAGACAAACCCAAGCCTGTGGGACCTGCCTTGCGGGGGTACTGTCAGAACCATCCAGAATCCTCGAATCCAAAGTCTTTCCACCTGCTCAATTGTAGTGAAGGGTAAACTAAGCAGAGTGCATGGACATTACATACATTGTAGGCTAAGACGAAGGAGATCCAAGATGGCCACCGTGGAGCGACCTTTGGGTCAGCAGTCTAGTGTGCCAGAGCTTGAGGACAATCAAGAATGTCCAGGTGAAGCGCCCGCAGAAGTGCGCACTTCACCTGAAGACGTCGCGGAAGAAGGAGAGTCGGCACCTTGCGGAGCGAAAGTCAGTGAGGGACCTTCCGTCGCGCACACGGTCGACGAGCCTCCGGTTCGGGAAGCAGTTTCCAGTCCCGCGTTGTTGCGCTTGAGGAGCGCAAGTCAGTAAGCCTAGCAAGAGTAGTTTGGGAGAGCATAGTTTAAGGAAATTGTCAGGCGCGGTTCGCGCATGCTTTCTGAATTTCAGTATTTGAGTTCTTGAATAAGTAGACGAGTGAAATTCTGTTGCAATGTCACATTGTTCCTAGTTGAGGAGATACATTGTAAATACCACACAGTAGTTTTTCACAGTTGAGACAGTATTGCCGAGTATCAAAACAGTTGTTTTAATGTACCTAAGTGGCTAGGCGAATTGTTACCGCTTATTAGTATTTAGAGTTGAAGTAAACTCAGTCGCTACACCCTCACTTACCCAAAACGGAAGTTAGGAAGTAGAGCGCTTATATTTTCTTTCTCAGTACTTTAGTTCTAGCGGTAGAGTACACGAGTCGCTAGCTTGCTCAGTCCACATTTTTGTGATTACTTACAAACTATTATTTACACCGACAAAAGAATATTATTTAGTTTTTGTTAAGAAAAAACTTACCGGCTAAGGATTGTAGAATTCCAATAGGAGCCATCTGTATACATCTTAGGTAAGAGTCTGGGAGAAAGAGAGAGAGTAAAATTAATAAAGGTAAAAGGCAGCGCTATTATAACTATACTTCTATTAATAGTTACAGACAAGGCTTACCATTACACAACCACGAAGAAAGAAGAGAGGCACATGTCACCAGAGAATTGGGTAGGTGCAAGAGAAACAAGCATTGGAAATGCAATAGGTCTCTCATTTGGTTGAGTTACAGCTATTGGCGTTGTAAATGACAATGTCTTTTACCCATGTGTTATGGAGTGTATGTAAGTGGTGTGTAGTGGAATTATGTAGGTTGGATTGGAATTGTGTGGTGTGAAATTGTTTGGTGTGGAGTGGATTTGTGTAGTGGAATTATGTGGCATGGTGTGCAGTGGAAATATGTGGATAGTAGTTATGTTGTATTGAGTGTACTGCAATTATGTGAAGTGGGATTGTGTGATATGGAGTGTAATTATGTGGAATGTTTTTTGTGTTGTGGAGTGGTATGTGGTGTGCTGCTGAATTCTATGGCATGCTGTGGAATTTTGTGGTGTGGATTGGATGTATGTGGTGTGTTGTGCAATTCTGTTGAGTTGCATTATGTGGTGTAGTGTTGAATTATGTGGTGTGGATTGCAAATGTGTGAAGTTGAATTGTGTGGTGTGGATTGTGAGGATAGTTTCGTTTTTTTGGTGAATAAAAAATATAGTTAGGAGCTAAGCTCCAGATCAGTGTTTCTGGATGTTTTAAACAAAAAGAAAAGGGTAGCGAACCTTTAACTCTTTCCCCACTAATGACATTATAGGCTTGCCTCTGTATAATAGTTATGTTAGTACTTTTCTCCCTGATCAGGTCGTTTTGCAGTCGAGGTTCCTTTCAAATGCAATTTAATGTTAGAAAAAAATGTAAATGTGGGCCTGAGTAATACAATTAGGGGCCGATTCCGATTCGGGCCGGAATTCTCTCCGACCGAGCCGGACCCGGAGAGAATTCCGACCGACTCGGACCCTAGCAGTCCGACCGAACGAGTACGATGCGTTCGCATGCCATCGGACTCGATTCGGTCGGACTCCCATTGAAGTCAATGGGAGCCGGTCGTATGACGCGTACGCGGGCTCCCATTGACTCAATGGGTGCGAGGCGGTCAAGGGCGCCCCTACAGCGTGTACGCGTCCATGCGCATCGCGGCGTACATGCACAGGTAGGGGGACCCATAGGTCCCCCCTGTGTGCGACTCGCGCGCCTACGCGTACAGGGGGTCCGACGCGGACCCCCAAAGTCGGGCTCCGACAGCTTTTTCGAGCCGGACGGCGCGAGTCGATTGGAGTGGTCGCGGCGCGCATCGTACTTACCCGGCCGGGAAACGTCTCCATAGCGCGGTGCGAGTCGTGTCCATGCGAGTCGGTCGGAGCGTGTTGAAGCCGCGTTCGAGTCGGTCGGGGATTTCGCGGGTGCCTGCATCGTACTCGCTCGGCCGGACCCGCGTACGATTCGGTCGGGAAACAGGGCTCCGAATCGGATCCAGTAAATCCGAATCCGATTCGGAGCACTACCGGCCGAGATCGGAATCGGCCCCTTAGTGCTCATATAAATAGGTTCAACAGCTTTGGATTGAGGTGAAGCTATATAAAATTGTAACAGAAAAACAGGTTATCCAGAAAACGATTTTCCTCGATTTGTCTGCACTGGTGTAAGAGCTGATAATAGTGAAGCCTAGCCTGTCTGTCTAAAATCACAGGTCTGAGCCTGTGTGCTTAAAATCACACGGCTGAGCCTGTGTGCTTAAAATCACAGGGCTATCAGGCTGATACACTTCAGTAGGAGTAAAGAGCTGAGTGCTGGCTGGTCCCGGGGAAAGCTCTGAGTTACTCTACCAATAAACACACTAAACAGCTTTGCCGGGCCCATGCCGGTTTCCATAGCAACTGGTCACCTCTCTATGACTTGGGCCCAGCTCAAGCTTCAATATGCAAGCCGTCTCGTACATGTTAATTAGGAAGCAAATTATTAAGAATACACTTTGATAACAGTAAACCACTTTATTATTTGCCGACTTGCAAATTACTTTTTACAATTATTAAAATAACTATTTGATGAATTAAATTAGTTTATTGTTGCACCCATCTGACGCTGTGCCCAGAACTTATCTTGTGCCTGGCAGCCGTTGACCTGCCTTTATACTGTTGGCGTCCTATGTGCCTGTGCTATTCAGGACAGATGGACACAGGACTCAGACATGTGTCTGCTAGTAAGTGGCAGCACCATTGAAAAACATATCCTGCTGTGCCGTCTGGAGTCCAGGACCTCTCTGTGCCATGTGGACCTGGACCGAGTCTCCCAAGCAGGATGTTAGAGGCCCCAGCCGGGAAGCAGGGCGCTGTGAAGCCTCAACCACAGGCCGATCTGCACCGGCCACCCGGGAACGATTCGCACTCTCAGGTTCAACAGCAGCTGCACACTGGTGTGCTCTGGGATAAGCGGCTGCGCGCTTCATGGGGTTGGGGTCCGGTTGCGGAGATTGTTCTCATTGTTTCAGGCAAATTTTACTGTGGTGCAAGCAGCGCTGGCATTGCCACTGGCGGAAGCCTCCCACAGCTTACATTCGGTTTCAAAACAAATGCGGTCTTGAAAATCACAGCCTTTCTTGTGACAGCACGTCTTTAAAAATGAGGTCCTACCAGAGTTTCAAGAAGCTCACGTCTAAGACGTGTGTGGAACAGAAGACCAACCTGGCCGGGCACCCACCATTATTTAATTGAAAGCGTGGGATGGGGCACTTTCAAAAACAAACAGTGTTTTAAAAAGTGAATACGGCATCCGCCATTGTTTAAGTTAAAGCACGGGTGTGCCTGCGCTGGTAGCCATGGATGGGAGCGGAAGGGGAACAATGGCACATGGAGGAAGCGTCCCCAATGACGCCTGCTTCCCAAACCATGAAGCGCGGCATCCCTGCAGCTAGGGGAAGGGGGAAACGAGAATATTTAAAAGTTATAGCGCAACGTTCTCATTGTTTCAGGCAAATTTTACTGTGGTGCAAGCAGCGCTGGCATTGCCACTGGCGGAAGCCTCCCACAGCTTACATTCGTTTTCAAAACAAAAGCGGTCTTGAAAATCACAGCCTTTCTTGTGACGGCACGTCTTTAACAAGCGCGGTGCATGCGCACTGCAAAAAATGTGAGGTATGCAGCTGGCACCCGGGCGCGCTGTTGCTCGCTCCCGAGCTCCCTAGGCCAGGGGAGAGAGAAGGCGGGACATGCAGCCGCCTTTGGCCAATTGCATGCTGTCTTTCTTAGAAAGACGCACCCAAAGGCCAATAGCGTGTGAGCAAAAAAAAGCACACGCACGAGCGTGTGGTCCGAGTTGAAAGTCCTTACTAGAAGCCTTGCAGTGCAGCGCATGCGCGCTGGCTCAGGCGAGACCTAAAAATGTATTAAAACAATTGATAAACAATGTAACTAAAAGAAAGGTATTTGGTACTAATAAAAGGTTTATTTCAGTTCCAAATAAAAACTACACCTGGCAAGAACCAGAAGATAGCAAGTGAAGAGAAGACCCAGAAAAGGAACCGAATTCGAAGTGTGGCAGTCTCTTCTCAATCCCCATCTCCTTTCACCCCTGTGGATTCCTTGGCAAGTCACGAGCTTGTGAACGTGCTCCTGGGAAGCTGTAGTGGGACATTGGGAATATACGTCGTTCTGCTCCTGTGCATCTGTGGTTAAGACACTCTGACACCACAATTAAGTTTTTTGAGAAGCAAAAACCTAAGAGAAACTCTATGTCCATCCTTTCTGGAAATCAAACATGAGCCTTCCACCATTTTGCAACAACCAAAGGGCTTTTACACCTGCTCCAATTGTTCAATCTGCAAACTGGGTAAATCCAGAACCAAGGATGTCACAGTAAACGGTCACTCCTACAAAATTAATGACTTCATTAACTGCGAAAGCACTAATGTGATTTACCTTATCTCTTGCCCCTGTGAACAGTATTACATTGGCAGTACAATTCGACCACTCAAAGTCCGAATTCAAGAACATTATCGTAACATCCATAAAACAGACATCAGACAACCATTAGTGGAGCATTTTGAAACACATCATCTGCATCAACGGACTTTCTCCTTTACTGGCCTTAAAAAACTGAAACAACACAAACAAGGCGGAAATCTGGAACATTGCCTGCGCAAGGAGGAAAATGCCCTCATCATCAGGCTGGAAACAGTGGAGAAGGGACTTAACAAGGAATATGAGTGGCATCACTGGCTGTAGTCATCACATGTTAAATCCATCCAGTTTTCTCTGCAATTCCCAAAAACTTTTTTTTAAATTATCTGTAATCACATCTCTCCTTAGATTATGGGACAAAACCCTATGATCCTCCACCAGTTATAGGTGGCTAACTGTGCATATACCTTACTCTTTAAAAATCCAACTCTATTTTCGACTCCATACTCTTCCTCTGTCCTTCTTACTCCTGTCACGTAGAAAAGTGAATTCAACCCTTAACCCCCATATGGGCTTAACATGTACATATGCGGTTTGGATACATCTCTTTACCTATCCATCATGATCATATATGTCCTGAGTAGTAGACCTGTAATTCCTTGTTTATCTACTGGGAGTGTTTGCTGCTTTGCTCCCTGTTTGTTTTTGAAAAAATATTGCACCACTCATCATAACCCAGTCCTATTATTCTAGCCAGAGATTTTTACTTTCCTTCTCTGACGACTTTCGATTCTTCAGTTTCCTAATAAGCTAATCAACTATTGTGCCCCACTTCAAGATGGCGTTACCTAATTCACACATCGCGATAAGACCCATGGGAGCTCACTCCTCTCAGTATTTTTTACTTCCTATGGGACTTGTCCCATACAAACATGGTGGCTCATTTTTTCCGTTGCGTGGTTGCCTGTTTCGGTCTTTTAACTCCTGTCGTCGGTATTTAAATGCACGCATTGTAACTCACACCATCCCTCTACCACAGGGACTTAGGACACGTAAACACACATTTGTCAGTTGAATAATTAGAACTACATTTGATCTAGTTTAAGCACATACCCTCTATACTTTTCACTAATGGCGGCTGTGTATCATACCTACCACTTCCGGATTACTTACACATATTCTGACGATTTAAAGATGGCAGCCGACATGAACGCCGATACTCCGTCGGTTCGTATGATAAGTGGGAATACCCTGGGACGACTTTGCTGCTGCTAATAGTAAGTGGATACCCGCCGTTAGGTCTAATTCCCTAGTGTACTGCTTTTACCTATTTAAATTACTCCCAGTACCTGGCCATAGCATTTAGGCTGTCCTGTTCCTTATCATAGTGTCAGCGGTCTTTCCGCTCTAACTCTACCCATCTCTAAATACCACCTACTTCTCTTCTAGTAAAAGGTGGATATGCCTTGCTTTCTTACAAGACTACAAGAATGCTTAGAGAAGTACCCGACTGTTAGAAAACCTAATTTAAGTATGCTACATGCCGCCCGCATCGAGGGGCGTGCATAGTATAACGTACACTTTGCGTATTGGATTAACTGCATAACTGCCCCTTATCGCGAACCAGCAAGGCCTCTTCTTTGCCTACTATTGTTGCCATACGTGCTTTATTCCTGTCTTTGAAAAAAATATTTCTGCAGAACAGTAAGAACATGTCTCTTCTTTCATCCTGTGCCCCTTACCGCTCACCTTTTACTTTTGTTTTTGTCTTGATTATCCTTTCTTTCTTATCTCAAACTTGTCTTACTCTCTTAGATTTCAGCTGCTTATACATTGTTTTGAAGATCGTTGGATTATACCCTTAATTATTGCTCTAATGACTTGTGAATTGTCCTACTAGGTACTGTAGTAATGTATAATTCAATTTTTTATTCAATGTCACAACCCCAATAAGCTTGTGCTCACCTACCTAATAATAATAACTCTTGCTCGACAAAAAATACCTTTGGGTTTAAAAACATGAAACCCATACTAGCAGCATGTTCTCAACGTCATAAAAAGCCTCCAAATTGCTCTTATGACTAATAATAAAGTTTGGAGAGAAGCTCTTGCCAGCACCTAATTCAATTTAATCTTTGTTTCGGATCACCTTATTTCCCTTTACTAACCCGACCATGACTAACTCCCTCCCCGATTGTGGGTTCCGTAGTTATAATATCTGCTCTCTTCACTCAACACTGGCAGTCCCTTTGGACCACCAAGCGCGCGTTAATTAATTACATGTTAACTATTTCACTATCACTCCTTTTCTAAAGGCACTTTATAATAAAATATAACAAAGAAAAAAATAAAATCTCCACACAGTGCTCTTCCTTGTGTCTTACTCTCTTGGGTCCTGCATTAACCCCTATACTCATGTTGTTTTTACTGCAACTTCTCTCACAGCCTTGAGAAACCCTGCTCTGATTGACCACGAAGGGCGAAACACGTGTCGGCTGTTGCGCTCATAGATGAGCAAAAAATCTGCCCTATGGAACCAAAAAGATGTTGATGTCAATAAAGTAACCTCATTTAACAATACAACACATGACAATCCTTCTTTTTATAAAGGAATTATACTATGGGCTGAATTCAGCTACCTTCTGGAAGGAGGAACAAATGCTCAAACCCCACTATAACAGTAGGGAGAGTGTAGGATAGCGGAGGGGTTAAATCAACACACTTATTAATTAAATAAAAATTAAAAAAAATAACATATTAATAATTAATTAACAAAAATATAATAATAAATACCAATAAAATGAAAAGCAGCGGAATTCGCTTTATTCTTTGACGAAAAAGTGAAATCACTTGTGGATCAGGTCATTCATCCTACCCCTCCAGAGGAGCGCAAATCATTAGCCATTTGGCAGAAGTTTGACTCCATCTCTGAAGATGCCCTCCTCAAATGCATCCTCGAAACAAAGCCCTCCAACCATTCTCTTGACCCCATCCCTAGTGCCATTGCAATCGACTTCTACACCCATTCTCTTTCCTATTGGACCACTCTGGTTAACCTCTCCCTCTGTCAAGGCTCCCTTCCTGTTCCCTTCAAAACTGGGCAGGTTACCCCTCTTCTTAAAAAACCCACTGCTGATGCGAACGACCTCAACAACTTCCGCCCCATCACTAACCTACCTTTTCTTGCGAAAATCACAGAAAGATGTGTAGCGAAACAACTTTCCCGTCATATCAATGACAATGATCTTTTTGACAATTTCCAGTCTGGCTTCATTCAAAACTGCAGCACTGAAACAGCCCTGCTGCAAGTGATTGATGACGCACTGCGGATACTCGATTCAGGGGAGTCTTGTCTTCTAATTCTCCTTGACCTTTCTGCAGCCTTTGACACTGTCAATCACAACACTCTCCTTAACACTCTTCAACAGAGAATGGGCATGGAAGGCACAGTGCTTAAATGGTTTGCTTCCTTCCTCTCTGATAGATCTCAAATGATCAAAATAGCGAACAGCCTTTCATCTCCTTTGGCGGTAGGTCAAGGTGTTCCTCAAGGCTCTATACTTGCACCCACTTTGTTCAACCTCTATTTGGAACCATTGGGAAATCTCCTAAGTACATCTGGGATCCTCTATCATCTTTATGCGGACGACACTCAAATCTACCTCAAGGTGTCCTCCACACACGATCTCTCCATCCTAAACTCTACTCTCGACTCCATTCAAAACTGGATGCTAACTCATCAATTGATTCTGAATCCCTCCAAAACTGAATTCCTCCTCCTCTCCTCCTCACTCTCTCCTCCTCCGGTTCAATCATGGATGGATCAAATGAATCTACTTAACAATAAACCTATCATTGTCGACAGCGCAAAATCCCTTGGTGTCATACTCGACAGAAAACTCAATCTACTCTCCCACATCAATTCCATTGCTAAGTCTGCTCGATACCAATTGCGCTTTCTCTGGGGGATTCGACGCTTCTTCCCAGAGCAAGACCGAAAAACCCTGGTCCAATCGCTGGTTCTCTCTAGACTGGACTACTGCAATTCTCTTCTTACTGGCCTCCCCAAATCCCACCTGTCCCCCTTAAATCTGTTCTCCATTCAACAGCTCGTTTCATATATGGGACCAAAAGAAGCGACCACATCACACCCATTTTATCCTCCCTCCCTTGGCTTCCCATCGAGGCAAGATCTATCTACAAGACTGCCTGTATCACCCACAAAGCCTTGCACTCCTCCTCTCCTCGCTACTTGGCGAATAAACTGAAACTCTCTGGAGGCTCTAGACCATCACGTAATGCGGAAAACCTATTGCTTGAACCTCCCACTTTCAAAAGGGAAAGATCGATGGCCCAATCCTTCTCAGGCAACGCGGTGAGAATCTGGAACTCACTTCCACCTCAGCTCCGGACCACCACCTCTTCCTGGTCCTTCAAAACTGACCTCAAACTTCTCCTTCTCCAAAGACACTTCCAAACCTAATCCACGCCCTCTCTACTCCCTCAAGGAAGCTCTTCCACTACTTCAGGAAATTCTGTACTCCATGCCTATAGAAGTGCCTTCCCAGTGTGTCCTGAGTGACTGTCACTTATTGCAGTATTATACCTCTATTTGTATTTTGTACCCCATGTATCATATATTCTGTACCCCATGTACCCCCTGTTGAATTCACGCCCTCTCTACTCCCTCAAGGAAGTTCTTCCACTATAGGAAATTCTGTACTCCATGCCTATAGAAGTGCCTTCCCAGTGTGTCCTGAGTGACTGTCACTTATTGCAGTATTATACCTCTATTTGTATTTTGTACCCCATGTATCATATATTCTGTACCCCATGTACCCCCTGTTGAATTCACGCCCTCTCTACTCCCTCAAGGAAGTTCTTCCACTATAGGAAATTCTGTACTCCATGCCTATAGAAGTGCCTTCCCAGTGTGTTATGAGTGACTGCCACTTACTGCAGTATTATACCTCTATTTGTATTTTGTACCCCATGTATCATATATTCTGTACCCCATGTACCCCCTGTTGAATTCACGCCCTCTCTACTCCCTCAAGGAAGTTCTTCCACTATAGGAAATTCTGTACTCCATGCCTATAGAAGTGCCTTCCCAGTGTGTTATGAGTGACTGCCACTTACTGCAGTATTATACCTCTATTTGTATTTTGTACCCCATGTATCATATATTCTGTACCCCATGTACCCCCTGTTGAATTCACGCCCTCTCTACTCCCTCAAGGAAGTTCTTCCACTATAGGAAATTCTGTACTCCATGCCTATAGAAGTGCCTTCCCAGTGTGTTATGAGTGACTGCCACTTACTGCAGTATTATACCTCTATTTGTATTTTGTACCCCATGTATCATATATTCTGTACCCCATGTACCCCCTGTTGAATTCACGCCCTCTCTACTCCCTCAAGGAAGTTCTTCCACTATAGGAAATTCTGTACTCCATGCCTATAGAAGTGCCTTCCCAGTGTGTCCTGAGTGACTGTCACTTATTGCAGTATTATACCTCTATTTGTATTTTGTACCCCATGTATCATATATTCTGTACCCCATGTACCCCTGTTGAATTCACGCCCTCTCTACTCCCTCAAGGAAGTTCTTCCACTATAGGAAATTCTGTACTCCATGCCTATAGAAGTGCCTTCCCAGTGTGTTATGAGTGACTGCCACTTACTGCAGTATTATACCTCTATTTGTATTTTGTACCCCATGTATCATATATTCTGTACCCCATGTACCCCCTGTTGAATTCACGCCCTCTCTACTCCCTCAAGGAAGTTCTTCCACTATAGGAAATTCTGTACTCCATGCCTATAGAAGGGCCTTCCAGTGTGTCCTGAGTGACTGCCACTTATTGCAGTATTATACCTCTATTTGTATTTTGTACCCCATGTATCATATATTCTGTACCCCATGTACCCCCTGTTGAATTCACGCCCTCTCTACTCCCTCAAGGAAGTTCTTCCACTATAGGAAATTCTGTACTCCATGCCTATAGAAGTGCCTTCCCAGTGTGTTATGAGTGACTGCCACTTACTGCAGTATTATACCTCTATTTGTATTTTGTACCCCATGTATCATATATTCTGTACCCCATGTACCCCCTGTTGAATTCACGCCCTCTCTACTCCCTCAAGGAAGTTCTTCCACTATAGGAAATTCTGTACTCCATGCCTATAGAAGTGCCTTCCCAGTGTGTTATGAGTGACTGCCACTTACTGCAGTATTATACCTCTATTTGTATTTTGTACCCCATGTATCATATATTCTGTACCCCATGTACCCCCTGTTGAATTCACGCCTCTCTACTCCCTCAAGGAAGTTCTTCCACTATAGGAAATTCTGTACTCCATGCCTATAGAAGTGCCTTCCCAGTGTGTTATGAGTGACTGCCACTTACTGCAGTATTATACCTCTATTTGTATTTTGTACCCCATGTATCATATATTCTGTACCCCATGTACCCCCTGTTGAATTCACGCCCTCTCTACTCCCTCAAGGAAGTTCTTCCACTATAGGAAATTCTGTACTCCATGCCTATAGAAGTGCCTTCCCAGTGTGTTATGAGTGACTGCCACTTACTGCAGTATTATACCTCTATTTGTATTTTGTACCCCATGTATCATATATTCTGTACCCCATGTACCCCCTGTTGAATTCACGCCCTCTCTACTCCCTCAAGGAAGTTCTTCCACTATAGGAAATTCTGTACTCCATGCCTATAGAAGTGCCTTCCCAGTGTGTCCTGAGTGACTGTCACTTATTGCAGTATTATACCTCTATTTGTATTTTGTACCCCATGTATCATATATTCTGTACCCCATGTACCCCCTGTTGAATTCACGCCCTCTCTACTCCCTCAAGGAAGTTCTTCCACTATAGGAAATTCTGTACTCCATGCCTATAGAAGTGCCTTCCCAGTGTGTTATGAGTGACTGCCACTTACTGCAGTATTATACCTCTATTTGTATTTTGTACCCCATGTATCATATATTCTGTACCCCATGTACCCCCTGTTGAATTCACGCCCTCTCTACTCCCTCAAGGAAGTTCTTCCACTATAGGAAATTCTGTACTCCATGCCTATAGAAGGGCCTTCCAGTGTGTCCTGAGTGACTGCCACTTATTGCAGTATTATACCTCTATTTGTATTTTGTACCCCATGTATCATATATTCTGTACCCCATGTACCCCCTGTTGAATTCACGCCCTCTCTACTCCCTCAAGGAAGTTCTTCCACTATAGGAAATTCTGTACTCCATGCCTATAGAAGTGCCTTCCCAGTGTGTTATGAGTGACTGCCACTTACTGCAGTATTATACCTCTATTTGTATTTTGTACCCCATGTATCATATATTCTGTACCCCATGTACCCCCTGTTGAATTCACGCCCTCTCTACTCCCTCAAGGAAGTTCTTCCACTATAGGAAATTCTGTACTCCATGCCTATAGAAGTGCCTTCCCAGTGTGTTATGAGTGACTGCCACTTACTGCAGTATTATACCTCTATTTGTATTTTGTACCCCATGTATCATATATTCTGTACCCCATGTACCCCCTGTTGAATTCACGCCCTCTCTACTCCCTCAAGGAAGTTCTTCCACTATAGGAAATTCTGTACTCCATGCCTATAGAAGTGCCTTCCCAGTGTGTTATGAGTGACTGCCACTTACTGCAGTATTATACCTCTATTTGTATTTTGTACCCCATGTATCATATATTCTGTACCCCATGTACCCCCTGTTGAATTCACGCCCTCTCTACTCCCTCAAGGAAGTTCTTCCACTATAGGAAATTCTGTACTCCATGCCTATAGAAGTGCCTTCCCAGTGTGTTATGAGTGACTGCCACTTACTGCAGTATTATACCTCTATTTGTATTTTGTACCCCATGTATCATATATTCTGTACCCCATGTACCCCCTGTTGAATTCACGCCCTCTCTACTCCCTCAAGGAAGTTCTTCCACTATAGGAAATTCTGTACTCCATGCCTATAGAAGGGCCTTCCAGTGTGTCCTGAGTGACTGCCACTTATTGCAGTATTATACCTCTATCTGTATTTTGTATCTTATGTATCATGCACACTTGTCACTTTTTCCTCTTGGAACGTATCATTTGCTACCTCTTTTTGTATCGTTTGTTTTTGTTACTTGCACAATTGTCACTTTTTCCTCATGTAATGTAACGCTGCTTTTGTATTATGTCACTTGTAACCGACTCCTCATGTAATGTTACTGTTCCTATCGTGAAGCGCTCTGACACCTTCGGGTAAAGTCCGCGCTATATAAAAACGCATAAATAAAACAGTCAGTCGTGGATGTCACTTCCGGCGCTGACAGCCGCCCCCCCCCCCCGCGTTCCCGCGCTCACCCTACGTCACGGCACGTGATCTTAGCGTCACCGGCGCACGTGCACCGCCGCCAGCCGGACTCACCCTACGTCACGGCACGTGTTCATAGCGTCACGGCGCACGTGCAACGCCGCCAGCCGCTCTCACCCTACGTCACGGCACGTGATCATAGCGTCACGGCACGTGATCATAGCGTCACGGCGCAGTCCGTCCTCTGTGTTTCCTGCACCGCCGGGGCGCATGAGCAGCCGCTCTGCTTCGTTCCTCGCGCTGATTGGCTGCACAGAGCCGGAAACCGGAAGTAGCCAGCGGGTAATGGCCGCCCAGTCTGTTGTGGTGCCGGAGAGGAGACCCCCGGGCTCCCGCTCTGAAGCCCCCGTGTGAGGCTGCGGGGTCTCTGCGGAGGGCGCACCGAGGCCGCAGCTCCCGCCCCCCTGGCGCGTCTGCGGGGGCCACAGAGGGCACAGGCAGGGCCGACACCCGCAGCCCTCCCCGGGCACCACTGCATCCCCGGGGGCGCTGCCTTCAGGAGTGACATCGCCGAGGAGCACACGGCGAGACCCCTGCCGAGGACCACACGGCGTGACCCCTGCCGAGGACCACACGGCGTGACCCCTGCCGAGGACCACACGGCGAGACCCCTGCCGAGGAGCACACGGCGAGACCCCTGCCGAGGACCACACGGCGAGACCCCTGCCGAGGACCACACGGCGTGACCCCTGCCGAGGAAGACTCCGAGACCCCTGCCGAGGAGCACACGGCGAGACCCCTGCCGAGGACCACACGGCGTGACCCCTGCCGAGGACCACACGGCGTGACCCCTGCCGAGGACCACACGGCGAGACCCCTGCCGAGGAGCACACGGCGAGACCCCTGCCGAGGAGCACACGGCGAGACCCCTGCCGAGGACCACACGGCGAGACCCCTGCCGAGGACCACACGGCGTGACCCCTGCCGAGGAAGACTCCGAGACCCCTGCCGAGGAGCACACGGCGAGACCCCTGCCGAGGACCACACGGCGTGACCCCTGCCGAGGACCACACGGCGTGACCCCTGCCGAGGACCACACGGCGTGACCCCCTGCCGAGGACCACACGGCGAGACCCCTGCCGAGGAGCACACGGCGAGACCCCTGCCGAGGAGCACACGGCGAGACCCCTGCCGAGGAGCACACGGCGAGACCCCTGCCGAGGAGCACACGGCGAGACCCCTGCCGAGGAAGACACAGCGTGACAACTGTCAATCACGCAGTAACACCTGCCGTGAATCACACGTCGGTGTGCAGCATGGCGCAGGTAGGGGGCGAGGACAATGTCTCTTCGGCCCTGGCAGGGGTGGGTTGGAGGAGTATTGTTGATGAACCCAAACACTCCTCCAAGGAGCCTTTTGCATGTGTATATTTGTGAACCCCTCAGTCACCCCCTCCCCCAGCACCTTCAGTGTGGCATGGGCCCCTATCATGTATGCAGCTTCCATACCCAGGACAGGGGCCTTCGCCGTGTGCTGGGGGGGGGGGGGGGGATGTTAAGGGGCGAGACCCTGAATGTACCTGAGCCTGGATCTGGAGTGCCCGCCCGCGGTGAGGACCCCCAGTGCTGCTGGGGCCTGGCACCGGGCCTAGGGTCTGCCTGCTGGAGTCACACTGCACTCTGTTGATCCAGCGAGAGGCCAGGGAATAAAACACAAAACTGCTCTTAAGGCCCATACACATTTACCCAAATTCTCAGCAAAAATTCCCTGGAAACTGTTTATATTCACTCAGATATTGATTAGTTATTTCCTGTAATCTCAATGATTTAAAACGACATTTGATACCTAACTAATCATTCACGGATCAGCTCTCTTTCCTCTGGTCGATGGACCATTAGTTGAGTTAGTTGATGGTGATATTAACAGTTGTCTAACTAATTCATAGATCTCAGTGAAATAACCACAGACTCTGGGTCAGATTCATAAGTTTTATCTAAAATTTTCAGGCATAAAGTGAACGCTCTTTATTACAAATTCACAGTGCAAACTCCATCATTTTCACATGGGAGAGAATTATCATTTAGCAGATACAATCAGTAACACAAACCCATCCAACGAATCGGCGCATAAGGAAAGGATAGATGAAGAGACAAAAGGTGCAAGGTAAAATACATTTGCAAAGAATAATGCAATTATGAATCAGAATATTATTTACCTATTCGAAATCTGGAAAACCACCCCTCTGGCCAAAGGACTGGTGGGGGTCTCCTGAATTAGGATCAGGAGACAAAGACTATAGGACAGAATCAATGCAGGACAGATACTTACTAGTCTTCTCTATTATAACCCGACGCACCACGGCGCATCCCTCTCCTTCACTCTGTCCCTTCTCGATGTTGTTCCGGAATCTTCGAATATAATCAGGCTGTCATTCGGATCTGAATCTTCCCAGTCTGCTTTCTCTGTTCTCTTCTCCTCGAATCTGTTTGCCTTCGCTCCTCTTAGCCTCTCTCAGCTAATTCATATTCTAAAGTCACTCTAGTTATAGTCTTCATTTCTACATGTCCCACCCTCAATAGTTGCAAATATGAGTAGTATACGCAATATGATTGGACAGGACATGGGGAGGCTTCATCACGCTATGCTGACATATTCATTTTTATTAA
Source organism: Calotriton arnoldi (assembly GCA_963921515.1). Classification (NCBI taxonomy): domain Eukaryota; kingdom Metazoa; phylum Chordata; class Amphibia; order Caudata; family Salamandridae; genus Calotriton; species Calotriton arnoldi. The sequence goes on along the minus strand of CAWUFW010011159.1, from coordinate 575,851 downwards.
GGTACCTTTGTTTCGCAAACCCTTCCCCTTTAGCTCATTCATTACTTTTTACATTCATATATTGTAACATTCTTAAATATCAATTTCCGATGCAGGGACCATAGACGAGTCATACACGTTTTCTGTCCTTGAATCTTGGCAGCGGTTCATCTTTTCGGTCATTAGGTCATGGTACGAATCTCTGAGCATGCACAACTCATTGTCGTTCAACGCCATTTTCTCTCTCGGTCATACGTGAAAGCAGGCCCAAATGCACACTATTGATAAAAGAATCAAAAACAGATGTTTTCTCAAATATATAATTCTCACTGTTCACCACCCACTTCTACTCTGTCCCATGTTGTTTTTATTTCTCTGGGCAAAAGCATTAATGTAAGGGGCCTTCCTCCAAAATCAGGCAAGCAGATGCCAGGCACGCGGTTCCACAAGACCACATGTTAGTCCCTCTTGTGCATGCGTAAAGTTTACCCTCCAAAAGTGACTTAGTCACATTACTTCTACATAATTCCAGTTTGCAAATGCGCAAAAGTGTTTTTACAATTTAAAAGCAGATTTAGTCGCGTTGCACATTATTCCACATTAAGCATGCATAAAGCCTTCTTCCCTTGTGTCGATGTTTGGTGCATATTAGTTTTCTTTATCTACAGTTTTAACGGTTAGTAAAATTAGTGAAGGATTGCTTCGAGCAAGTTTCGCTTTTCTCTTGAATCCTTGCTCCATCACTGTCACTGCATCCTGTTGTGTACCTCATGGGTCGGTCAGGTGTTCTTGGGCTAGGCCTGGAGCTTGCTCAGGTGGGCGCTGCACAGCTCACAAGATCCGAGGTCCATGCGTGAAGTGCTACTCCAGTCCAGGTTTTTTTCCTCTGAATTCTAGAATTTGAAGACCTCTATGACAATGGAATAAAGAAGACTACCAGTCCCAGAATTCAAAGGAAAACCATATGGGCTTGGGCAGCACATAGTACGTGGAGCTGGCAGTGTCGATAATCCTGGGTGAGTTCTGGTTTCATGAAGAGTGCAGGTGCTATTCACTGTACTTTGAATAAGGCACCTCCAGTCAGCTCTGTGCTGCATCGGTATATCTCAGACAGAAAACACTGTATTTACCCGTAGCATAAATCAAACTAATCCATAGTTGCATCAAGTCTTTACATTACAGCTCAACCGAGAACTCAAGCTGACAAAACAAGCAGAAGGTACTACAGGGAAGCATCTGGGTTGAGACAAACAGCACCAAGTGTGACAATGCTTTTTTTTTTCTTTTTTTTTTTTTTTACATCTGAGACCTCCTCTGCTGTTGACAGCGCAGCGCACAAGGACTTTCTTAAAGTGTGCAAAAATACAACTGTGTGTGCTAATATCGCTCTCCCAGGGATCAGGGACTCTTTAATGCCAGCAACCAGACAGCATTTCATGTCAGTTAGGGTGTTTTTTTTTAGAAGCTTGGGATCTGGCAAGCACATGGGGCCCTATTACAGAAAGTGCCCCAGGGCGCAGCGGGCACAGTGGTATTAAAGAGTTGGGGCCCCTCCTGTAATACATTTGCACCAGCGCTATCATTAGTGGATGGGCCCTCATTTTCATGGGTGCGTGGCCCATGCAAATGAGGTAATCTCTTTCCTTCTGCGGCCGCGCTGTATTATGACATGGGTGCAGAGGCAAATATACCTTTAGGAGCCAATATGACCGAAAGGAACGGTATGTCAAACTGGATAGCCGATAGAGAACGTCTTGCCTATAGAGTCTCGGAACGCTGCGTCTCATAAAGGGCCGGCAGGAGGGAGACTCCAGGGGGACGTGTCTATTAGTATATGACGTACCAGATGTACAACCTGTATGTGTGTCGGGGACCCGGAAGTTCATCCCAAGAGTGCATGGGAATTGTAGTTCTCACACGCATAAGCAGTAAACACAATTTTGTCTGGACACAAAAGACAAAAGGAGAAATGATAAATCTTGACAGCAATTTAAGAGTAACATTACAAAATAGGCATAATTTATATGTATCGGTAGGGTTAGGTAAAAGTGTGTAAATCAACCATACCGAATCATGTAATCTGTAATATATGTAGTGAATGATGTAATATGGCCAAAAACGCTATCGCAACCAGTATATTAACAATGAAAATGGTAGTGTGGAATCATGAGGTAATACTAGCATCCTCAGTCTAGCAAGGTCTAAACACTACCTCCAGAGGGATTGTTTGCTTGGAAGTGAATATGTACAAAAAGTATAAATATCTCCAGATATATCAGCGTACATATTCTTGTTCATAGGGAACACCAAGGAATGTCGTCATTAAGACCTCTTTGATGACTCCTCAATCTAAACACCCATCGCTGTGCCCTCCGAAACAGAGTTTTGTCTAGAGGACCCATTTCTGTGGAGTCGTAGGGTTTATCAAGAACTACCCACTTGATGTCATCCTCTGTATGTTCTGCTTCCAAAAAGTGTCTGGTGAGCTTAGTATTAGACTTTTTACATCTGATCGAGCTCCTGTGTTCGATGATCCTACTTCTCACCTTTCAGGTAGTCATACCCACATATATAAGATCACAGGGGCACCTGATTAAATAGATGACGCCCCATGAATTACAATTGGTGTGATTTGTCAGTAGCCATGGTGTCTTGAGCCCTAGATCTATCTGTTTCGTCTGTTGTGTGAGCCCAAAACACCGAACAAGAACCACAGGGAAAAAGACCCACAACTGGCTCGCCTCTCCATAGTTTCTGTTGGGATTGCTGCCTCCTAGTACTTTGTGGTCTTGTGTGAACCAGTATGTCCCTTAGATTGCTGCTGTGTTTTAGAGAAAACAGTGGTTTCTCATAGGATATATTCCCTTTATTGAGACTATGCCAGTTCTTATTGATGGCCTTTTTAACTGTGTCTGTGAGGTGACTGAATGTGCTAACGCAAACCAATCTCTCAATTTTAGTTTTTGGATATGTTTCTAAAAAGGCATCTTGATTGTTGTTGCGTGCCCATTTTGACGCCCTACTGATCAACTCTTTAGAATATTGGCATGTTAGCAGATTTCCACTCAGATTGTCAGCATGTTGGTTGTAGTTATGTATTTCTGTACAATTCCTTCACAATCTGAGGAACTGACCCACTGGAAGGTTGTCACGTAAGGCACGTGAATGAAAGCTCTTATAACTCAGTAATGAATTTCATGCCATAGGTTTTTGATACAGTTCAGTGTAAATTTTGCCTCTTTAGGATAGCGAGGAATGGAAGTTGCCTTCTACTAGATTCGCATGTGTTGGTATTGAGAGTATTTAACCAGGTAGAAAAAGAATGTAGAGATATGAGATCTCCCTCCCAGATGACCAAGATATCATCAATATATCTCTTTCTTAATTTAAGGTTCACCTGGAAGGGATTATCTACCGGGTAGATAGATGTGTGTTGTCTCAAACCAATGCATATATAAATTTGCTATGCTGGGGGCACAGGTACTGCCCATGGTTGTACCAGTCACTTGCCAATACAATTGGTCTTCATAAGAGAAGAAATTCTCTTTCATTGCGAGAGTGGCACATTCCATGATAAATGTAGTAGGTGTCGAATCATCTCGGGGGTGTTGTTCCAGCAGATGTTTTATCGTACTCCGTGTGTCATCCTGTGGACTATTGGTATACAAAGATTCCACATCGTACGTAACCTATAGATGTTTATCAGGATCAGATTCAACAGTACTGAGAAAAGATAGGACACGTTTAGTGTCCTGCAGATAAGATGGCATCTCTGCTACAAGCGGTCGAAGGAAGCAATTCACAAATTGGGGCACAGGTTCAAGGACTGTCCCTATGCCCGAGACAATAGGTCTACCTGGCGGTGGTCTCTGAGCTTTGTGGATTTTAGGAAGGATGTAAAAAGCTGGAATTCTCGGATGGATTTGGATGCGAAAATAGGCTTCACCCTTAGTAATCCAACCCAATTCTTTTCCTCTGTCTACTATAGTTGTAATCTCCCTCTGCAATCTTCGTGTGGGATCCCGCTGTATGGCTCTGTAGTATTTCATAACATTCAGTTGTCGCAGACACTCTACGGTAAGTCATGGTATCAGGAATCACAGTGGCCCCACCTTTAGCGGCTGGTTTAATAGTGATTGCAGGATCAGAACTGAGCTCTTCCAAACACCGTTTCTCCTCTTTGGTCAGATTAAAAAACGGCTGTCTAGCTTGACTCTTGTGGGCCTCAAAATCTTTTAGCACTGCTTTTTCAAAAGTAGCCACTTCTGACGGTACATATTGGAGGGAGGGAAGAAATCTGGACTTGTTCTTAAGGCCTGTACTTGAAGTAGTATCGACTCATCCACATTCTGTTTTTTGAATAAAAAGAATGGCCTTATTTTCCCAAACAATTCTGCTAACTCTTTGTATGTTGTAAAGTCATCACCTAAATCAGTGGGAACAAAACCCAGGCCTTTATCCAAGACTCTGGTTTCCATGATGGTCAAACTTTTACTACTAAGATTCACTACTAAGTTGTTGTTTCGCTTGTGGATGCCATCAGGCCCTGTGTCATGCTCCTGGTGATGCGTTGTTCCAATATTGGATCCCATTGTACATGGGATCTCTGTTGATCCATGCGTTTCTCTTTTGTGTGGCCTCTGTTTCCTCTTCTTCGGCCCCGGTCCTGTCCAAAAAAAGGTGCCACCAAAGGGGCCTGTGTGGAAAGCATGTGGTGGTGGTTGAGGAGGCCACCACAGTGTTTGTTGTGGAAACAAGTGTAGTCCTCCTCGCCCTCTGGCTGTCCATGTCTTATTCCTAGATGAACTGTCTAGAGCATTTATCTATGACCAGCACGTACTGCTCGGTGCAGTTGCCCAAAAGGCTTCTTTCGAGTTCTCAAAGAGCAGTTAAGACATTTCTGGTTGTGTTAGGGTGCTTTCTTTAAGCTCTGGCAGATGTGATACTCTTATCAAGTACTCAAACAGTACAACCAGAAATGAGATCCATACCTTTTGAAGCAATAGTCTTTTGATAGTACCACCTCTGTTGTCTTTCGCAAGCTAGCTCCATCACTCATTCATGAAAATAATGCGGTATTACTAGATGGGTTCTTACCAATATGAGTCTCCGTCAGAGGCAAGTCTGGGTTTTTTGTGAACATTTCAGAAAGCCTTTGGATCCTTACGGTTGTAGTGTAAATATTTCTTTTCCACATGTGAGAGTCACTTTGAGAGGACACAGAGTTGGGTCCACAAGTGATGCTTTGATGGTGTACTCCTTATGCAGAGTGACAGGACAAGGCTGTACCGGAGATTTCACTGGTTCTTGAGGTCTTCTGGTGCAGGTAGCAAGGGGGAATCTTGCCATAAAAACAGGCGGCCCTTTAGCAGATCAGTGAATGATCCTGAGTTGATAGTCTTGAGGTATAAGGAGACACCTCTTTCTGTTCTAAGGGACGTTGTACTTTTGCCAAACATGGCAATGAATGCCTGGTGGCCAGTCACTAACCACAGTACATATTTGCTCTGGATGAAGAGGTCAACGTGTTCAGAGCCCCAGACTACACCCAGAGATTCTTGCACCACTCTTGCAGGGCTCATATAGCAGCACTTCTCTGGGCGAGGATAGTGTCAGGATTTGTTAGTGTTTGCCAGCAGGTTCTGATGAGAATCCACTCAACTCCCTCAGAACATAGTTCTGCCTGTACAGAGGTAAATGCACAGAACAGATCGAAATACTGGAATGAAGGGAAATGGGAGAGAGAAGAGACAGCCAGCCTGTTGCAGTCTCAAAACTCTCCTGGCTTTTCGGTCTTGTATGACGACACAGATATAAATGGTTGTTGTCCAGTACGTTCATCGGTTACTGAGTGAAAGCAAAGCACAAACACCTTTAGCACCAATAATAAGCATTATTGAACCTGCAGTACTTATGGCTTACGAGTTTCGAAATGGCATGTATTGGTGAACCTAGGTCAAGATGAAAGGAATCCAGTAAGACAGACGTCAAGCACCAGGCTAGAGTACTTGACTGTTTAAGGTGGGTGCAAAACGACGTATAAACGAAACCAAAACAGGATAAAGTAATTCAGGCCAGCTAACAGGCAGTGGTCAGATAACTGGAGGAACCACATAGGAAGAAAATATCAAAGGTGAGTGGTGAGACAACAGTGATTGAACTGTAACATCAAGCAAAACCCCAATGCAACACCAGCAGTGTCCTATTGCCAACTCTCTAAAAAGTGCCACTGTCTACCGTGATCTGGAACTCGCACCCCAGACCGGGCTAGTAGTCATGGTGGCCCTGCCTTCACAGGCCAGTCTGTCAGTGTCATACAGAAGTGCTTTACCCTTCGTTTAAACTGTACTTGAGGTGCTAAGTGCCTTTTGAGAGCAGCTTGTGGAGGGCAATGTCCACTCCAGTGGAATGTGCGCATTGCAAACTTGGCCCTCCAACTGTCATTGATGCAAAATAATTCAGAGATGAGTTTGTTCCTGTAGGAGAGTAGGATCTGCCTGTTATGTTGCCCCCACTTTTTTTCTGATGTTTACACTGGTTTCTGGCTATAGTCTGGCTGGGTCCCTGCTAATCCGGGCCCCAGCCTCTCTGTTCTCTCTAAACGACTTGGAGTGCACTCTAGGTGCACTCGTGATTGGATGCTGTGGTTCCTTATGAGTCCCTAGTATATGGTACCTTAGGTACCCAGGGCATAGGTACTCCACAGGCCTACCAGGGGCTGAAGCATGTATTATGCCACCCCTGAGAAGCAGACTAAATCTGACACCACAGGCCTGCTACTGCAGCCTGGGTGAGGAAGTGCTAGCACCCCTCACTGAGATATAGGTTCCCTATATCTCTCCTGCACACACATTTAAACCTATCAGTCACCCCTAAGGCAGGCCCTATCAATCCTGAGGGCAGGGTGCTTGGCTTCTATATGAGGGGGTGCCTCTGCCTGAGCAGGGCCCCTCTGCAGCTCTCAGAGTCCATTCTCTGGTGCTGTTTGTGGATGCGGTTAAACCATATACTCTTAAGTGCATTATATCCTCGCGGTAAAATGCTAACTTTGGAATGGCTGCATCAAAACATGTCGTGTTTGGTGTCAAACATCTTGGAATACTACCCCCCCCCGCCAGTCCTGGCGGCGGGGGTAGCATTCCACCCTTCTAGAGGGATAGACATGTACCTACTGTGGAAACGCGGTAGAATCCTGCAGAGCCCTGGCATCACAAAATGGATGCCACCAGTCACAGACACTGGGCTGCCCTCCTGCTGATGACCAACACTCGCAGTGGAGGAAGCCCAACAATAGATATCCTGTCCCAAGGGGGTGTGACCACCTCCCAGACAGGGTTTAGTGTATTGGGGCTGGGTGGGTGCACTCTTAGAGTGCTTTGAAGTCCTGCACTGGGGGAGCAGAAGGCTCCTCTGTGCATATGCCAGTTCAAACCGGCTCAGGGGCTACCTGTCCCTGCTCTGGCGCGAAACTGGACAAAGGGTAGTGGGTGTAGCCACCCACTCCCCTGACCCTCCCATAGGTAGGGTCATAGAGCTAGTCCCTCCCTTTCTTTTAGTATAAGAGGGGGAACCTGTGCATTGCACCCTAGATTTCCCTGGACGACGCTCTGAAGACGAATCCTGGACCTTCGACGTTCCACTACCTTTGGAAGACTGAAGAATCTCCCTTGGAGTCAAGGAGTGACTCCCCTGCTTGGCAGGCACCAAAAACTACAAACGACGGTCGCAAACTACGCCGCTCCCGCCGGAGTCCGAAGTCCCTGCAGCCCAAGAAGTGGATTTCCTGACTTCTCAAAGGCCATCGTGAGTCCCCAGCGAAGCTGAGGCCAGTGGACCCCAAGAGTAACGAGGAACCGCGACCCCTGGGTACCGTGCACTATTGTCGAGTGCAACCCCTTCACAACGTTCCACGAACTTGTGCTTTGGACCACGTGTGGTCCTAGCCTCCAGCAGGAATCCCTCCGAAGATCAGAGGCCTACCACCGTGGGCCCCTGTGAGCGAATCCTCCCGAGGCGTCTTCGCGATCCCTTGCCAGCCGGCTTGGGGGTACCCAGAAGACTTTCTAAAGACACCAAAGGGCTCCCCTGGTTGCTCCGGGCCTGCCCTGACTTACCCTCGCTGGGTGAGTCCCACAGACGTTGCTGGTCTGCGCCATAGCCTCTTCGCACTTTCTCCGAGACTTGCTGTTACCAAGGCTTGTTGGCTCCAATCGAGTCGCCGACACCGCAGTAAGCTGCAGACATCATGGGACACGCCGAATCCAGCGCCTGGTCGTCGTCGACGCCTCCTGGACCTCGTGGCTGAAGAGTCAAGGCACCCGCGAACGACCTGAATCTTGCGACGACGGTGGGCATCCATCTTCCTTGCCCCGAGTCACTGCCAAGTGACTGTGAACACTGTCCCCTCTGCTTTCAGGTCTTCCATCTTCTGAATCCAGGCTTGGATTCCTCCGGACACTCCTCCTGTCGCCGCAAGCAGCAAGTCTTCACTGGCTCCCATTGAAAACGACGCCACGACCCGACACCAAAGAACACCTATGCACCCGGCTCCCCTGGGTGAGGTAACTTCAGCACTACGGTGCTCCTGTGGGTGTGGGCCCTAGAACTACTTACCCTGTAAGTGACTTGCTTGTAGCTTCCCTAGAAGTGTCCTAAAACTCTCCTTTTCTAAGTGCGACAATTGCGCTGACTCGTACAGGGTTCGCGTCTGTGTTAGACACACCGCGTCCATCTCCTTTGTAACACTATCTAAAACTGTATCCTTCGACTCTTACTGAGTCCGATCGGTGTGTTCGCCTCGAACACGCAAGGGACCTTTAACATTGAAATCTCAATCGCGTCTGTTCGCATAGACTCGTACAGGACTCGCACCGGTGCCAGGACACCGCGTCCGTCCCCTGTGGGTCTCCTACAACTACCTGGGGTGGTTCTTGGGGGTCCCTCGATTCTAGATGCCCTAGACCTAGGTCTAGCAAACTAAGATTGTGATATTCGATTGTGCTTAACTTATTTTGATAACATTTGACTTGTACATATGTTCCTGGCTTCTAATCTCATAAAGAGACTAGAGGGGTGTGTTTATTAATAAATACATATATTTTGAATATATACCTGGTGTGGTGCTCTTTCATTTGGTCACTCAAGAGATTATAGACTGGTAAAACAAGCTGCTTTACATTCCTCCAAGACTTAGCCTGAAGGCTGCTCTCCACAGCTACCACTAGGATAGCTTTCTATAAAGGTTGTCTTAAACCTATCTACCATAAGAGTCGAATTGTTCTGGTGCAAGGTGTCCACTTTAATTAGTGAACAGCATATACCAGGCCAACTTCTCACAGTTCCTTTCTGTGACTTAACATGAAACTCATCTGTGTAACATCATTGGCCATGCAGAATATCTTCTGGTTCGTGTGCAGTTTTTCTTTTTAAGAGTTTTTGATGAACACCATCGGTTTCACAACCAACAATGATCTTAAATTTGCCAGTTGTATTCTACTAACCTAGCTACAGCGTTCCATCATGCACTGCTTATGATCTTACTCATTACATCACTTATGACACGTTAATTGACATCTCAAGCTTAGTCATTGATGGCGAGGCTGATCAAAGAAATATAGTCTGAATTGCATCTCCACCAAGACAGCCTTTTGTTAAACCATTTGAAGTTGGGAGTCCATTTATATGTTTCATGTCAACACCTAATTTCAACAGTGCTCAGCGCAGATGTGTGAATCATCTTAGTAGATAGAGAAGGAACTCTGAAATGTGCATCAAATGAAGCTTTTCCCAAATGTTCTTTAAATCCACACAATCAAATGCTATGCAGAATCCACAAACAGACATCCACCTTATTGTTGTTCTAGGTTGTCGACTTCCACATGAGATACCAACAAGTGAGTGCTCATCTTTGGGAATGATGGAGCTTGCCCCTAAGAAGCTGCGTGTCCCTTCACGCTTCAGAACATGCCAATAAGAGGCCGCAACATGTGTAGCTCTGTTGTCTAATAATGAGATTAATTCCTGCCAAGATAGATTCGATTTACCTGCTTTATTATTTATCGTTTTAATGACCAAGCCTTGTTAGTAGTCTGGGAGCTGCCCAATCTTCTAGAAATAGCTAATAAGCCGGAATGGCTCCTCCGCTAAGGCAGGGTAGCATCGCCCTACTTCCTTTCAGCACTGCAAAAAAGGAGAAATAAAATGATAACACAAGTTATTATCATTTTATTTTTCCGTGCTGAGGCAGTTTTGCGGAGAGGGGCTAGGCTGGGCAGCGCAGGGGTGGGGTGGGAGGGGAGTGGTGGTACTCCTCTCTAAGTGCCCATGACTGTTTGGCCTGCCGTCTTGGGCCGTCCAAACCGTCATGCACACTTTGCATGTTCTCCACCCAGGCTGCATTACAGCCTGGGTGGAGAACATGCCTAGGCATGCATTCCCTGTCTGAGTGCTGAGCCACGGCGCTCAGACCAATCGCAACGCTGCATTGTAGTGTTGTGATTGGCTTATGGAGTCTGGGTGCTTCCTGCTAGCAGAGAAGCCAGGAAAAGAGGACGGAGACGGCCGGCAGGTAAATGATTTTTTTTTTTTTTTACACCCCCGCTCCCTGCCCCATTACCAATTTGCAGGCGCGCCCGCCACTGGTAAGAAGCTTAAAGTCCTTGACGGTGCATTTGTAATATATGGCATTGGTGTGCAGTCTGGTCGGAAGCCGTCCTAGTTTTCAGGAATTGCATAATTGGCCTGTATTGTTAAGTGCTCCAGCATTACTCGCTTAGCACATGTTCCAAATAAATCTCCCCCTTCATTCTCTTTAGCTATTCCGAATAGTCACAAACAGTCCAGGTACTGCTGTATGTTAAGTCACTCTCACGCTCACAATGGCTGAAGCAATTATTTTTCTCATAAGCGAGGGAAAGATCCCAAGTTATGTGCTTCATATCGCCCTATATCGCTTCTTCACTTGCATGTCAAGTTTATACTTAAATATTGGTGGCTAGACTAGATGAAAATAACTACTTAATCCAGCAGGTCTTAAGTCTGAAAAGATGTTCATATATCAAGACCACAATTCATTTCAGACCTAACCTGGTCCTTTATCAGGGGGAATATACAGACATTAAACTCTGTGACAGGCAGCTGACTGACATTGGGTCAGAGTTCTTCTACAATCAAATTGTCTCTTCGATTCTAGCATTTACCAATGGTTGATGAGATTTCTAAGCCACCGCCACTAGTGGCATGGGCTGCCAGTAATTTAAGAGCGGTTTGCACTATAGCAGCTCTGGTGAACTAGCCCTCCTGGTGCTCATAGATATCTCCTCATGGTTCTTCTGACGTGGTTCACTGATGCAGGTGGTCTGACGGGCACAGAGCTATCATGGCTCCATTCACTCATGTAAGAGTACTGCTGGATAGTGAAACTAGGTCACTTCAGCCATCCCAAGAGATCGAAGGAGTGGGATTCTGCAGGCATCGCTCTTATCATTGGTTTTGATGGCTGTATATAATATATTCACAGGAAAAAAACAAAGGTTACATGGACATTATAGTTAGGCTCAGAAATCACTCGTACAAAACCATAGAAATTCAGCAGTTATAGTTACCTGAGCTAACTATAACTTACGCTCCAGCAATGCGCTGCTTATAACCTCACATATTGCATTACACATGAGATGGTCAATGACATCTCAGATGACATCACTGATGACATTACTGATAACATCATCCAGTGATTGGGAGTGTTTCTAAAAGTTTCTGAATGTTAAACATGTATACTAAGGTATCACAAAATTTAAATTAGTTTACTTTGTGTACTGCTAATGAGTGATTCTGTTTTAAAACCATAGATTAGGCGAGTGTCTGTGTAACTGTGTATCTCCGTTTGTGAGTGGATGTGTGTGGCTGTATGGGTGAATAAGTTGGTGTGTGAGAAGCGTTATGGGTGATTAAGTGGCTGTGTGAGTCTCTGTATGGGTGAGTGGGTGTGTAAATGGTGTATGTATGAACGAGTGGGTTTGTGAGAGCCTGTATAGATGAGTGAGTTGTTGTGTAAGTTTTTGTTTGAGTACATTAGTGTCTGTGTGAGTGGCTGTATGGATGAGTGAGTAGGTATATGAGTGGCTGTATGGGTGTGTAAGTGGGTGGGTGTGTTAGAAGCTGGATGGGTGAGTGAATGGGTGTGTGAGTGCCTGTATGGGTGAGTGTGAGATAGACTATGGGAGACAATGTGGTTGTCTCAGTGACTGTTTAGGTGACTGAGTACATGCTAGTATCTGTATGAGTGAGTAGATGTGAGTATCTGTATGGTTGAGTGACTGGCTGAATGAGTGGTTGCATGAGTTTTTGTATGGGTTTGTGAATGGGTATGTGAGTGGGTGTATGAGATATTGCATAAGAGGGTGTGTGAGTGGTCCTGTGGATGATTTGTCCGTTATATCACTGACCATGTCATGAGTGATATAATATGTGAGATCATAAGCAGTGCATTGCTGAGGCGCAAGTTATAGTTAGCTCAGGTTACGATAACTGTAGAATCTCTGTGGTTTTGTTGGAGTGAAATCTGAGACTAACTATAACGTCCCTGTAACCTTTGGTTTTTCAGTGAGTTTCTACTTTTTTATGTTATTTCCTAACTAACCTGTAACCTTTTGAAAATGAGTGAGTGCTTGAGTGTCTCACTGGTTGTGTGAGTGGGTGCGTGAGTGCCTGAGTTGTTCTTTGAGGTGGTGCCTGAGTGGGTTCTGCTCCATTAGGACCTTTAATTTGCTTCTTTCTGCGTGTTTCTGATCTTTATTTTGTTTTTTTCTGCTTGTTTCCGATCTTTGTTTTGTTTCTTTCTGACCTTTATTCTGCCTCTTTCAGCTTGTTGCTGACCTTTACACTGCCTCTTTCTGACATTTATTCTGCCTCTTTCTGCTCGTTTGTCACCTTAATTTTTCCCCTTCTCTTTTCCCTGGTACCGCGGGGGAGCCTCAAGACCCCACGGTCCCAACTGGCTCCCACAGGAGGTGTGGAGCCGGTTGGGACTACGGGACCTCCTGTTGGAGCCGGCATTTGGCATCTGTGGCATCAAAAAATGCGTTTAAAAAATATCTTATACTGTTCATTTACCAGCAGTTTAAATGTTGTTGGAGAAAAAAAAAACCTGACATTTTACATCCTTTTGTTTCACAATTCTTTTCAGCTCAGTTGACAAAAACCATTTCCTAATAACTGAAAGAAAAGTAAAAAACATTTTCCAGGAACAGATAGGCAACAATTAGTAAAAAGTCAAACTGACATTAACCTCTGTCCTCGAGCAGTCAGCAAGTGTGTCAAGATAAAAACAAGATTTAAAGGTGTCTTAATTGCTCATTCACTTTCTTGAATGTACAGAACAGCTGTTTCTTCCAGCTTAAGTTTACTCACAGCAAGGACGAGTAAGTGCTAAAAATAGCTTAACCGGATAAAATCTCACTCGCAATAGCGAGTGGATTTTTCGAGGCCTGATAGTAAACCCAGCAGATAAACTGGAGTGTAAATCTACCTGGGCCAGGCGATCACCTCATTTATATTAAACACAGCAGGTAACCTGGTGTGCAAATCTACCCAGACCAGATGATCTCACACTTCAGGGAACCAATGCAAATCTGAAATTGTTATTAACTGATATAGCACACATCTACTTCGAGAATGTGGGCAGCTGTAGGGAGGTGGGAACATCGTCGCTCTTAGTTGTATCACTCCAAGCTGTAAGGAAGAGGGAAAATAGTCGCTCTTAGTTGTATCACTCCAAGCTGTAGGGAGGAGAGAACATCATCGCTCTTAGTTGTATCACTCCAAGCTGTAGGGAGGAGGGAACATCGTCGCTCTTAGTAGTATCACTCCAAGCTGTAGGGAGGAGGGAACATCATCGCTCTTAGTAGTATCACTCCAAGCTGTAGGGAGGAGGGAACATCATCGCTCTTAGTAGTATCACGTCAAGCTGTAGGGAGGAGAGAACATCATCGCTCTTAGTAGTATCACTCCAAGCTGTAGGGAGAAGAGCATATCATCGCTCTTAGTAGTATCACTCCAAGCTGTAGGGAGGAGGGAACATCATCGCTCTTAGTAGTATCACTCCAAGCTGTAGGGAGGAGAGAACATCATCGCTCTTAGTAGTACCACTCCAAGCTGTAGGGAGGAGAGAACATCATCGCTCTTAGTAGTATCACTCCAAGCTGTAGGGAGGAGGGAACATCATCGCTCTTAGTTGTATCACTCCAAGCTGTAGGGAGGAGAGAACATCATCGCTCTTAGTAGTATCACTTCAAGCTGTAGGGAGGAAGGAACTTCATCGCTCTTAGTTGTATCACTCCAAGCTGTAGGGAGGAGAGAACATCATCGCTCTTAGTTGTATCACGTCAAGCTGTAGTGAGGAGGGAACATCATCGCTCTTAGTAGTATCACGTCAAGCTGTAGGGAGGAGGGAACATCATCGCTCTTAGTAGTATCACTCCAAGCTGTAGGGAGGAGAGAACATCATCGCTCTTAGTAGTATCACTCCAAGCTGTAGGGAGGAGAGAACATCATCGCTCTTAGTAGTATCACTCCAAGCTGTAGGGAGGAGGGAACATCATCGCTCTTAGTTGTATCACTCCAAGCTGTAGGGAGGAGAGAACATAATCGCTCTTAGTAGTATCACTTCAAGCTGTAGGGAGGAAGGAACTTCATCGCTCTTAGTTGTATCACTCCAAGCTGTAGGGAGGAGAGAACATCATCGCTCTTAGTTGTATCACGTCAAGCTGTAGTGAGGAGGGAACATCATTGCTCTTAGTAGTATCACGTCAAGCTGTAGGGAGGAGAGCACATCATCGCTCTTAGTTGTATCACTCCAAGCTGTAGGGAGGAGAGAACATCATCGCTCTTAGTTGTATCACCCCAAGCTGTAGGGAGGAGGGAACATCATCGCTCTTAGTTGTATCACTCCAAGCTGTAGGGAGGGAACATTGTCGCTCTTAGTTGTATCACTCCAAGCTGTAAGGAGGAGGGAACATCATCGCTCTTAGTAGTATCACGTCAAGCTGTAAGGAGGAGGGAACATCATCGCTCTTAGTTGTATCACTCCAAGCTGTAGGGAGGAGGGAACATCATCACTCTTAGTATCACTCCAAGCTGTAGGGAGGAGGGAACATCATCGCTCTTAGTAGTATCACTCCAAGCTGTAGGGAGGAGAGAACATCATCACTCATAGTTGTATCACTCCGAGCTGTAGGGAGGAGAGACCATCATTGCTCTTAGTTGTATCACTCTAAGCTGTAGGGAGGAGAGAACATCATCGCTCTTAGTTGTATCACTCCAAGCTGTAAGGAGGAGGGAACATCATCGCTTTTAGTTGTATCACTCCAAGCTGTAGGAAGGAGGGAACATCATCGCTCTTAGTAGTATCACTCCAAGCTGTAGGAAGGAGGGAACATCATCGCTCTTAGTAGTATCACTCCAAGCTGTAGGGAGGAGGGAACATCATCGCTCTTAGTAGTATCACTCCAAGCTGTAGGGAGGAGAGAACATCATCGCTCTTAGTAGTATCACTCCAAGCTGTAGGAAGGAGGGAACATCATCGCTCTTAGTAGTATCACTCCAAGCTGTAGGGAGGAGAGAACATCATCGCTCTTAGTATCACTCCAAGCTGTAGGGAGGAGAGAACATCATCGCTCTTAGTAGTATCACTCCAAGCTGTAGGGAGGAGGGAACATCATCGCTCTTAGTAGTATCACTCCAAGCTGTAGGGAGGAGGGAACATCATCGCTCTTAGTAGTATCACTCCAAGCTGTAGGGAGGAGGGAACATCATCGCTCTTAGTTGTATCACTCCAAGCTGTAGGGAGGAGAGAACATCATCGCTCTTAGTATCACTCCAAGCTGTAGGGAGGAGAGAACATCATCGCTCTTAGTAGTATCACTCCAAGCTGTAGGGAGGAGGGAACATCATCGCTCTTAGTAGTATCACTCCAAGCTGTAGGGAGGAGGGAACATCATCGCTCTTAGTAGTATCACTCCAAGCTGTAGGGAGGAGGGAACATCATCGCTCTTAGTTGTATCACTCCAAGCTGTAGGGAGGAGAGAACATCATCGCTCTTAGTAGTATCACTCCAAGCTGTAGGGAGGAGAGAACATCATCGCTCTTAGTTGTATCACTCCAAGCTGTAGGGAGGAGGGAACATCATCGCTCTTAGTTGTATCACTCCGAGCTGTAGGAAGGAGGGAACATCATCGCTCTTAGTTGTATCACTCCAAGCTGTAGGGAGGAGAGAACATCATTGCTCTTAGTTGTATCACTCCAAGCTGTAGGGAGGAGGGAACATCATCGCTCTTAGTTGTATTACCCCAGACCATTGTTTTTTTTAAAGCCTTGATAAGCCGTAGTAATGCTCATTCTTCTCCAGTGTGAAGGAAGTCTAAGTTGTCTCCAATGATGTAAATTTGTTTTACTGCTCTTCATTTTGGGTAGATAATAATCCATTAATTTGCAGTTTTTCTTCTCTCTCCACCAGTCACACCACAAACACAATCACAATAGATTGTTTCTCTTTTAAATGTCTCAGAATCATTTTAGAGGGAAAGGTGATTGCACTTCTATAATCAATAATAAAGTCTGTGTTCACTTAACAGCAGTTCATGCTAAAGATGATGCATGCCAATATGCCTATATTTGGTGATCAATGAATAATGCTTGCATTTTTGTTTTACTTTCTACAGATTGGACCTTTGAATGGTTGTGAGATACGTCAATATAGCGCCCGAAGTAAACGGAAGCAAACCGTGGTTGGACCAGTACGGAATAGTTTGCACAAGACCAATGCCCCTCACAGACGTCCTCAGCACGAAGGCCAAGTAGCCCCCTTGGAAGAAATCTCATATATATGTGGTGACTGTGGAAGAAGCTTTGTGGGACACCTGTATTTTGCTGAGCATCAGAAGACACACCAAGAGAAGACTTATAAATGTGATAAATGCAGACAGCCCTTTATGCATGAAACAGCCCTGCTTCGGCACCTACAAAGTCACACTGTACCGGAACACTTCAAGTGCACGGAATGTCACCAGTACTTTGGGAAAAACTCTGAGCTGGTCCAGCATCAGCAAATCCACCAGGGTCAGACACCATGCCAGTGCGCTGAGTCAGCGGCGCATCAGTGGAAGCACAGTGGTGAGGCACCTGAAATGTCTGCAGGCCGTGAGGTATCTTTGAGAACTCGGACACAGGGAAAGAATTGCCACCAATCTACTCTCTGTGCTGGAAGCTTCAGTGGTGCTTGGCACCTGGACCAGCATCAAAAGGCTGACAAAGCTCTGTACCACATCCCCTGTCACACTGGTCACCAGCATGTCCACAAAGGGGCTGAATTCGAAAGACCCGAGAAGAAGCATAATGGAGAAACCCCATACCACTGCCCTCACTGCAGGTCTAGTTTCCGTTTGAGAGGCAGCCTGACTCTGCATATGAAAATTCACAGAAACTTACGGAAACCTGATTAAAATCTTGGCAGCAGAATGAAGAGAGGTAAAGGAAGAAGGTGCCACCCACAATTCTGAGCTGAGCAGCTTTAGGGAGTGCCACTGATGGGGAAATGTGTTGACCAAATCTGAGTAGAAAGGAGCTGCCACTTCCTGCATTGACTGAACCACCACAAAACTGAGCACTTGTGTGTATGTCTGAGGGTCACCAAGCTGATTTCCTAAGATTGCTGCTATTGGAAAAAGAAGCTGTTGGAGACACCGTGACGGCGCCATATGTAATGGGCATTTCTTGTGCCCCTCAACAATGAGGCTGCTTGAAACAATAAGGGAATGACTAATTTAAGTTCAATCAAGTTGGCCAAAGCTCTTTGAGCATAAACCATTTAAGATAACGAGCCCATGGATGACCAATGTCCACGTTCAGAGCCGCAGCATCTGATCCTTGTGGTACTCCGTGGAAGGACAGTGGGAAGAAGAGCAGCAGGTCAGGGCCTCACGGGATCACTGAGCACAGTCTGGGGCTTATGCGGCACAACAACGTGTGCTGCACAAAGGATTCTGAGGAGACACCGTCCTTCCCACGGGGACAGTGCGTACATCACAGGCAGCAGCCTAGCAGCACGAGACTGATCGTTGAGAAGTGTGGGCAGTACTTTTATGTATAGTTTAAATGTTATTCGTACAAATCTTTCTGCTTGAGGTCCAGAGACTAGGAGGTTTATATGAATAATGATTCATTCCTAAGGTGATTTAAGTTCATAGGCGCTCAAGAGTGAGGAGTTTTGGGTCCAGGAAAGACTTGAATCCGGAATGGGAGATTAATTCGGTCAGCTGAGCGAGGGGTGCAAGTAAATCCAGAAAGCTGAACCTAAGAGGGGTGTAGTGTGCTTTGGAGACGGGTGATAGCGCTTTGCTGTGTACAGCGCCTATGTTTGCTCCTAGCGAGTCCACACACTGCCCTAACAACCAGATTAAGGAATTCGTAGCAAGCTCTGGTTTACCAATAGTAGCCTGGCCTGATGATAGCAGTGAGAACGGGATGTGTATCTGCAGAGGGTTGTAGTAAAGTCAGAGATGTGCTGCTTGAGGTTAATGGTATAATATTGATATAAGTGCTGCATGTGGTTAAGAGGGTGGAACAGTATTGATGGAATGAGTGTGGTGTGAGCCTTTCTAAGACCGCGTTGAAGCCTCAACATAAGGAGTGCTGCTCGGGCCAACTAAGAGGATGTTGCGATATCTCATTTTAGTCAAGAATCCGGTAGTGTACGAAAGAAGACCTGCATAAATGTAATGTTAAATATTTGGTACCTGGCAGCGGTATCCTGGGATGTAGGCTGGCATAAGACTGCAGTACAACTACACACTATGATTCCTGTCAGAGACGCAGGAGGGCGGTGATGGAAGGGAGGGATTATGGTGTAGGGTGATAGAAAAATGAGTTGTTTCAGTTTTTATGGAGGTGAGCATGTAAGAGCAGAGGACCGTCTGATAGCTGCTAGTAGTCGATTCTGGATTGAATTACAGTGGTCTTGGAAGGTGAGCTTTGGTTTCTTTCCTGTTTGTACTCTGGGCGGGCTTTTGTCCACCTAGTGTCTCCTTCTGCAGGGCTAGCCTGATTGTTCGTCTTGGTTGGGGTCCGTTACATTAGGGTTGCAGTTTGAGTCTGACATGGTTAGTTCCAGATGACAACATGTCTTTACTTAGGAGGGCTGAGATTTGTGTGATTTTCTTCTGATTCTTTGTGTAAACACCTTCTATTGTTGGTGTCGCAGACAAAGCGAGTGCTTCAGTACTCTCTGGAGTGTTAGGTGTTGGTGTGAGAGACAAGGAGAAGATGGTTGCCAGCAAGTAGGTGATAAAGATGCTATGGTGGGGGTAGTGCCTTCTACCAGGCAAGCTGAATGCTGGAGTCCTGGTGACACAGAACATGTTCCGTGGGGCCTGGTGCTCCTCAGGTGGGCACAGGAGATGGCACCTTCCGAGCCTGCTAGCGAAGCGTCAGAAACATGCACTGAATTTACTAATGATGGTTGCTGCAACCGGTTTATCAGCTGCCTTTTAAGTGGGCGGGTGTTTATATAATATATTTATATTACGTGTAGTTTATGTATGGAGTAAGATAATTTGCATAGACCATAACAATACTTTGTTACTGGATATATTGCTGTAGTAAGAACACATAGGGGCCCCTCTGGGTTTGAAAGTATTGCTTGCGTGGCATACAGGGGGCGATGGTGGTGGTCTCAGGTACTGGCTTATGTTTTAATGTCGCAATGCTTGACAGTCACTTCTAGAAGAGTCTCAACAAGCACAGAGCTTGGTCTTTGCAGCGAGTCATGTATCCGTCACTTCTTTAAAACTTAAGTGCCTCTAGAAAGCTTGTTAAAATCCACATTCCTTTAGAGCAGAATTTAAAATGTTTTCTTTGCAAAAAACTCCACTTGCTACATTCTCCAAAAAACTCTGCATCTAAAATAGACCTTGAATTAAATTTTTTCTTCTTTCCCTTATTTATTTTTGAAAGCTCCACTCCTTCTGCCTCTCATGTATATAAACGGCTCTAAATCTCATGCCTGTTTGACTTCGTTTTTTGAAACTATACCCCTGCAATCTAACTATCTATTTGTTCCAGCAAGCATTTGCTACTCCCATAGCCCCCACCAATGGTCACATCTCACTCATTAATTAGCAACAAAGAAACTGGAGTCAATGCATGGAGTGGTTTCCTTTAGCAAGCAAGACTAACCCCAGTAACCCGTGGACTGAGCACTCACTAACACTGAGCCTCTTGGCGTGCTGTTCACTGTAAAGCGCTTCAACACCTCATCAGGGTTAGTTTGTGCTATATAAATGCAATTGCAAGTGGGAGATCCTGTCAGCAAGCCATGTGGTGGAGAGTTAACACAATGAGAAACCCTAGAACTGAGGGACATTTACTGTTGGAGGTGTGGCCAGGAAGTGCAGGGAGCGCCAGAGTTGAACCCACAACCCTAAGGAGCTCAACATCTTTCCAAAGATTGTGACTTTTGCTAAATGTCTTGGATTCTAGATGGAAAACTCTGTAATCATTTCAATGTACATAAACAGGTCACTAAAGGGTCTACTTGTCAAAAATCTAGCTAGTTTCAGGACAAACTGCCAGGGACACTGGCTGATTTCAGGACAAGACAATGCAGTGGGGTTCTTGCTCTATGCAGAGACAAAAGCTTTCTAAAGAAGGGGTTTATTATAAACACGAGAATTCCCCTACAGGCTTGTAGGGGCACAAGATAGAAGCTGGTTGGAAGAGAAGGTCTGCAGGGTAAAGTTTTAAGATAACACAAGTACAAACGGGAATGTAAAAGCAGGGAAACGATAGATAAACTATCATTAATTATAGTCTGTCTGCTCCTTGGAAGTGATCTCTCTGAGAAGGGGAAAATATCTTACAAGACAGCAAGGAGCAGATTAATCTCAGAGTTCAGGGAGTGCTGGGTCGTTCTCTGTAACAAAGGCACGTGCCTTGGAATCTACCTGGCACCCTTGGAAACAATGACAATCAGGATAATAATATGAACACACAGAAGACAAGGAAGAACAGTGAAAGGAACACAGGAACTGGGCTCTGGGAAAATCTGGAATGGAATACATAAAACTGAGTATACTGGAAATCCTAATACTAGCTAGGACAGGACAAGAATATGGAGGCAGAAGAGGAACACCAAAATCCAAGAGCAGGAATCGGCATATACAAGATGTGCGCAGTCAGAACTAGCGTCAAGGCAAAGAGGGAAACAAAGAGGCAGGGTAAACAAGAGACCGGCAACAGAGAAAAATAACTAATCAGAACAGGAACATAGAATTAAACAACAATAGAAACTGAAAGCAAAGGCAAGCCTGGAATATAGCTGAAGGATCTCGCAGAGAGCAAGGAGACATCGCAGCGGAGTCCGGTGCGAGCCACTGCACTCTGAGCTCACCAGGCAGAAATAGCAGAATGCTCAGGGGAGGAGCACGGGTGCAGGGAGAGACCCTTGTGCTGGGAATCAGGGAACCACCAATGAAAGGAAGGCAGAACTGGGACTTGGAAAAGGGAAGACAAGGAAAACTAGCAGACATAGGACACAAACGCCAGGAACGGAGTACGGGTCAGAGCTAAGGGAGTTAAGTCACAACTGCAGATATAAAGAGGTCAGAAAAGCTGTGGGATCCAGGAATCAAGGTAGAAAATAGAACGATGCAGAGGTCGAGGAGAATGAGGGCTGCCTCGTGTCCTCTGTTCAGGATCATGCAGACCATTGTCTGCTGGCGATGTGTGCTGTTTCCGTACTGTGGTTGAGCCTCAATCCAGATGGCATGGCGTCAAGGAGCTGGTGATCGATAAGGTGTCTGTTGCCTAGTTTCTCAAGACATTAGCCGGGTATGGTCGGAGGGAGATGGGTCTGCAGAAGGAAAGCATGAGTGGTTCAGCAGACGGTTTCTTGAGCAGGGGCATGGCGGTGGCATATTTCCAGGTGTCCAGGAATGTAGCTGAGTTGATGGAGGCGTAGATGACGGCTGTTAGTGCTTCGCTGATCAGTAGGAGTCCTTTGGAGGCATGGTGGAGGCAAGGGTCAGATGAGGCCCCTTAGTGAATGGTCTTCATGGTAGCAGCAGTGTCTATGGTGGTAATGGCAGGCCATGAGATGAGGTCACAGCTGTGATGGAAAGTTGAGTTGTGACGTGATAGGAGCCAGTGAAGAGTCGATGGTGCTGTATATGGAGGTGATTTTGGTACAGAAGAATTCGAAGATCTTGTTGCAAAGGTCTTGTGAGGAGGTTATGTTATTGGAGGCAGCAGGTGGTGCTGCCAAATCTTTGATAATGGTTAAGATTTCCTTGCTGCTGTTAGTGCTGGCATCGATGCGATCTGCAAGAGCCTAGTGCTTGGTGTTCCCTATCTGCTGGTGGTAGCATCATAGGGCTGATGTCTTTTTCTGGGGTGACTTGTTCTCCATGTGTTGTGTTGCTTGCAGCGGTGTTTCGTCAGTGTAGGAAAGTGCTCCTTTTGGCATAGTTACTCCCCCTCCCCCCCCCACACCTTTTGCCTGACTCTGAATGCCACTTTGACTGTGCACTGGGTCCCTGCCTATCAGCTTCTCTGGCCCTGTGTTCTTTCCCAAAACTGTACCTTTGTTTCCACCATGCGCACACCTCAGGCTCACATATAGGTCCCTTGTAAAAAGTACCAGTGGTACCAAGGGCCTTGTGACCAGAGAGGGTCTCTTAGAGCTGCAGCATGTATTGTGCCACCCTAAGAGACCCCTCACCAAACACATGCACACTGACACTGCAGTCTGTGTGTTTTGGTGCAGCTAAAAGTGAGTCGACTTGGCACACATTCCTGTGTGCCAGGCCTACCAGCACTGCCAGAGGCATAGGTAAGTCACTCCTTCAGCTGCCTTACAGGTCTGAAGCAAAGTGCACTGTACCTCTTGTGAGTGCATAACTGCATCAGCAGATATGCCCCTATAGTGTCTGAGTCTATTCTTGGGCAATGTAAGATCATTGTCAAGCCATACTGAGTAAATGTGAAAACAGGAATGGGGGGGGAGGCCCTTATAACCCACTAGAGCGTTGGCTACAACATATGTATTGTAAAAGGGAAAGAGTAGCTCTAGCGGGACAAATATAAACAATAAATCACCCAGTCCACTTTCTTCTTTGTGGCTGATGGAGGAATAAACCTCCTACTTTGTTTATATGACTTCGTTTTAGGGAAGAAAAAGGGGGGTATATTTCTAATTATGCACTATGAAAGAATTGCTGAGCTGAATCTAAGGATGTACAAAATTTCGACACTCTTCTTTAGAGTTTATTGATTACGTAGACAAAGTCTTAGAGAATTGTACAACACATAAAACATTGTGACTCGCAATTGATTAAAATAAATTCTATACATCAGACTATGAACAAAACATGAAATATACAAGGTGAAACAGGTGTACGCTGTAAGGCGGATAACTGGCCCTTATGTGAGGGCATCAATAGAAGGAACCGTCTCCATGTACCAGCAAAAGTTTCTTCTGAGACCATCTAATTCATTCAAAAATTCAATTGGCTGCAAACATTAAATATGTGGTCTTAACCCAGTTGGGGTGGATTTCTTTTCTCATCAAATCAAGTGAAGACCGGTGCTGGTCCTGTTTGACAAGGGTCGACACATTTCGACCTCTACATTATGGCCTCATCTGGATGAAGCGGGACCGGAAACACCCAAAATTGCCATTAGGAGCTGTCACGTACAAACTGTATCCGGTCAGGGTATGCATGTCCCATCTGCGAGTATACCGTTTCTCGTACCCAATGTGGAGTTCCATGTGGGGTACGAGAAACGGTATATTTGTCACGGCGACCTCCGTATCAGGAGCTAGGTTTACAGCTCCAGAGGACGCTCTCTAGCAGACCCTGCACCAAAACGTTTAGTTTGGCGGTTCTACGTTCAGAGGGGAAGCCATTTGGGATATCTCTCCATTTCCTGCCGGATGAGGGCTGGCTATGCTCTGCGAACCATTGACATTTACCCATACTCGCAGATGGGACATGCATACCGTGACCGGATGCAGATTGTACATATAGGTCCTAATGGCAATTTTGGGTGTTTCCCATCCCGTGCCGTCCTGATAAGGCCATAATTGAAAGGCCGAAATGCGTCGACCCTTGTCAAACAGGGCCAGTTTATTTCTTCACTCGATTTGATAAGAAAAGAAATCCACCCCAACTGGGTTAAGACCACATATTTAATGTTTGCAGCCAATTGAATTTTTGAATGCATTAGATGGTCTCATAGGAATCTTTTGCTGGTACCTGGCAACGGTTCCTTCTATTAATGCCCTCAAACAAGGACCAGTTATCCGCCTTACAGCGGACACCTGTTTCACCTTGTAGATTTCATATTTCGTTCGTAGTCTCACGTATAGAATTTCTTTTAATCAATTGTGAGTCACAATGTTTTATGTGTTGTACGATTCTGAGACTTTTTGTCTATGTAATCAATAAACTCTGAAGAAGAGAGTGTTGAAATGTTGTACATCCCTAGATTCAGCTCAGCAATTCTTTCATAGTGCATAATTAAAAATATACCCTCCTTTTTCGTCCCTAAAATGAAGTCATATAAACGAAGTAGGAGGTTTATTCCTTCATCACCCACAAAGAAGAAAGTGGACTGGGTGATTTATTATTTATATTTGTACCGCTAGAGCTATTCTTTCCCTTTTACAATACATACCGAGTACACGGGCTGGGAGCTTGTCAGTACAAGCTCCACAGATCTACGATGGCGTCACCGAATCCCAAAATGTTTGGTACCAAACATCTCCGATTAATGAGCCCACACTGATGCCAGTGTTGGATTAATTAATAAATGCACTCAGAGGGCACCTTAGAGGTGCCCCCTGAAAGCCTAACCAACCGCTAGTGTGTAGCTTACTGGTCTGCACCAGCCTGCCACTTCCAGACATGTTTCTGAGGTGGGAGCCTTGTGCACTTGTGGGTAAGAAACAAAGCCTGCTCTGGGTGGGGATGCTTCACTCCTACCCCCAAGCAGGAATAGCATTCAAGGGTGGTGAGCCTCAAAGGCTTCCTTCCATTTGTTATGCTAGTAAGGGCCTCTCCAGCTAGTGGAGGTGCCCGCCCCCCTGACCAAGCCCCACTTTTTGGCGACAAGGTCGGCAGGAAAATTTGTAAACGGGAGAGGTTTGTCCTCTCTCAGCCTGGACTATCCCTAAAGTCTTCTGAGCTAAAGTGACCCCGCTCGTTTGAAAATCCTGCATATTGGTTGTGAAGATTTTAGCCGAATGGATTAGGGAAATGTCCCCTCCTAAAGGTAAGTACTACTACTTCCTGCCATTACCTGTAACACCTCTAAATTGAGTGTTTAGGGGCACCCCTGAACCGTGATCCTCAGATTCCTGGCAACCTAAGGAAGGACCGAAGATGTTGTGCAGCAGTTAAGACTCTAGACACAGCTGACTTGGCCCCAGTCCTACCAGCCTGTCTGTAGCACTAGAAGAAACCTGCACCAAAAAGCGACTCGTCCTGCAGGCCCAGCAACCTCCACAACCCTGGGAGGACTGCCGGCCTTCCCTAAAGACCTCAGACTCAAGAGGACAGCTGCCCTGTCAACAAAGAAACCAACAAGAAGAGCTCCAGTGCCCTGCTGAACCGCCTAACCAGATCTCCGGACCTACCTCTGCACCTGATGACCCTGGCCCGAGTCCAAGTGGCCCACCGGTTCCAATGAGGTTACCCAGTGGTCCTGATCTTGAGTCCTCCCCCCAAATCACCTCTCCTGGACTCCACGAAGACGCCTGCAGCCTCAACACAAAGGAACCCCTAACCGCAACCATCTATGTTAAGGATCTTCCAGCCTCAAAGGACACCCCTGCACCCGTAGCCCCCAGGCCTTGGGGAGTCCGCCCGACGGTACCCTTCAACATCCCAACTTACCTCCAGAGATACCGGTTCTCTTCCTCTAGCTTCCGAGCCTGCAGCCTTTGTTCGAAATCTTCAGTCTCCATTGATTTGCACTGGCCGGCCGACTCTGTGTTGGCATTCTGAACCCGGCTGCCTCTTTGCTGCTGAGGGTGTGTGTGTTTGATGCTGCCTCGTGGCCCCGCTAGTGCTGGTCCTAACCCCTGGATATTGACCCCGAACTCCGATTTTATCTGCCGGCAACTAGCGCCTCTTTGCGTGTCCCCAGTCTCCTTGAACTAACATTGGGCCAAGTGACCGAATTTGACCTCTGCACCCCGCCGCCCCATGTGCCGCTAGTGGTGCAGACTCTATACTGACCTGACCCTTGCCCAGTGTTGCTCCTAAAACCCAAAGACTGGATTTGGAAGTAGTGAACTTACCTGTGAAACTGCATGAACTGTTCGAAAAATGCATTGTGTCCACTTTTTATACTTAAAAATTGTGATATTATACTTAAAAATTGTGATATTTCAAAACTTATTTTGCTGCAACTAAGTATCTTTGGTTCTAAATAATAAATCTACAAAAAGTAATATTTTTACTATCAATTGGTCTCCTATTAAGTCATTGAGTGTGTATAATCATTTCTTGCCTCAGTGTGTAAAACAAATGCTTAACACAGCCGTCTAATAAGACTAACTGCTCGCCCACACTACCACAAAAGAGAGGGTTCGTATTGTCTACTTTAGCCTCTGGGGATCCGCTGGACTCTGCACACTGTACCGTACTTGGGTATAGTATATACGGAGCCAGCTTCCTACAGTCAGCCTGAGTTCCTTCGTGTATCAGTTAGCCTCTGGTTGGGCTTTTGCAGTTAGGTTGCGCTTGAGGAGAGCCATGGTGTTGGCGCAAACGGTGATTCAGCTTATGAGGTCTTGATGGCTTTGTTAATGTTAATGTTAGTGACATTTATAGAGCTCTAACTTTTACCCGGAGGTGTCCTGGCGCTGTGTAAAGTCCTGCAGAGCCTAAAACAAAGAGAGTATTGTTGGATTTAGACAGAAAAAAGCCATGTTTTTAAAGCCTTCCTAAAGGCAAGTCGATTGGTCATGCATCTAAGATGCAACGGGAGACCATTCCATGCCTTGGCTGCACCGGCCACAAAACGTCTGCCACCCCAGCTAGCTTTTTTTTTTACAAAGGACACCGACACCAGTCTAGCTTCTGAGGAGCGCAGTGGTCTTTTTGGTACATACCATTAAAATCGCTGTTTTAGGTAGTCTGGCCCAGTACCTTGAAGGGCTTTGTAGACCAAGCATAGGGCTTTAAACTGGACGCGCTTCTTAACGGGCAACCAGTGGAGCCTTCTGATCTCAGCCGAGATTGAGGCGTGTTTTGGTGTACCGGTAAGCAGTCTGGCAGCTGCATTCTGCAGAAGTTGTGGTTTGTTCATAAGCCCTTCCTGGATATTGATGTAGAGACTATTACAGTAATCCAGCTTGGACATGGTTAAGGCAGTGATAACTGTTTGTTGACTGTCTTTGGGCAAGAATGGCATTATTTTCTTACAGGATCTAAGAATTTACGATGTGGATGAAGCCACCGCATTCACTTGATCCCTGAAACTGAGTTTATTGTCTATCCAGACTCCCAGAAACTGAGTTTGTCTATCCAGACTCCCAGATTTTTTACCTTCCTGATAGGAATAGGGAGAGGACCCAATGTATCCAGCCACCAAGCAGAGGTCCAGAAATTAGGGTAATTTCCAAACAACACAAGTTCTGTTTTACCGGAGTTGAGTTTGGGGCAATTTTGGGCCATCCAGATTCCCACAGCAGTCATGCAATCATGGAGCCGGGATGCCGTTCCCAACATCCTTCCTGGCCGCAGCGATACCACAATTTGGGTGTCGTCCATGTAAGATGTCAAACTGAAGCAAAACAATTCAATCAGGGGAGCCAGCGAGGATACATAAATGTTAAAAAGTGTCGGGCTCATAGATGACCCCTGAGGGACTCCACAGGGCAGTGAGAATGGTTTGGCAGAGAATTCGCTGAGAGAGACAGTTTGAATTCTATTAGATAAAAACGATTTAACTAGTTTCCAGGCAGTGCCCTGGACTCCAATCTCTTGCAGCCGGTCCATCAACAAAACATGATGGACCGTATCAAAGGCCGCTGAGAGATCCAACATAATCATTGCGGCTTTTCCTCCCTGGTCAAGTATAGCCCTGATCTCTTCTGTGGACTTGACAAGCGCAGACTCCGTGCTGTGCCCCCCTCTGAAACCATACTGGGTAGGGTCCAGCACCTGAGAATCTTACAAAAACAGACTAAGTTGTGCATTCTTGTTTTTGTCTGTGATTTTCGCAGGAAGTGGGAGTCTAGAGATAGGTCTAAAGTTATTGGAATCTTTAGGGTCCAGACTTTGGGCAAATTGATGGTGTACTTGGGTGTTTTTTTGGGCATGGTCATGACGCGGCATGTTTCCGCGAATGTGGCTGTGTCAGTAGAGAAATTGAGGCTTTGTGTTAGTGTGTCGCTGATCGGGAGGAGTGTAGCTGTGGTGGGGGCAAGGGTTCGGATGGAGCTCCCCTAATGGATGGTCTTCATGGTAGCAGGATGTCACTCTTGCTGCTTGTAGTGCTGGCGTTGATGTGCGGTTGGTGTTTTGTATCTGCTGGTGGTAGTGTGTTAGGGCTGATTAGAATATGTCTTTATCTGCGGTTTCTTGACTTGTTTTCCATTTGCGCTCTAGTTGCTTGCAGTGGCATTTTGTCAGCCTGAGGTCCTCTATGTACCAGCTGGCCTATGGTCTATATCTTACCTTTGAGTTGTGCTTGATGGTAGCAAAGGTGTTGGTGCATGCGATGATCCAGCTGTTGAGGATTTTGATGGCTTTGGTAGGTCAGTGAGGGTGCGGAATGGGTATTATGAAACTTATGAGGGTGTGGTCTGTCCATGTCATAGTTCCTGGCTTATCTACTGTGATGTTGATTATTGAGGAGAAAATCCGGTCCAATAGACATCTGGCAATGTGGGTGGGTTCCATAACCTGTTGAGTGAGACCTAGGTTTTCTAGAAGGGCTGTATCGTTTGGGTCGGAGCAGTCTTTTGGATGAAAGTCAAGGTCTCTGAGGAGGATGAATGTGCTGGGTTTGATTATGAGGGTTGTGATGAAGTCTGTAATGGCACTGGTGAAAGTGGTGCGGGGTCCTGGAGTTCAGTATACAAGGGGTCCACCCGGAGAGAAGTTAGCTTTGATGTGTGTCTTGAATGTGAGGTATTACATGTAGCTGGTGGGGGTGTGGGTGTAGGCGGTGCAACTGATGGTGTCTTTGAATATGATGGCGACTCCAACTCCCTCTCTTGTAGCTGGCGGGGAAGGCTGTAGTGATGATCTGTGCCGAGTAGGGGTTTAGCCATGTTTCTGTGAGAAAGAGAGTTATACCTGCTGTCCTTGGTGTGGTTTCCATTGGCTTTTTGCCTTCGTACACCCTGTTTTTGCTGGCATTAGGATTCTGTGCACGTTACCACTGCTAACCAGTGCTCCAGAGCTTGCGCTCCTTCCCTATAACATTGGCTTTTCCACAGTCGTCATATTGAACGTACTTATAAGTCTCTAGTAAAGTCCACTACATGTGCCCAGGGCCAGTAAATTAAATGCTACTACCGGGCCTGCACCACTGATTCTGCCATCCCCTTAAGTAGCCCTTTAAACATGTCTCAGTCCTGCCATGTCTGGAGGAAGGGCACTTGAAAGGCATCTCTTTGAAGTCTTCCCACTTCAAAGGCCCAACTGGGATAAGTACTGGACCTCAGACACCACCACTTCAGTACACTTCTGGATCTGTGGATACTGTGCCAGGAAGGAGGACTGCTGTACTGCTGAAAGGGCTCCCATCCTGCTGGACGGGTACTCTGCTGGACTTATGTGCTGACCTGCTGCCCTTCTTGCCTAGGAGTGAGAAGAACTGGACCTGCATCCTTGTAACCCAGAACCAAAGCGAGTCCAAAGGCGTGTTGGCTTGCCACCTGTTTTGAAGTCTGAGACACATCAAAGACTTCCAACTCACCTGCCACAGCACCTGGACATCTGAGAGTCTTGCCCTGCCAAGTGGAGCCAATCCAGTCCTGGACCCATGGAAGCGGGTATAAAGTGCTTCTTCAGCCAAAATCCATGCATCGCTAATGTTGCTCTGCTGGGAACTGGTGCATCTCCCTTGACGACGATGCATCGCCGCTGCTCGGAGGATTGAGTGCATCGCTTCGCTGACTGTGGCGCTCATAGCCTCCCTTTCTGACGCATCTTCGACTTTTCGTGGCTTGGAGCTGACGCATTGCCGCCATCTTTAGGACTCTTGAAGACACATCACCTCCTCTTTTCCTCGCATCTTCCTTGGCGACGACGCAAACAAGGTACTATGCAGTGGGCTATGGCTGGTCCTTGTATCTGACCCGTGCTCCATTGAGGTCAGCCTGAACTTTCAGATTTGTCCCGGTCAAGCATGACCAGATAGCCCCGGTTGGCGCTCTATGCTTTTAAGCACTACATTTCAGTTTTCTTTAAAAATGCACAACTTCGGTTATACTTATTGGATTTATGTCTTGCTTGTTCATTAAATTAAGCTCTCTTTTTTTCTAACCAGGTATCTTCTTGTGTGGCCTTTTCACTGTTTTGCTGTTTGTAGTGTTGCACAATTACTTTACCCGTTGCCTCTCAAGGTAAGACTGACTGCTCTATGCCAAGCTACCAGAGGGTGAGCACAGGATCATTTAGGGTGTGTTTGTGACTTACCCTGACTGCTCTATGCCAAGCTACCAGAGGGTGAGCACAGGATCATCTAGGGTGTGTTTGTGACTTACCCTGACTGCTCTGTGCCAAGCTACCAGAGGATGAGCACAGGTTAATTTACAATGTGTTTGTGACTTGCCCTGACTGCTCTATGCCAAGCTACCAGAGGGTGAGCACAGGATCATTTAGGGTGTGTTTGTGACTTACCCTGACTACTCTATGCCAAGCTACCAGAGGGTGAGCACAGGATCATTTAGGGTGTGTTTGTGACTTACCCTGACTACTCCATGCCAAGCTACCAGAGGGTGAGCACAGGATCATTTAGGGTGTGTTTGTGACTTACCCTGACTACTCCATGCCAAGCTACCAGAGGGTGAGCACAGGATCATTTAGGGTGTGTTTGTGGCTTACTCTGACTGCTCTGTGCCAAGCTACCAGAAGAGGAGCACAGGTTAATTTACAATGTGTTTGTGACTTACCCTGACTGATTGTGGTTCCTGCTAGTACAGGGTGCATACCTCTACCAATCAGAAACCCATTTTGTAACTAAGAGCAGGTCCAGTCCAGAACGCGGTCGTGCAGTAGGTCCCATATTTCCATGACGTGTTTGGTGAGCGAGTGGGTGTGCATGCACAATAGAGTATGGTTTGTTTTGGCGGTGTTTGTTCTGTGTGAGCGTGAGGAGGTGGATGGTTTGTGCGAGTGTGAACGAGTGGGGTGCTGTTGATGCGGGAGTGGTCAGTCAGTGGTCCGTGTAGGTTGGGTTAGAGTGCAAGGTAAATTGCAGGAGGCGCAAGTCAGGGTTCCTTCTGTGCTGTGTGGCAACAGTGCAGCGATCGGTGGCCGGGGATAAGGGCATGGAGTAGCCCAGCAGGATATCAGTGGGTATGGAGTTCCTAGCGCTGGGCGCTCTCCCGGCCATACGGACTTTCCTTTGGTCCACTAGTGGCGTGTCCGCGGTGCAGCCATCATTCTATAGATCCAGTCTTACAATATTTGGGGATTGAGCAACTTTCCCCCAAGTTTTACAGGCGGCTTATTTACTATTCTAACTCCAGTCTTGGAATGTTTTGGGGAAAGTGATACATTCCCGAAGTATTTTTAGGAAGAGTTGAAAAGTAGTAATTTTGAATTGCAGAAAGTGCTACCCCAAGGGGCATGCATGTGAGTGCGGCATGTTGCAGGGCAAAAAAATCAAGGGCAGTCCAGTGATGTCACTTCCTGTGCAGATAGATGATGGGAAATCCAGTGGTTTCACTTGATGGACAGTGGGAAATGAAGGCCTCTTGCTTGGCTTTTTCTTTTGAAGAAGGGTTTGGTGGGAAACAAGTAATGTCACTTCCCGTACGGATGAATGATGAGAGATCCAGTGATGTCACTTCCCGTGCTGATGGGATAATGATTGGATTATCTGTTAAAAACAGGACTGTAAGGCGCTAAGCTCTACTCCAGCTCAAACTTCCACGTTTTAGGAAGACATCTACCCTCAACATATTTTTCTGTGTTAATGCATTGAAGGTTTGGAATGCGTTTCCAGTTGACATCAGACTTGCTCACCTTCAAATCACATAATAAATAAGCACAAGTCTCTTTCCTTTCTCGTGACCAATTATGCTGGTGTCGTTTCGGTATTTCGCATCGTGTTATACAAAATTTTAACAAGCATATTCAATATGTCCCGCATTTATGCGAGTTTGACCTATTGGCATTGTAAATGACAATGCCTTTTTTTTTTTAATGTTTTGGGTTTTAAAACAAAAATAAAAGGCATTGTCCTTTACATTGCCAATAGCTTAAACTTGCGTAAATGCGAGACCTATTGCATTGCAAGTGCTTGTTTAATATATGGCTGAAAACAAATGCTAATACATGGTCAATGCTGGCCACGTCCTAGCACTTCATTTCTTGAATTCAAGCCGTGTTGCCCGGCAGCTCACACTGCTGTGCAACATAGCTTTAAAAAAAAAATAAACATTGACAAAGCCAATATGTCTCACATAGGAGAGCCCTATTTACTTTGCCAATGCTTGTTTAGCTCTGAAATTCACTATTGGGGGGGGCACTTTTGTTTTGGTGCCCCAAGCCCATTTTCTCTCCCAATTCGACCCTGGTGTGCATGAAAAGCACAGTTCCACCTTATACCACAAACTCCACCAGCATTTGCGGTAGGTGTCACTGGTGGTAAGTATGAGGAGGCCCTGTGAACTCCGCAATCTATAGCAGGTGCATTGACCCTCCAAGCTATCCTGCTGGCTTCCTTGATGTGTCCATGCTGGGGCTCCCCAAGACTGACGAAAAGCCGTTTTTGCCCCAGAGGGAAATAACGGGCAGTTCACTGCAGAGAGAAACTTGCATTCCAAGGAGTGGCGGCTATGAATTCACTTTAAAAAAAAAAAAAAAAGCAAAACAAACGTAAAATCATATTCTCTCTCTTCAGTCTTCAGGATCTAGTGGGCGATCCCGCTATCTTTTTTTTATTTAAAAGGTGATATTTGGACAATCCTTCCCTTTTCACTTTTAATTGTGCCTTTTATTATTTCTTCGAACTAAAAAATGCATTCCACGAAAAGGAATCGTCAAAGTTCCAAAAGTTAAAAAAAATATATAATTAAGTTGGAGGTGGGGAACTTTCACAACTTCGCGGGTTGGTCACGTCTTCTGATACCTGGTACAGAGTACACAAGCAGACTGTGTGCTTGTGGAAACACGATTTATATAATTTAATTGTGTAAGCAAAATACTTAAAACAAGTTCATATTCTGAAAGAAGTGTGGCCTACCAAGCGACAGTGCAGGCTCTCAAAGCGGTTCAACAACCACAGACACGTTTTACCCTAATTTTGCAAATCTCATTTTTTATGGGTATAAGGAATGTTAAAAGTACTGTGCAATGAAGTAGATAATGTATATCCCATGAAAATGGGCACTTCCCTCTCACCTTCCTCATCAGCTCTAAATCGAGGTTTTCCCTGAAGCTTTATGAGAAATGTAGCTTCGCAACTGCACAGAATGGTAGACTATTTACTTGTATTTCTTTAAAGTTACTTGTCATAAATTTGAGTTCTGAATCTCTCATTACTAGGACTCACCGTCCTGTGATAGGTTAAACTGTTTTAAAACCTGTTCATCCCCTATAGATTAATAAAGGGGAGGGGTTCGGCTTCTGCCACTCCGGTTACGCGAGGGGTTAGAGCAGTATCATTCCCTGAACCCCAGCTCAACCCCAAACACAGCCAAAGTCCTTTTGTGGTATAAATACATTGGAATAGCACGCAGTCATATTCAATTAAAAAAGAGTCAAACGCCATTAAACTCTGGGTCGGAGGCGTGTGTGAAAAAGAACGGAGATGTCACATTTACACTGAAAAAGAGAACGGGCCTGAAAATAAAGTAGGTTTCTACACCAAGTACTAAACACGCTCTGTGAATGACTCTACCCAGAATTGCCTATAAAAAGAGGCCCAGGAATGCCACCACTCCTGGCACAAGGCGTTAAAGGGGGTGATACGGCGCCAATAAAGGGGTAACGAGTCTGCCCTCTGCGGCACCCAGCCAGGATGTACAGGAGACTTTACTCGGAGTCAGTGGCCTCACATAATATAAGGAAGGTCCGACTAAACAAGTGCTGGAGACTGCAGAGGACCTCAGCTCGGCTTCCCAGCCCAGGTGCGACTGCCCAGGTAACTGAACACACATCCACCCACGTTCGCCCCTCCCCACCCTCCGTTGATTCCAAAACATCAAACTGAATCTAGGTTGTGACTGAGCCCCCGATGCCCTAAAATTACGGAACCCCCACCAATCACTTGATGCTGTAATGGCGGTGTATTAGACGGAATATGCGTAACCACTGGCGGTGCCACGAGCATTGTGCATCAAAAGTTAAGGCTGCCTCAATTCGCTTCCACACTATTTTTAAAAGAGGCGGTAGTTCTAAAGGCACGCAAAAAAATTAAATGAACAAAAACCTACTCCAATGAACAGCAGGTAAAAGTACGTTTTTCTCGCAATTGAAAGTTAAAAAAAAAAAGTGAAAGCACGCACAACGCGATGAATGAAAACAAAGCATGTCGTCGTGCCTAACATAGGAGAAACTCAATAAAGAAAATAGTACACATACTGTGTAACAACCAAGTAAAGGGGCCAGTAGCCATGGGAGGTTACAAATGAAGACCAGGCCGTACTAAGGAGGGACTAACAAGCTAATTACAGAATCAGAAACCAGCATTTAGGAAGGACAAAAACACAAGCCAATGAAAAATATGGGCGGGGTAGTGGGCGGGGCTTCTGTCCTGTACTCTACTACAACAGTTCGCCAGAGCAGCGCTTGCACGCTGGCTCAGGCTCTACCTAAAAATTACGCCACTTTGTGTAAATTATTTGCCGTTCGCAGTAAAAACTTACCACAAATGGCATAAGTTTCCTGCAAGCACTGGTGCATCAGAACGCAAGTGGCCGGTGTTCCCGATGCTCTTGTTTAAATGTTTTGATGTTCCAAAAATTAAAGCAAGGGTGCATTTTGCCCTAAAATATACCTTGAAATAACAGATTTGCATTTCCATAATTGCGTGTAATTTTGCGAAAGCAAAGTACGCACATTTTGTACTCTGTACAGTGCCTTGTCATCCCAGCTAGCATCATCTAAGCACTATAAAGAATTAAACACTAGGCAGGAAGGAGCGATCAGAGATATGAGGAGGCCTAGTCCAGTGCTGTTCCAGTGGGCCTCAAGAATGCAGGAATGCACAGGTAGGATGATGAGGGTTTTCACACCTGAGGTACTTGAGTGTAATAGGAAACAAGTCACTCTTGTCCTGTATGTGAAGTAATAGCCTGCTGGGTCACCAAGAGGTATTTGACACGTCGCCTCACCCATAACTTATCATGGCATGCTTCATCATAGGCGACCTCTGACACTTGAGTAGGACGATGCCACTACAACGGACTCAACCAAATACATTTGGGAGTTCCTACATATTACTTTACTGGACATATTTCAGTCCAGATTCAAAATTACAAATAACTAGGTGTATACCCAGAGGATGTTCCTTAATTGTAGGGTACCCCTGATATAGGTTAAAATCGAAGTTGTGGCCTTAAGGTAGAACGTAAATGGTTCACTTACCAATAAAAGCACACAAAGCAGTTCAATCAAGGGCTGTATTATGTATTATTTTCACTAATAATTTTTGCAATGATTTAAGGAATTATAAGCACTTTAGTTGTTTGACCTTTTAAACAAGGACATTCAGCAATGTATTTACATTACACAACCAATTGATTACAAAGACCTTACAAAACATTACCACATCCAACAAGATACTCTCAAATCAACACATGAATACACACCGCACACAAATGGTTTCTGCAGTATCCATATTGACAGCTCTCAAGCGTTCGTTCAACTAATCAAACACATAATCAAGTTCTTTAGTATTAATTGCCAAAGGCCCCAGAGCGGGGAAAATCACTTCAGTTAGAGATACTACCGTCAAACTATAGGAAAGTTCATAAGTTGTGTGTGGAGTAAACACAGGCTCGGTGGATCTTACACAGTACTCAGATAGATCTTACACAGTACTCACTCAGATCTTACACAGTACTCACTCTGAGAGATCTTACACATACTCTCTCAGAGAGATCTTACACAGTACTCAATCAAAAGAGATCTTCCACAGTACTCAATCAGAGATCTTCCACAGTACTCACTCGGAGATCTTACACAGTACTCAGTCTGAGATCTTACACAGTACTCACTCAGATCTTACACAGTACTCAGAGATCGTACACAGTACTCACTCAGATATCTTACACAATACTCACTCAGATCTTACACAGTACTCACTCCGAGATCGTACACAGTACTCACTCCGAGAGATCGTACACAGTACTCACTCAGATCGTACACAGTACAGTACTCCCTCAGATCTTACACAGTACTCACTCAGATCTTACACAGTACTCGCTCAGATCTTACACAGTACTCACTCAGATCTTACACAGTACTCACTCCGAGATCTTACACAGTACGCACTCGGATCTTACACAGTACTCACTCAGATCTTACACAGTACTCACTCTGAGATCTTACACAGTACTCACTCAGAGATCGTACACAGTATTCACTCGGATCTTACACAGTATTCACCCAGAGATATCTTACACAGTACTCACTCAGATATCTTACACAGTACTCACTCAGAGAGATTTTACACAGTATTCACTCAGATCTTGCACAGTACTCACTTAGAAAGATCTTACACAGTACTCACTCAGAGAGATCTTACACAGTACTCACTCAGAGATCTTACACAGTACTCACTCAGAGATCTTACACAGTACTCACTCAGATCTTACACAGTACTCACTCAGATCGTTCACAGTACTCACTCTGAGATCTTACACAGTACTCACTCTGAGCGATCTTACACAGTACTCACTCTGAGAGATCTTACACAGTACTTACTCTGATCTTACACAGTACTCACTCTGAGAGATCTTACACAGTACTCACTCTGAGAGATCTTACACAGTACTCACTCAGATCGTTCACAGTACTCAGATCGTTCACAGTACTCACTCAGATCGTTCACAGTACTCACTCTGAGATCTTACACAGTACTCACTCTGAGAGATCTTACACAGTACTCACTCTGAGAGATCTTACACAGTACTCACTCTGAGAGATCTTACACAGTACACTCAGATCTTACACAGTACTCACTCAGATCTTACACAGTACTCACTCAGATCTTACACAGTACTCACTCTGAAATCTTACACAGTACTGAGATCTTACACAGTACTCACTCAGATCTTACACAGTACTCTGAAATCCTACACAGTACTGAGATCTTACACAGTATAAACTCAGAGCGATCTTACACAGTACTCAGAGATCTTCCACAGTACTCACTCAGATCTTACACAGTACTCGCTCGGATATCTTACACAGTACTCACTCAGATATCTTACACAGTACTCACTCAGTGCGATCTTACACAGTACTCACTCAGGAGATCTTACACAGTACTCACTCTGAGATCTTACACAGTACTCAGAAAGATCTTACACAGTACTCACTCAGATATCTTACACAGTACTCACTCAGAGATATCTTACACAGTACTCACTCAGAGATATTTTACACAGTACGCACTCCGAGATATCTTACACAGTACTCACTCCGAGAGATCTTACACAGTACTCAGAAAGATCTTACACAGTACTCAGAAAGATCTTAGACAGTACTCAGAGATATCTTAGACAGTACTCACTCAGAGATATCTTACACAGTACTCACTCAGATATCTTACACAGTACTCACTCAGATATCTTACACAGTACTCACTCCGAGATAACTTACACAGTACTCACTCCGAGAGATCTTACACAGTACTCAGAAAGATCTTACACAGTACTCAGAAAGATCTTACACAGTACTCACTCAGAGAAAGCTTACACAGTACTCGCTCAGATATCTTGCACAGTACTCACTCAGATCTTACACAGTACTCACTCAGATCTTACACAGTACTCACTCAGATCTTACACAGTACTCACTCAGATCTTACACAGTACTCACTCAGATATCTTACACAGTACTCAGAGATATCTTACACAGTACTCACTCAGATATCTTACACAGTACTCACTCAGAGATATCTTACACAGTACTCACTCAGAGATATCTTACACAGTACTCACTCCGAGAGATCTTACACAGTACTCACTCAGAGAGATCTTACACAGTACTCACTCAGAGAGATCTTACACAGTACTCTCAGAGAGATCTTACACAGTACTCAGATCGTTCACAGTACTCACTCAGATCGTTCACAGTACTCACTCTGAGAGATCTTACACAGTACTCACTCTGAGAGATCTTACACAGTACTCACTCAGATCGTTCACAGTACTCAGATCGTTCACAGTACTCACTCTGAGATCTTACACAGTACTCACTCTGAGATCTTACACAGTACTCACTCTGAGATCTTACACAGTACTCACTCGGATATCTTACACAGTACTCACTCAGAGCGATCTTACACAGTACTCACTCAGCGAGATCTTACACAGTACTCACTCAGCGAGATCTTACACAGTACTCACTCTGAGAGATCTTACACAGTACTCACTCTGAGATCTTACACAGTACTCAGAAAGATCTTACACAGTACTCACTCAGATATCTTACGCAGTACTCACTCAGATATCTTACACAGTACTCACTCAGAGCGATCTTACACAGTACTCACTCAGCGAGATCTTACACAGTACTCACTCTGAGAGATCTTACACAGTACTCACTCTGAGAGATCTTACACAGTACTCACTCTGAGAGATCTTACACAGTACTCACTCTGAGAGATCTTACACAGTACTCACTCTGAGAGATCTTACACAGTACTCACTCAGATCTTACACAGTACTCACTCAGATCTTACACAGTACTCACTCAGATATCTTACACAGCACTCACTCAGAGATATCTTACACAGTACTCACTCAGAGATATCTTACACAGTACTCACTCAGATATTTTACACAGTACGCACTCCAAGATCGTGCTCAGTACTCAGAAAGATCTTACACAGTACTCAGAAAGATCTTAGACAGTACTCACTCAGAGAAAGCTTACACAGTACTCACTCAGAGAAAGCTTACACAGTACTCACTCAGAGAAAGCTTACACAGTACTCACTCAGAGAAAGCTTACACAGTACTCACTCAGAGAAAGCTTACACAGTACTCACTCAGAAATATCTTGCACAGTACTCACTCAGAGATATCTTGCACAGTACTCACTCAGAGATATCTTGCACAGTACTCACTCAGAGATATCTTGCACAGTACTCACTCAGATATCTTACACAGTACTCACTCAGATATCTTACACAGTACTCACTCCGAGATCTTACACAGTACTCACTCCGAGAGATCTTACACAGTGCTCAGAAAGATCTTACACAGTACTCAGAAAGATCTTACACAGTACTCACTCAGAGAAAGATCTTACACAGTACTCACTCAGAGAAAGATCTTACACAGTACTCACTCAGAGAAAGCTTACACAGTACTCACTCAGAGAAAGCTTACACAGTACTCACTCAGAGAAAGCTTACACAGTACTCACTCAGATATCTTACACAGTACTCACTCAGATATCTTACACAGTACTCACTCAGATATCTTACACAGTACTCACTCAGAGATCTTACACAGTACTCACTCAGAGATCTTACACAGTACTCACTCAGAGATCTTACACAGTACTCACTCAGATCTTACACAGTACTCACTCAGATCTTACACAGTACTCACTCAGATCTTACACAGTACTCACTCAGATCTTACAAAGTACTCACTCAGATCTTACACAGTACTCACTCAGATCTTACACAGTACTCACTCAGATCTTACACAGTACTCACTCAAAGAGATCTTACACAGTACTCACTCAAAGAGATCTTACACAGTACTCACTCAGAGAGATCTTACACAGTACTCACTCAGAGAGATCTTACACAGTACTCACTCCGAGAGATCTTACACAGTACTCGGAGAGATCTTACACAGTACTCAGAAAGATCTTACACAGTACTCACTCAGAGAAAGCTTGCACAGTACTCACTCAGATCTTACACAGTACTCACTCAGATCTTACACAGTACTCACTCAGATATCTTACACAGTACTCACTCAGATATCTTACACAGTACTCACTCAGATATCTTACACAGTACTCACTCAGATATCTTACACAGTACTCACTCAGATATCTTACACAGTACTCACTCAGAGATATCTTACACAGTACTCACTCAGAGAGATCTTACACAGTACTCACTCAGAGAGATCTTACACAGTACTCTCAGAGATCTTACACAGTACTCTCAGAGAGATCTTACACAGTACTCACTCAGATCGTTCACAGTACTCACTCTGAGAGATCTTACACAGTACTCACTCTGAGAGATCTTACACAGTACTCACTCAGATCGTTCACAGTACTCACTCTGAGATCTTACACAGTACTCACTCAGATCTTACACAGTACTCACTCAGATCTTACACAGTACTCACTCAGATCTTACACAGTACTCACTCTGAGATCTTACACAGTACTCACTCAGATCTTACACAGTACTCACTCTGAGATCTTACACAGTACTCACTCAGATATCTTACACAGTACTCACTCCGAGATCTTACACAGTACTCACTCCGAGAGATCTTACACAGTGCTCAGAAAGATCTTACACAGTACTCAGAAAGATCTTACACAGTACTCACTCAGAGAAAGATCTTACACAGTACTCACTCAGAGAAAGATCTTACACAGTACTCACTCAGAGAAAGCTTACACAGTACTCACTCAGAGAAAGCTTACACAGTACTCTGAAATCTTACACAGTACTGAGATCTTACACAGTATAAACTCAGAGCGATCTTACACAGTACTCAGAGAGATCTTCCACAGTACTCACTCAGAGATCGTACACAGTACTCTGAGATCTTACACAGTACTCAGTCTGAGATCTTACACAGTACTCACTCAGATCTTACACAGTACTCACTCAGAGAAAGCTTACACAGTACTCACTCAGAGAAAGCTTACACAGTACTCACTCAGAGAAAGCTTACACAGTACTCGCTCAGAGATATCTTGCACAGTACTCACTCAGATCTTACACTACTCACTCAGATATCTTACACAGTACTCACTCAGATATCTTACACAGTACTCACTCAGATATCTTACACAGTACTCACTCAGAGAAATCTTACACAGTACTCACTCAGAGATATCTTACACAGTACTCACTCAGAGATATCTTACACAGTACTCACTCCGAGATATCTTACACAGTACTCACTCCGAGATATCTTACACAGTACTCACTCCGAGATATCTTACACAGTACTCACTCCGAGATATCTTACACAGTACTCACTCCGAGATATCTTACACAGTACTCACTCCGAGAGATCTTACACAGTACTCAGAAAGATCTTACACAGTACTCAGAAAGATCTTACACAGTACTCACTCAGAGAAAGCTTACACAGTACTCGCTCAGATATCTTGCACAGTACTCACTCAGATCTTACACAGTACTCACTCAGATCTTACACAGTACTCACTCAGATCTTACACAGTACTCACTCAGATCTTACACAGTACTCACTCAGATATCTTACACAGTACTCACTCAGATATCTTACACAGTACTCACTCAGAGATATCTTACACAGTACTCACTCAGAGAAAGCTTACACAGTACTCACTCAGAGAAAGCTTACACAGTACTCGCTCAGAGATATCTTGCACAGTACTCACTCAGATCTTACACAGTACTCACTCAGATATCTTACACAGTACTCACTCAGATATCTTACACAGTACTCACTCAGATATCTTACACAGTACTCACTCAGAGATATCTTACACAGTACTCACTCCGAGATATCTTACACAGTACTCACTCCGAGATATCTTACACAGTACTCACTCCGAGATATCTTACACAGTACTCACTCCGAGATATCTTACACAGTACTCACTCCGAGATATCTTACACAGTACTCACTCCGAGATATCTTACACAGTACTCACTCCGAGATATCTTACACAGTACTCACTCCGAGATATCTTACACAGTACTCACTCCGAGAGATCTTACACAGTACTCAGAAAGATCTTACACAGTACTCAGAAAGATCTTACACAATACTCACTCAGAGAAAGCTTACACAGTACTCGCTCAGATATCTTGCACAGTACTCACTCAGATCTTACACAGTACTCACTCAGATCTTACACAGTACTCACTCAGATCTTACACAGTACTCACTCAGATCTTACACAGTACTCACTCAGATCTTACACAGTACTCACTCAGATATCTTACACAGTACTCACAGAGATATCTTACACAGTACTCACTCAGATATCTTACACAGTACTCACTCAGATATCTTACACAGTACTCACTCAGAGATATCTTACACAGTACTCACTCAGAGATATCTTACACAGTACTCACTCAGAGAGATCTTACACAGTACTCTCAGAGAGATCTTACACAGTACTCAGATCGTTCACAGTACTCACTCAGATCGTTCACAGTACTCACTCAGATCGTTCACAGTACTCACTCTGAGAGATCTTACACAGTACTCACTCTGAGATCTTACACAGTACTCACTCAGATCGTTCACAGTACTCAGATCGTTCACAGTACTCACTCTGAGATCTTACACAGTACTCACTCTGAGATCTTACACAGTACTCACTCTGAGATCTTACACAGTACTCACTCTGAGATCTTACACAGTACTCACTCTGAGATCTTACACAGTACTCAC
The DNA here is from genome assembly GCA_963921515.1 of Calotriton arnoldi. Taxonomy (NCBI): domain Eukaryota; kingdom Metazoa; phylum Chordata; class Amphibia; order Caudata; family Salamandridae; genus Calotriton; species Calotriton arnoldi. The sequence goes on along the minus strand of CAWUFW010011159.1, from coordinate 532,791 downwards.
TCAGATCTTACACAGTACTCACTCAGATCTTACACAGTACTCACTCTGAGATCTTACACAGTACTCACTCTGAGATCTTACACAGTACTCACTCTGAGATCTTACACAGTACTCACTCTGAGATCTTACACAGTACTCACTCGGATATCTTACACAGTACTCACTCAGAGATATCTTACACAGTACTCACTCAGAGATATCTTACACAGTACTCACTCAGAGATATCTTACACAGTACTCTGAAATCTTACACAGTACTGAGATCTTACACAGTATAAACTCAGAGCGATCTTACACAGTACTCAGAGAGATCTTCCACAGTACTCACTCAGAGATCGTACACAGTACTCTGAGATCTTACACAGTACTCAGTCTGAGATCTTACACAGTACTCACTCAGATCTTACACAGTACTCACTCAGAGAAAGCTTACACAGTACTCACTCAGAGAAAGCTTACACAGTACTCACTCAGAGAAAGCTTACACAGTACTCGCTCAGAGATATCTTGCACAGTACTCAGATCTTACACAGTACTCACTCAGATATCTTACACAGTACTCACTCAGATATCTTACACAGTACTCACTCAGAGATATCTTACACAGTACTCACTCAAGAGATATCTTACACAGTACTCACTCAGAGATATCTTACACAGTACTCACTCCGAGATATCTTACACAGTACTCACTCCGAGATATCTTACACAGTACTCACTCCGAGATATCTTACACAGTACTCACTCCGAGATATCTTACACAGTACTCACTCCGAGATATCTTACACAGTACTCACTCCGAGAGATCTTACACAGTACTCACTCAGAGATCTTACACAGTACTCTCAGGGAGATCTTACACAGTACTCACTCAGATCGTTCACAGTACTCACTCTGAGATCTTACACAGTACTCACTCTGAGAGATCTTACACAGTACTCACTCTGAGAGATCTTACACAGTACTCACTCAGATCGTTCACAGTACTCAGATCGTTCACGGTACTCAGATCGTTCACAGTACTCACTCAGATCTTACACAGTACTCACTCTGAGAGATCTTACACAGTACTCACTCTGAGAGATCTTACACAGTACTCACTCAGATCTTACACAGTACTCACTCCGATCTTACACAATACTCACTCAGATATCTTACACAGTACTCACTCAGAGATATCTTACACAGTACTCTGAAATCTTACACAGTACTGAGATCTTACACAGTATAAACTCAGAGCGATCTTACACAGTACTCAGAGAGATCTTCCACAGTACTCACTCAGAGAGATCTTACACAGTACTCACACTGAAATCTTACACAGTACTGAGATCTTACACAGTACTCACTCAGATCTTACACAGTACTCTGAAATCTTACACAGTACTGAGATCTTACACAGTACTCACTCAGAGCGATCTTACACAGTACTCAGCGAGATCTTCCACAGTACTCACTCAGGGAGATCTTCCACAGTACTCACTCAGGGAGATCTTCCACAGTACTCACTCCGGGAGATCTTCCACAGTACTCACTCTGAGATCTTACACAGTACTCAGTCTGAGATCTTACACAGTACTCAGAAAGATCTTATGCAGTACTCACTCAGATATCTTACGCAGTACTCACTCAGAGCGATCTTACACAGTACTCACTCAGCGAGATCTTACACAGTACTCACTCAGCGAGATCTTACACAGTACTCACTCAGCGAGATCTTACACAGTACTCACTCTGAGAGATCTTACACAGTACTCACTCTGAGAGATCTTACACAGTACTCACTCTGAGAGATCTTACACAGTACTCACTCTGAGAGATCTTACACAGTACTCACTCAGATCTTACACAGTACTCACTCAGATCTTACACAGTACTCACTCAGATCTTACACAGTACTCACTCAGATATCTTACACAGCACTCACAGAGATATCTTACACAGTACTCACTCAGAGATATCTTACACAGTACTCACTCAGATATTTTACACAGTACGCACTCCAAGATCGTGCTCAGTACTCAGAAAGATCTTACACAGTACTCAGAAAGATCTTAGACAGTACTCACTCAGAGAAAGCTTACACAGTACTCACTCAGAGAAAGCTTACACAGTACTCACTCAGAGAAAGCTTACACAGTACTCACTCAGAGAAAGCTTACACAGTACTCACTCAGAGAAAGCTTACACAGTACTCACTCAGAAATATCTTGCACAGTACTCACTCAGAGATATCTTGCACAGTACTCACTCAGAGATATCTTGCACAGTACTCACTCAGATATCTTACACAGTACTCACTCAGATATCTTACACAGTACTCACTCAGATCTTACACAGTACTCACTCAGATCTTACACAGTACTCACTCAGATCTTACACAGTACTCACTCAGATCTTACACAGTACTCACTCAGATATCTTACACAGTACTCACTCAGATCTTACACAGTACTCACTCAGATCTTACACAGTACTCACTCAAAGAGATCTTACACAGTACTCACTCAAAGAGATCTTACACAGTACTCACTCAGAGAGATCTTACACAGTACTCACTCAGAGAGATCTTACACAGTACTCACTCAGAGAGATCTTACACAGTACTCACTCAGAGAGATCTTACACAGTACTCACTCAGAGAGATCTTACACAGTACTCACTCAGAGAGATCTTACACAGTACTCACTCCGAGAGATCTTACACAGTACTCAGAAAGATCTTACACAGTACTCAGAAAGATCTTACACAGTACTCACTCAGAGAAAGCTTACACAGTACTCACTCAGATATCTTGCACAGTACTCACTCAGATCTTACACAGTACTCACTCAGATCTTACACAGTACTCACTCAGATCTTACACAGTACTCACTCAGATATCTTACACAGTACTCACTCAGAGATATCTTACACAGTACTCACTCCGAGAGATCTTACACAGTACTCACTCAGAGAGATCTTACACAGTACTCTCAGAGAGATCTTACACAGTACTCAGATCGTTCACAGTACTCACTCAGATCGTTCACAGTACTCACTCAGATCGTTCACAGTACTCAGATCGTTCACAGTACTCAGAAAGATCTTATGCAGTACTCAGAAAGATCTTAGACAGTACTCACTCAGAGAAAGCTTACACAGTACTCACTCAGAGAAAGCTTACACAGTACTCACTCAGAGAAAGCTTACACAGTACTCACTCAGAGAAAGCTTACACAGTACTCACTCAGAGAAAGCTTACACAGTACTCACTCAGAGAAAGCTTACACAGTACTCACTCAGAGAAAGCTTACACAGTACTCACTCAGAAATATCTTGCACAGTACTCACTCAGAGATATCTTGCACAGTACTCACTCAGATATCTTACACAGTACTCACTCCGAGATCTTACACAGTACTCACTCCGAGAGATCTTACACAGTGCTCAGAAAGATCTTACACAGTACTCAGCAAGATCTTACACAGTACTCACTCAGAGAAAGATCTTACACAGTACTCACTCAGAGAAAGATCTTACACAGTACTCACTCAGAGAAAGCTTACACAGTACTCACTCAGAGAAAGCTTACACAGTACTCACTCAGAGAAAGCTTACACAGTACTCACTCACAGAAAGCTTACACAGTACTCACTCAGATATCTTACACAGTACTCACTCAGATATCTTACACAGTACTCACTCAGAGATCTTACACAGTACTCACTCAGAGATCTTACACAGTACTCACTCAGATCTTACACAGTACTCACTCAGATCTTACACAGTACTCACTCAGATCTTACACAGTACTCACTCAGATCTTACACAGTACTCACTCAGATCTTACACAGTACTCACTCAGATATCTTACACAGTACTCACTCAGATCTTACACAGTACTCACTCAGATCTTACACAGTACTCACTCAAAGAGATCTTACACAGTACTCACTCAAAGAGATCTTACACAGTACTCACTCAGAGAGATCTTACACAGTACTCACTCCGAGAGATCTTACACAGTACTCACTCCGAGAGATCTTACACAGTACTCACTCCGAGAGATCTTACACAGTACTCAGAAAGATCTTACACAGTACTCAGAAAGATCTTACACAGTACTCACTCAGAGAAAGCTTACACAGTACTCACTCAGATATCTTGCACAGTACTCACTCAGATATCTTGCACAGTACTCACTCAGATCTTACACAGTACTCACTCAGATCTTACACAGTACTCACTCAGATCTTACACAGTACTCACTCAGATATCTTACACAGTACTCACTCAGAGATATCTTACACAGTACTCACTCAGAGATATCTTACACAGTACTCACTCCGAGAGATCTTACACAGTACTCACTCCGAGAGATCTTACACAGTACTCACTCCGAGAGATCTTACACAGTACTCACTCAGAGAGATCTTACACAGTACTCACTCAGAGAGATCTTACACAGTACTCTCAGAGAGATCTTACACAGTACTCAGATCGTTCACAGTACTCACTCAGATCGTTCACAGTACTCACTCTGAGAGATCTTACACAGTACTCACTCAGATCGTTCACAGTACTCACTCTGAGATCTTACACAGTACTCACTCTGAGATCTTACACAGTACTCACTCAGATCTTACACAGTACTCACTCAGATCTTACACAGTACTCACTCAGATATCTTACACAGTACTCACTCTGAGATCTTACACAGTACTCACTCTGAGATCTTACACAGTACTCACTCTGAGATCTTACACAGTACTCACTCGGATATCTTACACAGTACTCACTCGGATATCTTACACAGTACTCACTCGGATATCTTACACAGTACTCACTCGGATATCTTACACAGTACTCACTCAGAGATATCTTACACAGTACTCTGAAATCTTACACAGTACTGAGATCTTACACAGTATAAACTCAGAGCGATCTTACACAGTACTCAGAGAGATCTTCCACAGTACTCACTCAGAGATCGTACACAGTACTCTGAGATCTTACACAGTACTCAGTCTGAGATCTTACACAGTACTCACTCAGATCTTACACAGTACTCAGAGAAAGCTTACACAGTACTCACTCAGAGAAAGCTTACACAGTACTCACTCAGAGAAAGCTTACACAGTACTCGCTCAGAGATATCTTGCACAGTACTCAGATATCTTACACAGTACTCACTCCGAGAGATCTTACACAGTACTCACTCAAGAGATATCTTACACAGTACTCACTCAGAGATATCTTACACAGTACTCACTCCGAGATATCTTACACAGTACTCACTCTGAGATATCTTACACAGTACTCACTCCGAGATATCTTACACAGTACTCACTCTGAGATATCTTACACAGTACTCACTCCGAGATATCTTACACAGTACTCACTCAGAGAGATCTTACACAGTACTCACTCAGAGAGATCTTACACAGTACTCACTCAGAGATCTTACACAGTACTCTCAGGGAGATCTTACACAGTACTCACTCAGATCGTTCACAGTACTCACACTGAGATCTTACACAGTACTCACTCTGAGAGATCTTACACAGTACTCACTCTGAGAGATCTTACACAGTACTCACTCAGATCGTTCACAGTACTCAGATCGTTCACGGTACTCAGATCATTCACAGTACTCACTCAGATCTTACACAGTACTCACTCTGAGAGATCTTACACAGTACTCACACTGAGAGATCTTACACAGTACTCACTCAGATCTTACACAGTACTCACTCCGATCTTACACAATACTCACTCCGATATCTTACACAGCACTCACTCAGAGATATCTTACACAGTACTCACTCAGATATCTTACACAGTACTCACACTGAAATCTTACACAGTACTGAGATCTTACACAGTACTCACTCAGATCTTACACAGTACTCTGAAATCTTACACAGTACTGAGATCTTACACAGTACTCACTCAGAGCGATCTTACACAGTACTCAGCGAGATCTTCCACAGTACTCACTCCGAGAGATCTTCCACAGTACTCACTCCGAGAGATCTTACACAGTACTCACTCTGAGATCTTACACAGTACTCAGTCTGAGATCTTACACAGTACTCAGAAAGATCTTACACAGTACTCACTCAGATATCTTACGCAGTACTCACTCAGATATCTTACGCAGTACTCACTCAGATATCTTACACAGTACTCACTCAGAGCGATCTTACACAGTACTCACTCAGCGAGATCTTACACAGTACTCACTCAGCGAGATCTTACACAGTACTCACTCAGCGAGATCTTACACAGTACTCACTCTGAGAGATCTTACACAGTACTCACTCTGAGAGATCTTACACAGTACTCACTCTGAGAGATCTTACACAGTACTCACTCTGAGAGATCTTACACAGTACTCACTCTGAGAGATCTTACACAGTACTCACTCTGAGAGATCTTACACAGTACTCACTCAGATCTTACACAGTACTCACTCAGATCTTACACAGTACTCACTCAGATATCTTACACAGCACTCACTCAGATATCTTACACAGTACTCACTCAGAGATATCTTACACAGTACTCACTCAGATATTTTACACAGTACGCACTCCGAGATCGTGCTCAGTACTCAGAAAGATCTTACACAGTACTCCGAAAGATCTTAGACAGTACTCACTCAGAGAAAGCTTACACAGTACTCACTCAGAGAAAGCTTACACAGTACTCACTCAGAGAAAGCTTACACAGTACTCACTCAGAGAAAGCTTACACAGTACTCACTCAGAGAAAGCTTACACAGTACTCACTCAGAAATATCTTGCACAGTACTCACTCAGAGATATCTTGCACAGTACTCACTCAGATATCTTGCACAGTACTCACTCAGATATCTTGCACAGTACTCACTCAGATATCTTACACAGTACTCACTCAGATATCTTACACAGTACTCACTCCGAGAGATCTTACACAGTGCTCAGAAAGATCTTACACAGTACTCAGAAAGATCTTACACAGTACTCACTCAGAGAAAGATCTTACACAGTACTCACTCAGAGAAAGATCTTACACAGTACTCACTCAGAGAAAGCTTACACAGTACTCACTCAGAGAAAGCTTACACAGTACTCACTCAGAGAAAGCTTACACAGTACTCACTCAGATATCTTACACAGTACTCACTCAGATATCTTACACAGTACTCACTCAGAGATCTTACACAGTACTCACTCAGAGATCTTACACAGTACTCACTCAGATCTTACACAGTACTCACTCAGATCTTACACAGTACTCACTCAGATCTTACACAGTACTCACTCAGATCTTACACAGTACTCGCTCAGATCTTACACAGTACTCACTCAGATCTTACACAGTACTCACTCAGATATCTTACACAGTACTCACTCAGATCTTACACAGTACTCACTCAGATCTTACACAGTACTCACTCAGAGATCTTACACAGTACTCACTCAAAGAGATCTTACACAGTACTCACTCAGAGAGATCTTACACAGTACTCACTCAGAGAGATCTTACACAGTACTCACTCAGAGAGATCTTACACAGTACTCACTCAGAGAGATCTTACACAGTACTCACTCAGAGAGATCTTACACAGTACTCACTCAGAGAGATCTTACACAGTACTCACTCAGATCTTACACAGTACTCACTCAGTGATCTTACACAGTACTCACTCAGAGAGATCTTACACAGTACTCACTCAGAGAGATCTTACACAGTACTCACTCAGAGATCTTACACAGTACTCACTCAGAGATCTTACACAGTACTCACTCAGAGAGATCTTACACAGTACTCACTCAGAGATCTTACACAGTACTCACTCAGAGATCTTACACAGTACTCACTCAGAGAGATCTTACACAGTACTCACTCAGAGAGATCTTACACAGTACTCACTCAGAGAGATCTTACACAGTACTCACTCAGAGAGATCTTACACAGTACTCACTCAGATCTTACACAGTACTCACTCAGATCTTACACAGTACTCACTCAGATCGTTCACAGTACTCACTCAGATCGTTCACAGTACTCACTCAGATCGTTCACAGTACTCACTCTGAGATCTTACACAGTACTCACTCAGATCTTACACAGTACTCACTCAGATCTTACACAGTACTCACTCAGATATCTTACACAGTACTCACTCTGAGAGATCTTACACAGTACTCACTCAGAGATCTTACACAGTACTCACTCAGAGAGATCTTACACAGTACTCACTCAGAGAGATCTTACACAGTACTCACTCAGAGAGATCTTACACAGTACTCACTCAGAGAGATCTTACACAGTACTCACTCAGAGAGATCTTACACAGTACTCACTCAGAGAGATCTTACACAGTACTCACTCAGAGAGATCTTACACAGTACTCACTCAGATCTTACACAGTACTCACTCAGTGATCTTACACAGTACTCACTCAGAGAGATCTTACACAGTACTCACTCAGAGAGATCTTACACAGTACTCACTCAGATCTTACACAGTACTCACTCAGAGAGATCTTACACAGTACTCACTCAGAGAGATCTTACACAGTACTCACTCAGAGAGATCTTACACAGTACTCACTCTGAGATCTTACACAGTACTCACTCTGAGATCTTACACAGTACTCACTCTGAGATCTTACACAGTACTCACTCTGAGATCTTACACAGTACTCACTCGGATATCTTACACAGTACTCACTCAGAGATATCTTACACAGTACTCTAAAATCTTACACAGTACTGAGATCTTACACAGTATAAACTCAGAGCGATCTTACACAGTACTCAGAGAGATCTTCCACAGTACTCACTCAGAGATCGTACACAGTACTCTGAGATCTTACACAGTACTCAGTCTGAGATCTTACACAGTACTCACTCAGATCTTACAAGGTACTCACTCAGAGAAAGCTTACACAGTACTCGCTCAGAGATATCTTGCACAGTACTCACTCAGATCTTACACAGTACTCACTCAGATATCTTACACAGTACTCACTCAGAGATATCTTACACAGTACTCACTCCGAGAGATCTTACACAGTACTCACTCAGAGAGATCTTACACAGTACTCACTCAGAGATCTTACACAGTACTCTCAGGGAGATCTTACACAGTACTCACTCAGATCGTTCACAGTACTCACACTGAGATCTTACACAGTACTCACTCTGAGAGATCTTACACAGTACTCACTCTGAGAGATCTTACACAGTACTCACTCAGATCGTTCACAGTACTCAGATCGTTCACGGTACTCAGATCGTTCACAGTACTCACTCAGATCTTACACAGTACTCACTCTGAGAGATCTTACACAGTACTCACTCAGATCTTACACAGTACTCACTCCGATCTTACACAATACTCACTCCGATATCTTACACAGCACTCACTCAGAGATATCTTACACAGTACTCACTCAGATATCTTACACAGTACTCACACAGAAATCTTACACAGTACTGAGATCTTACACAGTACTCACTCAGATCTTACACAGTACTCTGAAATCTTACACAGTACTGAGATCTTACACAGTACTCAGCGAGATCTTCCACAGTACTCACTCAGGGAGATCTTACACAGTACTCACTCCGAGAGATCTTACACAGTACTCACTCTGAGATCTTACACAGTACTCAGTCTGAGATCTTACACAGTACTCAGAAAGATCTTACACAGTACTCAGAAAGATCTTACACAGTACTCACTCAGATATCTTACGCAGTACTCACTCAGAGCGATCTTACACAGTACTCACTCAGCGAGATCTTACACAGTACTCACTCAGCGAGATCTTACACAGTACTCACTCAGCGAGATCTTACACAGTACTCACTCAGCGAGATCTTACACAGTACTCACTCTGAGAGATCTTACACAGTACTCACTCTGAGAGATCTTACACAGTACTCACTCTGAGAGATCTTACACAGTACTCACTCTGAGAGATCTTACACAGTACTCACTCAGATCTTACACAGTACTCACTCAGATCTTACACAGTACTCACTCAGATATCTTACACAGCACTCACTCAGAGATATCTTACACAGTACTCACTCAGATATCTTACACAGTACTCACTCAGAGATATCTTACACAGTACTCACTCAGATATTTTACACAGTACGCACTCCGAGATCGTGCTCAGTACTCAGAAAGATCTTACACAGTACTCAGAAAGATCTTAGACAGTACTCACTCAGAGAAAGCTTACACAGTACTCACTCAGAGAAAGCTTACACAGTACTCACTCAGAGAAAGCTTACACAGTACTCACTCAGAGAAAGCTTACACAGTACTCACTCAGAGAAAGCTTACACAGTACTCACTCAGAAATATCTTGCACAGTACTCATTCAGAGATATCTTGCACAGTACTCACTCAGAGATATCTTGCATAGTACTCACTCAGATATCTTACACAGTACTCACTCAGATATCTTACACAGTACTCACTCCGAGATCTTACACAGTACTCACTCCGAGAGATCTTACACAGTGCTCAGAAAGATCTTACACAGTACTCAGAAAGATCTTACACAGTACTCACTCAGAGAAAGATCTTACACAGTACTCACTCAGAGAAAGATCTTACACAGTACTCACTCAGAGAAAGCTTACACAGTACTCACTCAGAGAAAGCTTACACAGTACTCACTCAGAGAAAGCTTACACAGTACTCACTCAGATATCTTACACAGTACTCACTCAGATATCTTACACAGTACTCACTCAGAGATCTTACACAGTACTCACTCAGAGATCTTACACAGTACTCACTCAGAGATCTTACACAGTACTCACTCAGAGATCTTACACAGTACTCACTCAGATCTTACACAGTACTCACTCAGATCTTACACAGTACTCACTCAGATCTTACACAGTACTCACTCAGATCTTACACAGTACTCACTCAGATCTTACACAGTACTCACTCAGATCTTACACAGTACTCACTCAAAGAGATCTTACACAGTACTCACTCAAAGAGATCTTACACAGTACTCACTCAAAGAGATCTTACACAGTACTCACTCAGAGAGATCTTACACAGTACTCACTCAGAGAGATCTTACACAGTACTCACTCAGAGAGATCTTACACAGTACTCACTCAGAGAGATCTTACACAGTACTCACTCAGAGAGATCTTACACAGTACTCACTCAGAGAGATCTTACACAGTACTCACTCAGAGAGATCTTACACAGTACTCACTCAGATCTTACACAGTACTCACTCAGAGAGATCTTACACAGTACTCACTCAGAGAGATCTTACACAGTACTCACTCAGAGAGATCTTACACAGTACTCACTCAGAGAGATCTTACACAGTACTCACTCAGAGAGATCTTACACAGTACTCACTCAGAGAGATCTTACACAGTACTCACTCAGAGATCTTACACAGTACTCACTCAGATCTTACACAGTACTCACTCAGATCTTACACAGTACTCACTCAGAGAGATCTTACACAGTACTCACTCAGATCGTTCACAGTACTCACTCAGATCGTTCACAGTACTCACTCAGATCGTTCACAGTACTCACTCGGATCTTACACAGTACTCACTCTGAGAGATCTTACACAGTACTCACTCTGAGAGATCTTACACAGTACTCACTCTGAGAGATCTTACACAGTACTCACTGAGATCTTACACAGTACTTACTCTGATCTTACACAGTACTCACTCAGAGATCTTACACAGTACTCACTCAGATCTTACACAGTACTCACTCAGATCTTACACAGTACTCACTCAGATATCTTACACAGTACTCACTCAGATATCTTACACAGTACTCACTCAGATCTTACACAGTACTCACTCAGATATCTTACACAGTACTCACTCAGATCTTACACAGTACTCACTCAGAGATCTTACACAGTACTCACTCAGAGATCTTACACAGTACTCACTCAGAGATCTTACACAGTACTCACTCAGATCTTACACAGTACTCACTCAGATCTTACACAGTACTCACTCAGATCTTACACAGTACTCACTCAGAGAGATCTTACACAGTACTCACTCAGATCTTACACAGTACTCACTCAGAGAGATCTTACACAGTACTCACTCAGAGAGATCTTACACAGTACTCACTCAGAGAGATCTTACACAGTACTCACTCTGAGATCTTACACAGTACTCACTCTGAGAGATCTAACACAGTACTCACTCTGAGAGATCTTACACAGTACTCACACTGAGAGATCTTACACAGTACTCACTCTGAGAGATATTACACAGTACTCACTCTGAGAGATCTTACACAGTACTTACTCTGATCTTACACAGTACTTACTCTGATCGTTCACAGTACTCACTCAGAGATCTTACACAGTACTCACTCAGAGATCTTACACAGTACTCACTCAGATCTTACACAGTACTCACTCAGAGATCTTACACAGTACTCACTCAGATCGTTCACAGTACTCAGATCGTTCACAGTACTCACTCTGAGATCTTACACAGTACTCACTCTGAGAGATCTTACACAGTACTCACTCTGAGAGATCTTACACAGTACTCACTCAGATCTTACACAGTACTCACTCAGATCTTACACAGTACTCACTCAGATCTTACACAGTACTCACTCTGAAATCTTACACAGTACTGAGATCTTACACAGTACTCACTCAGATCTGACACAGTACTCTGAAATCTTACACAGTACTGAGATCTTACACAGTATAAACTCAGAGCGATCTTCCACAGTACTCAGAGAGATCTTCCACAGTACTCAGAGAGATCTTCCACAGTACTCACTCAGAGATCGTACACAGTACTCTGAGATCTTACACAGTACTCAGTCTGAGATCTTACACAGTACTCACTCAGATCTTACACAGTACTCGCTTGGATATCTTACACAGTACTCGCTCGGATATCTTACACAGTACTCACTCAGATATCTTACACAGTACTCACTCAGTGCGATCTTACACAGTACTCACTCAGCGAGATCTTCCACAGTACTCACTCAGCGAGATCTTCCACAGTACTCACTCAGGGAGATCTTACACAGTACTCACTGAGATCTTACACAGTACTCAGAAAGATCTTACACAGTACTCACTCAGATATCTTACACAGTACTCACTCAGAGATATCTTACACAGTACTCACTCAGAGATATCTTACACAGTACTCACTCAGATATCTTACACAGTACTCACTCAGATATCTTACACAGTACTCACTCAGATATCTTACACAGTACTCACTCCGAGAGATCTTACACAGTACTCAGAAAGATCTTACACAGTACTCAGAAAGATCTTACACAGTACTCACTCAGAGAAAGCTTACACAGTACTCACTCAGAGATATCTTGCACAGTACTCACTCAGATCTTACACAGTACTCACTCAGATCTTACACAGTACTCACTCAGATCTTACACAGTACTCACTCAGATCTTACACAGTACTCACTCAGATCTTACACAGTACTCACTCAGAGATATCTTACACAGTACTCACTCAGAGAGATCTTACACAGTACTCACTCAGAGAGATCTTACACAGTACTCACTCAGAGAGATCTTACACAGTACTCACTCAGAGAGATCTTACACAGTACTCACTCAGAGAGATCTTACACAGTACTCACTCAGAGAGATCTTACACAGTACTCACTCAGAGATCTTACACAGTACTCACTCAGTGATCTTACACAGTACTCACTCAGAGAGATCTTACACAGTACTCACTCAGAGAGATCTTACACAGTACTCACTCAGAGAGATCTTACACAGTACTCACTCAGAGATCTTACACAGTACTCACTCAGAGAGATCTTACACAGTACTCACTCAGAGATCTTACACAGTACTCACTCAGAGATCTTACACAGTACTCACTCAGAGAGATCTTACACAGTACTCACTCAGAGAGATCTTACACAGTACTCACTCAGAGAGATCTTACACAGTACTCACTCAGAGAGATCTTACACAGTACTCACTCAGAGAGATCTTACACAGTACTCACTCAGAGAGATCTTACACAGTACTCACTCAGAGAGATCTTACACAGTACTCACTCAGATCTTACACAGTACTCACTCAGATCGTACGCAGTACTCACTCAGATATCTTACGCAGTACTCACTCAGATATCTTACGCAGTACTCACTCAGAGCGATCTTACACAGTACTCACTCAGCGAGATCTTACACAGTACTCACTCAGCGAGATCTTACACAGTACTCACTCAGCGAGATCTTACACAGTACTCACTCAGCGAGATCTTACACAGTACTCACTCTGAGAGATCTTACACAGTACTCACTCTGAGAGATCTTACACAGTACTCACTCTGAGAGATCTTACACAGTACTCACTCAGATCTTACACAGTACTCACTCAGATCTTACACAGTACTCACTCAGATATCTTACACAGCACTCACTCAGAGATATCTTACACAGTACTCACTCAGATATCTTACACAGTACTCACTCAGAGATATCTTACACAGTACTCACTCAGATATTTTACACAGTACGCACTCCGAGATCGTGCTCAGTACTCAGAAAGATCTTACACAGTACTCAGAAAGATCTTAGACAGTACTCACTCAGAGAAAGCTTACACAGTACTCACTCAGAGAAAGCTTACACAGTACTCACTCAGAGAAAGCTTACACAGTACTCACTCAGAGAAAGCTTACACAGTACTCACTCAGAGAAAGCTTACACAGTACTCACTCAGAAATATCTTGCACAGTACTCATTCAGAGATATCTTGCACAGTACTCACTCAGAAATATCTTGCACAGTACTCACTCAGATATCTTGCACAGTACTCACTCAGATATCTTACACAGTACTCACTCAGATATCTTACACAGTACTCACTCCGAGATCTTACACAGTACTCACTCCGAGAGATCTTACACAGTGCTCAGAAAGATCTTACACAGTACTCAGAAAGATCTTACACAGTACTCACTCAGAGAAAGATCTTACACAGTACTCACTCAGAGAAAGATCTTACACAGTACTCACTCAGAGAAAGCTTACACAGTACTCACTCAGAGAAAGCTTACACAGTACTCACTCAGAGAAAGCTTACACAGTACTCACTCAGATATCTTACACAGTACTCACTCAGATATCTTACACAGTACTCACTCAGAGATCTTACACAGTACTCACTCAGAGATCTTACACAGTACTCACTCAGAGATCTTACACAGTACTCACTCAGAGATCTTACACAGTACTCACTCAGAGATCTTACACAGTACTCACTCAGATCTTACACAGTACTCACTCAGATCTTACACAGTACTCACTCAGATCTTACACAGTAC
Organism: Calotriton arnoldi; assembly: GCA_963921515.1. Lineage (NCBI taxonomy): Eukaryota > Metazoa > Chordata > Amphibia > Caudata > Salamandridae > Calotriton > Calotriton arnoldi. The sequence continues at coordinate 517,427 of CAWUFW010011159.1, read as the reverse complement.
TCACTCAGATCTTACACAGTACTCACTCAGATCTTACACAGTACTCACTCAGATCTTACACAGTACTCACTCAGATATCTTACACAGTACTCACTCAGATCTTACACAGTACTCACTCAAAGAGATCTTACACAGTACTCACTCAAAGAGATCTTACACAGTACTCACTCAAAGAGATCTTACACAGTACTCACTCAGAGATCTTACACAGTACTCACTCAGAGATCTTACACAGTACTCACTCAGAGAGATCTTACACAGTACTCACTCAGAGAGATCTTACACAGTACTCACTCAGAGAGATCTTACACAGTACTCACTCAGAGAGATCTTACACAGTACTCACTCAGAGAGATCTTACACAGTACTCACTCAGAGAGATCTTACACAGTACTCACTCAGAGAGATCTTACACAGTACTCACTCAGAGAGATCTTACACAGTACTCACTCAGAGAGATCTTACACAGTACTCACTCAGAGAGATCTTACACAGTACTCACTCAGAGAGATCTTACACAGTACTCACTCAGAGAGATCTTACACAGTACTCACTCAGAGATCTTACACAGTACTCACTCAGAGAGATCTTACACAGTACTCACTCAGAGAGATCTTACACAGTACTCACTCAGAGAGATCTTACACAGTACTCACTCAGATCTTACACAGTACTCACTCAGATCTTACACAGTACTCACTCAGATCTTACACAGTACTCACTCAGATCTTACACAGTACTCACTCAGAGAGATCTTACACAGTACTCACTCAGATCGTTCACAGTACTCACTCGGATCGTTCACAGTACTCACTCGGATCGTTCACAGTACTCACTCGGATCGTTCACAGTACTCACTCGGATCTTACACAGTACTCACTCTGAGAGATCTTACACAGTACTCACTCTGAGAGATCTTACACAGTACTCACTGAGATCTTACACAGTACTTACTCTGATCTTACACAGTACTCACTCTGATCTTACACAGTACTCACTCAGAGATCTTACACAGTACTCACTCAGATCTTACACAGTACTCACTCAGATCTTACACAGTACTCACTCAGATCTTACACAGTACTCACTCAGATATCTTACACAGTACTCACTCAGAGATCTTACACAGTACTCACTCAGAGATCTTACACAGTACTCACTCAGATCTTACACAGTACTCACTCAGATATCTTACACAGTACTCACTCAGAGATCTTACACAGTACTCACTCAGAGATCTTACACAGTACTCACTCAGAGATCTTACACAGTACTCACTCAGAGATCTTACACAGTACTCACTCAGAGATCTTACACAGTACTCACTCAGATCTTACACAGTACTCACTCAGATCTTACACAGTACTCACTCAGATCTTACACAGTACTCACTCAGATCTTACACAGTACTCACTCAGAGAGATCTTACACAGTACTCACTCAGATCTTACACAGTACTCACTCAGAGAGATCTTACACAGTACTCACTCAGAGAGATCTTACACAGTACTCACTCAGAGAGATCTTACACAGTACTCACTCAGATCGTTCACAGTACTCAGATCGTTCACAGTACTCACTCTGAGATCTTACACAGTACTCACTCTGAGAGATCTTACACAGTACTCACTCTGAGAGATCTTACACAGTACTCACACTGAGAGATCTTACACAGTACTCACTCTGAGATCTTACACAGTACTCACTCTGAGATCTTACACAGTACTTACTCTGATCTTACACAGTACTTACTCTGATCTTACACAGTACTTACTCTGATCGTTCACAGTACTCACTCAGAGATCTTACACAGTACTCACTCAGAGATCTTACACAGTACTCACTCAGATCTTACACAGTACTCACTCAGATCTTACACAGTACTCACTCAGATCGTTCACAGTACTCAGATCGTTCACAGTACTCACTCTGAGATCTTACACAGTACTCACTCTGAGAGATCTTACACAGTACTCACTCTGAGAGATCTTACACAGTACTCACTCAGATCTTACACAGTACTCACTCAGATCTTACACAGTACTCACTCAGATCTTACACAGTACTCACTCTGAAATCTTACACAGTACTGAGATCTTACACAGTACTCACTCAGATCTGACACAGTACTCTGAAATCTTACACAGTACTGAGATCTTACACAGTATAAACTCAGAGCGATCTTACACAGTACTCAGAGAGATCTTCCACAGTACTCAGAGATCTTCCACAGTACTCACTCAGAGATCGTACACAGTACTCTGAGATCTTACACAGTACTCAGTCTGAGATCTTACACAGTACTCACTCAGATCTTACACAGTACTCGCTTGGATATCTTACACAGTACTCGCTCGGATATCTTACACAGTACTCACTCAGATATCTTACACAGTACTCACTCAGTGCGATCTTACACAGTACTCACTCAGCGAGATCTTCCACAGTACTCACTCAGCGAGATCTTCCACAGTACTCACTCAGGGAGATCTTACACAGTACTCACTGAGATCTTACACAGTACTCAGAAAGATCTTACACAGTACTCACTCTGAGAGATCTTACACAGTACTCACTGAGATCTTACACAGTACTTACTCTGATCTTACACAGTACTCACTCAGAGATCTTACACAGTACTCACTCAGATCTTACACAGTACTCACTCAGATCTTACACAGTACTCACTCAGATCTTACACAGTACTCACTCAGATATCTTACACAGTACTCACTCAGAGATCTTACACAGTACTCACTCAGATCTTACACAGTACTCACTCAGATATCTTACACAGTACTCACTCAGAGATCTTACACAGTACTCACTCAGAGATCTTACACAGTACTCACTCAGAGATCTTACACAGTACTCACTCAGATCTTACACAGTACTCACTCAGAGATCTTACACAGTACTCACTCAGATCTTACACAGTACTCACTCAGATCTTACACAGTACTCACTCAGATCTTACACAGTACTCACTCAGAGAGATCTTACACAGTACTCACTCAGATCTTACACAGTACTCACTCAGAGAGATCTTACACAGTACTCACTCAGAGAGATCTTACACAGTACTCACTCAGAGAGATCTTACACAGTACTCACTCAGATCGTTCACAGTACTCAGATCGTTCACAGTACTCACTCTGAGATCTTACACAGTACTCACTCAGAGATCTTACACAGTACTCACTCTGAGAGATCTTACACAGTACTCACACTGAGAGATCTTACACAGTACTCACTCTGAGATCTTACACAGTACTCACTCTGAGATCTTACACAGTACTTACTCTGATCTTACACAGTACTTACTCTGATCTTACACAGTACTTACTCTGATCGTTCACAGTACTCACTCAGAGATCTTACACAGTACTCACTCAGAGATCTTACACAGTACTCACTCAGATCTTACACAGTACTCACTCAGATCTTACACAGTACTCACTCAGATCGTTCACAGTACTCAGATCGTTCACAGTACTCACTCTGAGATCTTACACAGTACTCACTCTGAGAGATCTTACACAGTACTCACTCTGAGAGATCTTACACAGTACTCACTCAGATCTTACACAGTACTCACTCAGATCTTACACAGTACTCACTCAGATCTTACACAGTACTCACTCTGAAATCTTACACAGTACTGAGATCTTACACAGTACTCACTCAGATCTGACACAGTACTCTGAAATCTTACACAGTACTGAGATCTTACACAGTATAAACTCAGAGCGATCTTACACAGTACTCAGAGAGATCTTCCACAGTACTCAGAGATCTTCCACAGTACTCACTCAGAGATCGTACACAGTACTCTGAGATCTTACACAGTACTCAGTCTGAGATCTTACACAGTACTCACTCAGATCTTACACAGTACTCGCTTGGATATCTTACACAGTACTCGCTCGGATATCTTACACAGTACTCACTCAGATATCTTACACAGTACTCACTCAGTGCGATCTTACACAGTACTCACTCAGCGAGATCTTCCACAGTACTCACTCAGCGAGATCTTCCACAGTACTCACTCAGGGAGATCTTACACAGTACTCACTGAGATCTTACACAGTACTCAGAAAGATCTTACACAGTACTCACTCAGATATCTTACACAGTACTCACTCAGAGATATCTTACACAGTACTCACTCAGAGAGATCTTACACAGTACTCAGAAAGATCTTACACAGTACTCAGAAAGATCTTACACAGTACTCACTCAGAGAAAGCTTACACAGTACTCACTCAGAGATATCTTGCACAGTACTCACTCAGATCTTACACAGTACTCACTCAGATCTTACACAGTACTCACTCAGATCTTACACAGTACTCACTCAGATCTTACACAGTACTCACTCAGATATCTTACACAGTACTCACTCAGATCTTACACAGTACTCACTCCGAGATATCTTACAGTACTCACTCCGAGATATCTTACACAGTACTCACTCCGAGATATCTTACACAGTACTCACTCCGAGAGATCTTACACAGTACTCACTCAGATCGTTCACAGTACTCACTCAGATCTTACACAGTACTCACTCAGATCTTACACAGTACTCACTCAGATCTTACACAGTACTCACTCAGATCTTACACAGTACTCACTCAGAGATATCTTACACAGTACTCACTCAGAGATATCTTACACAGTACTCACTCAGAGATATCTTACACAGTACTCACTCAGAGATATCTTACACAGTACTCACTCCGAGATATCTTACACAGTACTCACTCCGAGAGATCTTACACAGTACTCACTCAGATCGTTCACAGTACTCACTCAGATCGTTCACAGTACTCACTCTGAGATCTTACACAGTACTCACTCTGAGATCTTACACAGTACTCAGAAAGATCTTACACAGTACTCACTCAGGGAGATCTTACACAGTACTCACTCTGAGAGATCTTATACAGTACTCATTCACAGTACTCACTCAGATCGTTCACAGTACTCACTCTGAGATCTTACACAGTACTCACTCTGAGATCTTACACAGTACTCACTCTGAGATCTTACACAGTACTCACTCTGAGATCTTACACAGTACTCACGCTGAGATCTTACACAGTACTCACTCTGAGAGATCTTACACAGTACTCACTCAGATCTTACACAGCACTCACTCAGATATCTTACACAGCACTCACTCAGATATCTTACACAGTACTCACACTGAAATCTTACACAGTACTGAGATCTTACACAGTACTCACTCAGATCTTACACAGTACTCTGAAATCTTACACAGTACTCTGAGATCTTACACAGTACTCACTCAGAGCGATCTTACACAGTACTCAGAGAGATCTTCCACAGTACTCACTCAGAGATCGTACACAGTACTCTGAGATCTTACACAGTACTCTGAGATCTTACACAGTACTCAGTCTGAGATCTTACACAGTACTCACTCAGATCTTACACAGCACTCGCTCGGATATCTTACACAGTACTCTCAGATATCTTACACAGTACTCACTCAGAGCGATCTTACACAGTACTCACTCAGAGCGATCTTCCACAGTACTCTCAGAGCGATCTTCCACAGTACTCACTCAGCGAGATCTTCCACAGTACTCACTCAGCGAGATCTTCCACAGTACTCACTCAGGGAGATCTTACACAGTACTCACTCAGGGAGATCTTACACAGTACTCACTCAGGGAGATCTTACACAGTACTCACTCAGGGAGATCTTACACAGTACTCACTCAGGAGATCTTACACAGTACTCACTCTGAGATCTTACACAGTACTCAGTCTGAGATCTTACACAGTACTCAGAAAGATCTTACACAGTACTCACTCAGGGAGATCTTACACAGTACTCACTCAGGGAGATCTTACACAGTACTCACTCAGGGAGATCTTACACAGTACTCACTCAGGGAGATCTTACACAGTACTCACTCAGGGAGATCTTACACAGTACTCACTCAGGGAGATCTTACACAGTACTCACTCTGAGATCTTACACAGTACTCACTCTGAGATCTTACACAGTACTCAGTCTGAGATCTTACACAGTACTCAGAAAGATCTTACACAGTACTCAGGGAGATCTTACACAGTACTCACTCAGGGAGATCTTACACAGTACTCACTCAGGAGATCTTACACAGTACTCACTCAGGAGATCTTACACAGTACTCACTCAGGAGATCTTACACAGTACTCACTCAGGAGATCTTACACAGTACTCACTCAGGGAGATCTTACACAGTACTCACTCAGGGAGATCTTACACAGTACTCACTCTGAGATCTTACACAGTACTCACTCTGAGATCTTACACAGTACTCAGTCTGAGATCTTACACGGTACTCAGTCTGAGATCTTACACGGTACTCAGTCTGAGATCTTACACGGTACTCACTCTGAGATCTTACACGGTACTCACTGAGTTCTTACACAGTACTCACTCTGAGATCTTACACAGTACTCACTCTGAGATCTTACACAGTACTCACTCTGAGATCTTACACAGTACTCACTCTGAGAGATCTTACACAGTACTCACTCTGAGAGATCTTACACAGTACTCACTCTGAGAGATCTTACACAGTACTCACTCTGAGAGATCTTACACAGTACTCACTCTGAGAGATCTTACACAGTACTCACTCTGAGAGATCTTACACAGTACTCACTCTGAGAGATCTTACACAGTACTCACTCTGAGATCTTACACAGTACTCACTCTGAGATCTTACACAGTACTCACTTTGAGAGATCTTACACAGTACTCACTCTGAGAGATCTTACACAGTACTCACTCTGAGAGATCTTACACAGTACTCACTCAGAGATCTTACACAGTACTCACTCTGAGAGATCTTACACAGTACTCACTCTGAGAGATCTTACACAGTACTCACTCTGAGAGATCTTACACAGTACTCACTCTGAGAGATCTTACACAGTACTCACTCTGAGAGATCTTACACAGTACTCACTCAGAGCGATCTTCCACAGTACTCACTCTGAGAGATCTTACACAGTACTCACTCAGCGAGATCTTACACAGTACTCACTCAGCGAGATCTTACACAGTACTCACTCTGAGATCTTACACAGTACTCACTCTGAGATCTTACACAGTACTCACTCTGAGATCTTACACAGTACTCAGAAAGATCTTACACAGTACTCACTCAGGGAGATCTTACACAGTACTCACTCAGGGAGATCTTACACAGTACTCACTCAGGAGATCTTACACAGTACTCACTCAGGAGATCTTACACAGTACTCACTCAGGGAGATCTTACACAGTACTCACTCTGAGATCTTACACAGTACTCAGTCTGAGATCTTACACAGTACTCAGAAAGATCTTACACAGTACTCACTCAGGGAGATCTTACACAGTACTCACTCAGGGAGATCTTACACAGTACTCACTCAGGAGATCTTACACAGTACTCACTCAGGAGATCTTACACAGTACTCACTCAGGAGATCTTACACAGTACTCACTCAGGGAGATCTTACACAGTACTCACTCTGAGATCTTACACAGTACTCAGAAAGATCTTACACAGTACTCACTCTGAGATCTTACACGGTACTCACTCTGAGATCTTACACAGTACTCACTCTGAGAGATCTTACACAGTACTCACTCTGAGAGATCTTACACAGTACTCACTCTGAGAGATCTTACACAGTACTCACTCTGAGAGATCTTACACAGTACTCACTCTGAGAGATCTTACACAGTACTCACTCTGAGCGATCTTACACAGTACTCACTCAGAGCGATCTTCCACAGTACTCACTCAGCGCGATCTTCCACAGTACTCACTCAGCGAGATCTTCCACAGTACTCACTCAGCGAGATCTTCCACAGTACTCACTCAGCGAGATCTTCCACAGTACTCACTCAGCAAGATCTTACACAGTACTCACTCTGAGGTCTTACACAGTACTCACTCTGAGATCTTACACAGTACTCACTCCGAGAGATCTTACACAGTACTCTCAGAGAGATCTTACACAGTACTCTCAGAGAGATCTTACACAGTATTCTGAGATCTTACACAGTACTCTGAGATCTTACACAGTACTCAGTCTGAGATCTTACACAGTACTCACTCAGATCTTACACAGCACTCGCTCGGATATCTTACACAGTACTCTCAGAGATATCTTACACAGTACTCACTCAGAGATATCTTACACAGTACTCACTCAGAGATATCTTACACAGTACTCTCAGAGATATCTTACACAGTACTCACTCAGAGATCTTACACAGTACTCACTCAGATCTTACACAGTACTCACTCAGATCTTACACAGTACTCACTCAGATCGTTCACAGTACTCAGATCGTTCACAGTACTCACTCTGAGATCTTACACAGTACTCACTCTGAGAGATCTTACACAGTACTCACTCTGAGAGATCTTACACAGTACTCACTCAGATCTTACACAGTACTCACTCAGATCTTACACAGTACTCACTCTGAAATCTTACACAGTACTGAGATCTTACACAGTACTCACTCAGATCTGACACAGTACTCTGAAATCTTACACAGTACTGAGATCTTACACAGTATAAACTCAGAGCGATCTTACACAGTACTCAGAGATCTTCCACAGTACTCAGAGAGATCTTCCACAGTACTCACTCAGAGATCGTACACAGTACTCAGTCTGAGATCTTACACAGTACTCACTCAGATCTTACACAGTACTCGCTTGGATATCTTACACAGTACTCGCTCGGATATCTTACACAGTACTCACTCAGATATCTTACACAGTACTCACTCAGTGCGATCTTACACAGTACTCACTCAGGGAGATCTTACACAGTACTCACTGAGATCTTACACAGTACTCACACTGAAATCTTACACACTACTGAGATCGTTCACAGTACTCACTCTGAGATCTTACACAGTACTCACTCTGAGATCTTACACAGTACTCACTCAGAGCGATCGTACACAGTACTCAGAGAGATCTTACACAGTATTCTGAGATCTTACACAGTACTCTGAGATCTTACACAGTACTCAGTCTGAGATCTTACACAGTACTCACTCAGATCTTACACAGCACTCGCTCGGATATCTTACACAGTACTCTCAGAGATATCTTACACAGTACTCACTCAGAGATATCTTACACAGTACTCACTCAGAGATATCTTACACAGTACTCTCAGAGATATCTTACACAGTACTCACTCAGAGATATCTTACACAGTACTCACTCCGAGAGATCTTACACAGTACTCTCAGAGAGATCTTACACAGTACTCACTCAGATCGTTCACAGTACTCACTCGGATCGTTCACAGTACTCACTCGGATCGTTCACAGTACTCACTCAGATCGTTCACAGTACTCACTCTGAGATCTTACACAGTACTCACTCTGAGAGATCTTACACAGTACTCACTCTGAGAGATCTTACACAGTACTCACTCTGAGAGATCTTACACAGTACTCACTCAGCTATCTTACACAGTACTCACACTGAAATCTTACACAGTACTGAGATCTTACACAGTACTCACTCAGATCTTACACAGTACTCACTCAGAGCGATCTTACACAGTACTCAGAGAGATCTTCCACAGTACTCACTCAGAGATCGTACACAGTACTCTGAGATCTTACACAGTACTCAGTCTGAGATCTTACACAGTACTCACTCAGATCTTACACAGTACTCACTCGGATATCTTACACAGTACTCTCAGAGATATCTTACACAGTACTCACTCTGAGAGATCTTACACAGTACTCACTCTGAGAGATCTTACACAGTACTCACTCAGCTATCTTACACAGTACTCACACTGAAATCTTACACAGTACTGAGATCTTACACAGTACTCACTCAGATCTTACACAGTACTCACTCAGAGCGATCTTACACAGTACTCAGAGAGATCTTCCACAGTACTCACTCAGAGATCGTACACAGTACTCTGAGATCTTACACAGTACTCAGTCTGAGATCTTACACAGTACTCACTCAGATCTTACACAGTACTCACTCGGATATCTTACACAGTACTCTCAGAGATATCTTACACAGTACTCACTCAGAGATATCTTACACAGTACTCACTCAGAGCGATCTTCCACAGTACTCACTCAGCGAGATCTTCCACAGTACTCACTCAGCGAGATCTTCCACAGTACTCACTCAGGGAGATCTTACACAGTACTCACTCTGAGATCTTACACAGTACTCAGTCTGAAGATCTTACACAGTACTCACTCTGAGATCTTACACAGTACTCACTCTGAGATCTTACACAGTACTCACTCAGATCTTACACTACTCACTCAGATCTTGCACAGTACTCACTCAGATATCTTACACAGTACTCACTCAGAGAAATCTTACACAGTACTCACTCTGAGAGATCTTACACAGTACTCACTCTGAGAGATCTTACACAGTACTCACTCTGAGAGATCTTACACAGTACTCACTCTGAGAGATCTTACACAGTACTCACTCAGAGCGATCTTACACAGTACTCACTCAGAGCGATCTTACACAGCACTCACTCAGAGATATCTTACACAGTACTCACTCAGATATCTTACACAGTACTCACACTGAAATCTTACACAGTACTGAGATCTTACACAGTACTCACTCAGATCTTACACAGTACTCTGAAATCTTACACAGTACTGAGATCTTACACAGTACTCACTCAGAGCGATCTTACACAGTACTCAGAGAGATCTTCCACAGTACTCACTCAGAGATCGTACACAGTACTCTCAGAGATCTTACACAGTACTCTGAGATCTTACACAGTACTCAGTCTGAGATCTTACACAGTACTCACTCAGATCTTACACAGCACTCGCTCGGATATCTTACACAGTACTCTCAGAGATATCTTACACAGTACTCACTCAGAGATATCTTACACAGTACTCACTCAGAGATATCTTACACAGTACTCACTCAGAGATATCTTACACAGTACTCACTCAGAGATATCTTACACAGTACTCACTCCGAGAGATCTTACACAGTACTCTCAGAGAGATCTTACACAGTACTCACTCAGATCGTTCACAGTACTCACTCAGATCGTTCACAGTACTCACTCAGATCGTTCACAGTACTCACTCAGATCGTTCACAGTACTCACTCAGATATCTTACACAGTACTCACTCAGATATCTTACACAGTACTCACTCAGAGAAATCTTACACAGTACTCACTCTGAGAGATCTTACACAGTACTCACTCTGAGAGATCTTCCACAGTACTCACTCAGAGCGATCTTCCACAGTACTCATTCAGAGCGATCTTCCACAGTACTCACTCAGCGAGATCTTCCACAGTACTCACTCAGCGAGATCTTCCACAGTACTCACTCAGCAAGATCTTCCACAGTACTCACTCAGGGAGATCTTACACAGTACTCACTCTGAGATCTTACACAGTACTCTGAGATCTTACACAGTACTCAGTCTGAGATCTTACACAGTACTCAGAAAGATCTTACACAGTACTCACTCTGAGATCTTACACGGTACTCACTCTGAGATCTTACACAGTACTCACTCAGATCTTACACAGTACTCACTCAGATCTTACACAGTACTCACTCAGATCTTACACAGTACTCACTCAGATCTTACACAGTACTCACTCACACAGTACTCACTAGATATCTTACACAGTACTCACTCAGATATCTTACACAGTACTCACACTGAAATCTTACACAGTACTCACTCTGAGATCTTACACAGTACTCAGAAAGATCTTACACAGTACTCACTCTGAGATCTTACACGGTACTCACTCTGAGATCTTACACAGTACTCACTCAGATCTTACACTACTCACTCAGATCTTGCACAGTACTCACTCAGATATCTTACACAGTACTCACTCAGATATCTTACACAGTACTCACTCAGAGAAATCTTACACAGTACTCACTCTGAGAGATCTTACACAGTACTCACTCTGAGAGATCTTACACAGTACTCACTCTGAGAGATCTTACACAGTACTCACTCAGAGCGATCTTACACAGTACTCACTCAGAGCGATCTTCCACAGTACTCACTCAGAGCGATCTTCCACAGTACTCACTCAGAGCGATCTTCCACAGTACTCACTCAGCAAGATCTTCCACAGTACTCACTCAGGGAGATCTTACACAGTACTCACACTTAAATCTTACACAGTACTCACTCTGAGATCTTACACAGTACTCAGAAAGATCTTACACAGTACTCACTCTGAGATCTTACACAGTACTCACTCTGGAGATCTTACACAGTACTCACTCAGATCTTACACTACTCACTCAGATCTTGCACAGTACTCACTCAGATATCTTACACAGTACTCACTCAGATATCTTACACAGTACTCACTCAGAGAAATCTTACACAGTACTCACTCTGAGAGATCTTACACAGTACTCACTCTGAGAGATCTTACACAGTACTCACTCTGAGAGATCTTACACAGTACTCACTCAGAGCGATCTTACACAGTACTCACTCAGAGCGATCTTCCACAGTACTCACTCAGAGCGATCTTCCACAGTACTCACTCAGCAGAGATCTTCCACAGTACTCACTCAGGAGATCTTACACAGTACTCACTCTGAGATCTTACACAGTACTCACTCTGAGATCTTACACAGTACTCTGAGATCTTACACAGTACTCTGAGATCTTACACAGTACTCAGTCTGAGATCTTACACAGTACTCAGAAAGATCTTACACAGTACTCACTCTGAGATCTTACACGGTACTCACTCTGAGAGATCTTACACAGTACTCACTCAGATCTTACACAGTACTCACTCAGAGAGATCTTACACAGTACTCACTCAGATCTTACACAGTACTCACTCAGATCTTACACAGTACTCACTCAGATCTTACACAGTACTCACTCAGATCTTACACAGTACTCACTCAGATATCTTACACAGTACTCACTCAGATATCTTACACAGTACTCACTCAGATATCTTACACAGTACTCACTCCGAGAGATCTTACACAGTACTCAGAAAGATCTTACACAGTACTCAGAAAGATCTAGATCTTACACAGTACTGAGAAAGATCTTACACAGTACTCACTCAGAGAAAGCTTACACAGTACTCACTCAGAGAAAGCTTACACAGTACTCACTCAGAGAAAGCTTACACAGTACTCACTCAGAGAAAGTCTTACACAGTACTCACTCAGAGATATCTTACACAGTACTCACTCAGAATATCTTACACAGTACTCACTCAGAGATCTTACACAGTACTCACTCAGATCTTACACAGTACTCACTCAGATCTTACACAGTACTCACTCAGATCTTACACAGTACTCACTCAGATATCTTACACAGTACTCACTCAGATATCTTACACAGTACTCACTCAGATATCTTACACAGTACTCACTCAGATATCTTACACAGTACTCACTCAGAGAAATCTTACACAGTACTCACTCAGAGAAATCTTACACAGTACTCACTCAGAGAAATCTTACACAGTACTCACTCAGAGAAATCTTACACAGTACTCACTCAGAGAAATCTTACACAGTACTCACTCAGAGAAATCTTACACAGTACTCACTCAGATCTTACACAGTACTCACTCAGATCTTACACAGTACTCACTCAGATCTTACACAGTACTCACTCCGATATCTTACACAGTACTCACTCCGATATCTTACACAGTACTCACTCCGATATCTTACACAGTACTCACTCCGATATCTTACACAGTACTCACTCCGATATCTTACACAGTACTCACTCCGATATCGTACACAGTACTCACTCCGAGATCGTACATAGTACTCACTCCGAGATCATACACAGTACTCACTCTGAGATAGTACTCACTCTGAGATAGTACTCACTCCGAGATCGTACATAGTACTCAATCCGAGATCGTACACAGTACTCACTCTGAGATAGTACTCACTCTGAGATAGTACTCACTCTGAGATCTTACACAGTACTCACTCCGAGATCGTACACAGTACTCACTCTGAGATATCGTACACAGTACTCACTCTGAGATATCGTACACAGTACTCACTCTGAGATATCGTACACAGTACTCACTCTGAGATATCTTACACAGTACTCACTCTGAGATCTTACACAGTACTCACTCTGAGATCTTACACAGTACTCACTCTGAGATCTTACACAGTACTCCGTCTGAGATCTTACACAGTACTCCGTCTGAGATCTTACACAGTACTCACTCTGAGATCTTACACAGTACTCACACTGAGATCTTACACGGTACTCACTCTGGAGATCTTACACGGTACTCACTCTGAGAGATCTTACACAGTACTCACTCAGATCTTACACAGTACTCACTCAGATCTTACACAGTACTCAGTCAGATCTTACACAGTACTCACTCAGATCTTACACAGTACTCACTCAGATCTTATACAGTACTCACTCAGATCTTATACAGTACTCACTCAGATCTTACACAGTACTCACTCAGATCTTACACAGTACTCACTCAGATCTTACACAGTACTCACTCAGATCTTACACAGTACTCACTCAGATATCTTACACAGTACTCACTCAGATATCTTACACAGTACTCACTCAGATCTTACACAGTACTCACTCAGATCTTACACAGTACTCAGTCAGATATCTTACACAGTACTCAGTCAGATATCTTACACAGTACTCACTCAGATATCTTACACAGTACTCACTCCGAGAGATCTTACACAGTACTCAGAAAGATCTTACACAGTACTCAGAAAGATCTTACACAGTACTGAGAAAGATCTTACACAGTACTCACTCAGAGAAAGCTTACACAGTACTCACTCAGAGAAAGCTTACACAGTACTCACTCAGAGAAAGCTTACACAGTACTCACTCAGAGAAAGCTTACACAGTACTCACTCAGATATCTTGCACAGTACTCACTCAGAGATATCTTACACAGTACTCACTCAGATATCTTACACAGTACTCACTCAGATATCTTACACAGTACTCACTCAGAGAGATCTTACACAGTACTCACTCAGAGAGATCTTACACAGTACTCACTCAGATCTTACACAGTACTCACTCAGATCTTACACAGTACTCACTCAGATCTTACACAGTACTCACTCAGATCTTACACAGTACTCACTCGAGATCTTACAGTACTCACTCAGATCTTACACTAGCTCACTTCACACTACTCAGATATCTTACACAGTACTCACTCAGATATCTTACACAGTACTCACTCAGATATCTTACACAGTACTCACTCAGAGAAATCTTACACAGTACTCACTCAGAGAAATCTTACACAGTACTCACTCAGATCTTACACAGTACTCACTCAGATCTTACACAGTACTCACTCAGATCTTACACAGTACTCACTCAGAAATCTTACACAGTACTCACTCCGATATCTTACACAGTACTCACTCCGATATCTTACACAGTACTCACTCCGAGATCGTACATAGTACTCACTCCGAGATCGTACACAGTACTCACTCTGAGATCGTACACAGTACTCACTCTGAGATAGTACTCACTCTGAGATCGTACATAGTACTCACTCCGAGATCGTACACAGTACTCACTCTGAGATAGTACTCACTCTGAGATAGTACTCACTCTGAGATCTTACACAGTACTCACTCCGAGATCGTACACAGTACTCACTCTGAGATATCTTACACAGTACTCACTCTGAGATATCGTACACAGTACTCACTCTGAGATATCTTACACAGTACTCACTCTGAGATATCTTACACAGTACTCACTCTGAGATATCTTACACAGTACTCACTCTGAGATATCTTACACAGTACTCAGTCTGAGATCTTACACAGTACTCAGTCTGAGATCTTACACAGTACTCAGTCTGAGATCTTACACGGTACTCAGTCTGAGATCTTACACAGTACTCAGTCTGAGATCTTACACAGTACTCACTCTGAGAGATCTTACACAGTACTCACACTGAGAGATCTTACACAGTACTCACTCAGATCTTACACAGTACTCACTCAGATCTTACACAGTACTCACTCAGATCTTACACAGTACTCACTCTGAAATCTTACACAGTACTGAGATCTTACACAGTACTCACTCAGATCTTACACAGTACTCTGAAATCTTACACAGTACTGAGATCTTACACAGTACTCACTCAGAGCGATCTTACACAGTACTCAGAGAGATCTTACACAGTACTCAGAGAGATCGTACACAGTACTCTGAGATCTTACACAGTACTCAGTCTGAGATCTTACACAGTACTCAGTCTGAGATCTTACACAGTACTCACTCAGATCTTACACAGTACTCGCTTGGATATCTTACACGGTACTCGCTCGGATATCTTACACAGTACTCACTCAGATATCTTACACAGTACTCACTCAGTGCGATCTTACACAGTACTCACTCAGCGAGATCTTCCACAGTACTCACTCAGGAGATCTTCCACAGTACTCACTCAGGGAGATCTTCCACAGTACTCACTCAGGAGATCTTCCACAGTACTCACTCAGGAGATCTTCCACAGTACTCACTCAGGGAGATCTTCCACAGTACTCACTCAGGAGATCTTACACAGTACTCACTGAGATCTTACACAGTACTCAGAAAGATCTTACACAGTACTCACTCAGATATCTTACACAGTACTCACTCAGATATCTTACACAGTACTCACTCAGAGATATCTTACACAGTACTCACTCAGAGATATTTTACACAGTACGCACTCCGAGATATCTTACACAGTACTCACTCCGAGAGATCTTACACAGTACTCAGCAAAGATCTTAGACAGTACTCACTCAGAGATATCTTATACAGTACTCACTCAGATATCTTACACAGTACTCACTCAGATATCTTACACAGTACTCACTCCGAGAGATCTTACACAGTACTCAGAAAGATCTTACACAGTACTCAGAAAGATCTTACACAGTACTCACTCAGAGAAACCTTACACAGTACTCACTCAGATCTTACACAGTACTCACTCAGAGATATCTTACACAGTACTCACTCAGAGATATCTTACACAGTACTCACTCAGAGATATCTTACACAGTACTCACTCAGATATCTTACACAGTACTCTCAGAGATATCTTACACAGTACTCACTCAGAGATATCTTACACAGTACTCACTCCGAGAGATCTTACACAGTACTCTCAGAGAGATCTTACACAGTACTCACTCAGATCGTTCACAGTACTCACTCAGATCGTTCACAGTACTCACTCAGATCGTTCACAGTACTCACTCTGAGATCTTACACAGTACTCACTCTGAGAGATCTTACACAGTACTCACTCTGAGAGATCTTACACAGTACTCACTCTGAGAGATCTTACACAGTACTCACTCGATCTACACAGTACTCACTCAGATCGTTCACAGTACTCACTCAGATTGTTCACAGTACTCACTCTGAGATCTTACACAGTACTCACTCTGAGATCTTACACAGTACTCACTCTGAGAGATCTTACACAGTACTCACTCTGAGAGATCTTACACAGTACTCAGATCTTACACAGTACTCACTCTGAGATCTTACACAGTACTCACTCTGAGAGATCTTACACAGTACTCACTCAGATCTTACACAGTACTCACTCAGATCTTACACAGCACTCACTCAGAGATATCTTACACAGTACTCACTCAGATATCTTACACAGTACTCACAATGAAATCTTACACAGTACTGAGATCTTACACAGTACTCACTCAGATCTTACACAGTACTCTGAAATCTTACACAGTACTCACTCAGAGCGATCTTACACAGTACTCAGAGAGATCTTCCACAGTACTCACTCAGAGATCGTACACAGTACTCTGAGATCTTACACAGTACTCAGAAAGATCTTAGACAGTACTCACTCAGAGATATCTTACACAGTACTCACTCAGATATCTTACACAGTACTCACTCAGATATCTTACACAGTACTCACTCCGAGAGATCTTACACAGTACTCAGAAAGATCTTACACAGTACTCTGAAAGATCTTACACAGTACTCACTCAGAGAAATCTTACACAGTACTCACTCAGAGAAACCTTACACAGTACTCACTCAGAGATATCTTGCACAGTACTCACTCAGATCTTACACAGTACTCACTCAGATCTTACACAGTACTCACTCAGAGATATCTTACACAGTACTCACTCAGATATCTTACACAGTACTCACTCAGATATCTTACACAGTACTCACTCGAGATATCTTACACAGTACTCACTCAGAGATATCTTACACAGTACTCACTCAGAGATATCTTACACAGTACTCACTCAGAGATATCTTACACAGTACTCACTCAGAGATATCTTACACAGTACTCACTCCGAGAGATCTTACACAGTACTCTCAGAGAGATCTTACACAGTACTCACTCAGATCGTTCACAGTACTCACTCAGATCGTTCACAGTACTCACTCAGATCGTTCACAGTACTCACTCTGAGATCTTACACAGTACTCACTCTGAGAGATCTTACACAGTACTCACTCTGAGAGATCTTACACAGTACTCACTCTGAGAGATCTTACACAGTACTCACTCAGATCTCACAGTACTCACTCAGATCGTTCACAGTACTCACTCAGATCGTTCACAGTACTCACTCTGAGATCTTACACAGTACTCACTCTGAGATCTTACACAGTACTCACTCTGAGATCTTACACAGTACTCACTCTGAGATCTTACACAGTACTCACTCTGAGATCTTACACAGTACTCACTCTGAGAGATCTTACACAGTACTCACTCTGAGAGATCTTACACAGTACCTCTGAGATCTTACACAGTACTCACTCTGAGATCTTACACAGTACTCACTCTGAGAGATCTTACACAGTACTCACTCAGATCTTACACAGTACTCACTCAGATCTTACACAGCACTCACTCAGAGATATCTTACACAGTACTCACTCAGATATCTTACACAGTACTCACACTGAAATCTTACACAGTACTGAGATCTTACACAGTACTCACTCAGATCTTACACAGTACTCTGAAATCTTACACAGTACTCACTCAGAGCGATCTTACACAGTACTCAGAGAGATCTTCCACAGTACTCACTCAGAGATCGTACACAGTACTCTGAGATCTTACACAGTACTCAGTCTGAGATCTTACACAGTACTCACTCAGATCTTACACAGTACTCGCTCGGATATCTTACACAGTACTCTCAGAGATATCTTACACAGTACTCACTCAGAGCGATCTTACACAGTACTCACTCAGAGCGATCTTCCACAGTACTCACTCAGAGCGATCTTCCACAGTACTCACTCAGAGCGATCTTCCACAGTACTCACTCAGCGAGATCTTCCACAGTACTCACTCAGCGAGATCTTCCACAGTACTCACTCAGCGAGATCTTCCACAGTACTCACTCAGGGAGATTTTACACAGTACTCACTCTGAGATCTTACACAGTACTCAGTCTGAGATCTTACACAGTACTCAGAAAGATCTTACACAGTACTCACTCTGAGATCTTACACAGTACTCACTCTGAGAGATCTTACACAGTACTCACTCTGAGAGATCTTACACAGTACTCACTCTGAGAGATCTTACACAGTACTCACTCTGAGAGATCTTACACAGTACTCACTCAGAGCGATCTTACACAGTACTCACTCAGAGCGATCTTCCACAGTACTCACTCAGCGAGATCTTCCACAGTACTCACTCAGCGAGATCTTCCACAGTACTCACTCAGCAAGATCTTCCACAGTACTCACTCTGAGATCTTACACAGTACTCACTGAGATCTTACACAGTACTCACTCTGAGATCTTACACAGTACTCACTCTGAGATCTTACACAGTACTCAGTCTGAGATCTTACACAGTACTCAGAAAGATCTTACACAGTACTCGCTCTGAGATCTTACACGGTACTCACTCTGAGATCTTACACAGTACTCACTCTGAGATCTTACACAGTACTCACTCTGAGAGATCTTACACAGTACTCACTCCAGATCTTACACAGTACTCACTCAGATCTTACACAGTACTCACTCAGATCTTACACAGTACTCACTCAAGATCTTACACAGTACTCACTCAGATCTTACACAGTACTCACTCAGATCTTACACAGTACTCACTCAGATATCTTACACAGTACTCACTCGAGATATCTTACACAGTACTCACTCAGATATCTTACACAGTACTCACTCAGATATCTTACACAGTACTCACTCGAGATATCTTACACAGTACTCAGAAAGATCTTACACAGTACTCAGAAAGATCTTACACAGTACTCACGAAAGATCTTACACAGTACTCACTCAGAGAAAGCTTACACAGTACTCACTCAGAGAAAGCTTACAAAGTACTCACTCAGAGAAAGCTTACACAGTACTCACTCAGATATCTTGCACAGTACTCACTCAGATATCTTACACAGTACTCACTCAGATATCTTACACAGTACTCACTCAGATATCTTACACAGTACTCACTCAGATATCTTACACAGTACTCACTCAGAGATATCTTACACAGTACTCACTCAGATCTTACACAGTACTCACTCAGATCTTACACAGTACTCACTCAGATCTTACACAGTACTCACTCAGATCTTACACTACTCACTCAGATCTTACACAGTACTCACTCAGATATCTTACACAGTACTCACTCAGAAATCTTACACAGTACTCACTCAGAGAAATCTTACACAGTACTCACTCAGAGAAATCTTACACAGTACTCACTCAGAGAAATCTTACACAGTACTCACTCAGATATCTTACACAGTACTCACTCAGATATCTTACACAGTACTCACACTGAAATCTTACACAGTACTGAGATCTTACACAGTACTCACTCAGATCTTACACAGTACTCTGAAATCTTACACAGTACTCGAGATCTTACACAGTACTCACTCAGAGCGATCTTACACAGTACTCAGAGAGATCTTCCACAGTACTCACTCAGAGATCGTACACAGTACTCTGAGATCTTACACAGTACTCGCTCGGATATCTTACACAGTACTCTCAGAGATATCTTACACAGTACTCACTCAGAGCGATCTTACACAGTACTCACTCAGAGAAATCTTCCACAGTACTCACTCAGAGCGATCTTCCACAGTACTCACTCAGAGCGATCTTCCACAGTACTCACTCAGCGAGATCTTCCACAGTACTCACTCAGCGAGATCTTCCACAGTACTCACTCAGGAGATCTTACACAGTACTCACTCTGAGATCTTACACAGTACTCAGTCTGAGATCTTACACAGTACTCAGAAAGATCTTACACAGTACTCAGAAAGATCTTACACAGTACTCAAAGATCTTACACAGTACTCAAAGATCTTACACAGTACTCAGAAAGATCTTACACAGTACTCACTCAGAGAAAGCTTACACAGTACTCACTCAGATCTTACACAGTACTCACTCAGATCTTACACAGTACTCACTCAGATCTTACACAGTACTCACTCAGATCTTACACAGTACTCACTCAGATCTTACACAGTACTCACTCAGATCTTACACAGTACTCACTCAGATCTTACACAGTACTCACTCAGATCTTACACAGTACTCACTCAGAAATCTTACACAGTACTCACTCAGATATCTTACACAGTACTCACTCCGATATCTTACACAGTACTCACTCCGATATCTTACACAGTACTCACTCCGAGTATCTTACACAGTACTCACTCCGATATCTTACACAGTACTCACTCCGATATCTTACACAGTACTCACTCAGATATCTTACACAGTACTCACTCCGAGATCGTACACAGTACTCACTCCGAGATCGTACACAGTACTCACTCCGAGATCGTACACAGTACTCACTCTGCGATAGTACTCACTCTGAGATCGTACATAGTACTCACTCAGAGAAAGCTTACACAGTACTCACTCAGAGAAAGCTTACACAGTACTCACTCAGAGAAAGCTTACACAGTACTCACTCAGAGAAAGCTTACACAGTACTCACTCAGATATCTTGCACAGTACTCACTCAGAGATATCTTACACAGTACTCACTCAGATATCTTACACAGTACTCACTCAGATATCTTACACAGTACTCACTCAGAGATCTTACACAGTACTCACTCAGAGAAAGCTTACACAGTACTCACTCAGATATCTTGCACAGTACTCACTCAGAGTTATCTTACACAGTACTCACTCAGATATCTTACACAGTACTCACTCAGATATCTTACACAGTACTCACTCAGAGATCTTACACAGTACTCACTCGAGATCTTACACAGTACTCACTCAGATCTTACACAGTACTCACTCGAGATCTTACACAGTACTCACTCAGATCTTACACAGTACTCACTCAGATCTTACACATACTCACTCTGAGATCTTGCACAGTACTCACTCAGATATCTTGCACAGTACTCACTCAGATATCTTGCACAGTACTCACTCAGATATCTTACACAGTACTCACTCGAGATCTTACACAGTACTCACTCAGAGATCTTACACAGTACTCACTCGAGATCTTACACAGTACTCACTCAGAGATCTTACACAGTACTCACTCAGATCTTACACAGTACTCACTCAGATCTTACACAGTACTCACTCAGATCTTACACAGTACTCACTCAGATCTTACACTACTCACTCAGATCTTGCACAGTACTCACTCAGATATCTTGCACAGTACTCACTCAGATATCTTGCACAGTACTCACTCAGATATCTTACACAGTACTCACTCAGATCTTACACAGTACTCACTCTGAGATATCTTACACGGTACTCACTCTGAGATATCTTACACGGTACTCAGTCTGAGATCTTACACGGTACTCAGTCTGAGATCTTACACAGTACTCACTCTGAGATCTTACACGGTACTCACTCTGAGATCTTACACAGTACTCACTCTGAGAGATCTTACACAGTACTCACTCTGAGAGATCTTACACAGTACTCACTCTGAGAGATCTTACACAGTACTCACTCTGAGAGATCTTACACAGTACTCACTCTGAGAGATCTTACACAGTACTCACTCAGATCTTACACAGTACTCACTCGAGATCTTACACAGTACTCACTCAGATCTTACACAGTACTCACTCAGATCTTACACAGTACTCACTCAGATCTTACACAGTACTCACTCTGAAATCTTACACAGTACTGAGATCTTACACAGTATAAACTCAGAGCGATCTTACACAGTACTCAGAGCGATCTTACACAGTACTCAGAGAGATCTTCTACAGTACTCAGAGAGATCTTCCACAGTACTCAGAGAGATCTTCCACAGTACTCACTCAGAGATCGTACACAGTACTCTGAGATCTTACACAGTACTCAGTCTGAGATCTTACACAGTACTCACTCAGATCTTACACAGTACTCGCTTGGATATCTTACACAGTACTCGCTCGGATATCTTACACAGTACTCACTCAGATATCTTACACAGTACTCACTCAGTGCGATCTTACACAGTACTCACTCAGCAAGATCTTCCACAGTACTCACTCAGGGAGATCTTCCACAGTACTCACTCAGGGAGATCTTCCACAGTACTCACTCAGGGAGATCTTACACAGTACTCACTGAGATCTTACACAGTACTCTGAGATCTTACACAGTACTCAGTCTGAGATCTTACACAGTACTCACTCAGATCTTACACAGTACTCGCTTGGATATCTTACACAGTACTCGCTCGGATATCTTACACAGTACTCACTCAGATATCTTACACAGTACTCACTCAGTGCGATCTTACACAGTACTCACTCAGCAAGATCTTCCACAGTACTCACTCAGGGAGATCTTCCACAGTACTCACTCAGGAGATCTTCCACAGTACTCACTCAGGAGATCTTACACAGTACTCACTGAGATCTTACACAGTACTCAGAAAGATCTTACACAGTACTCACTCAGATATCTTACACAGTACTCACTCAGATATCTTACACAGTACTCACTCAGATATCTTACACAGTACGCACTCCGAGATATCTTACACAGTACTCACTCCGAGAGATCTTACACAGTACTCAGAAAGATCTTAGACAGTACTCACTCAGAGATATCTTACACAGTACTCACTCAGATATCTTACACAGTACTCACTCAGATATCTTACACAGTACTCACTCCGAGAGATCTTACACAGTACTCAGAAAGATCTTACACAGTACTCAGAAAGATCTTACACAGTACTCACTCAGAGAAACCTTACCCAGTACTCACTCAGATCTTACACAGTACTCACTCGAGATCTTACACAGTACTCACTCAGATCTTACACAGTACTCACTCAGATCTTACACAGTACTCACTCAGATCTTACACAGTACTCACTCAGAGATATCTTACACAGTACTCACTCAGAGATATCTTACACAGTACTCACTCAGAGATATCTTACACAGTACTCACTCTGAGATATCTTACACAGTACTCACTCAGAGATATCTTACACAGTACTCACTCCGAGAGATCTTACACAGTACTCTCAGAGAGATCTTACACAGTACTCACTCAGATCGTTCACAGTACTCACTCAGATCGTTCACAGTACTCACTCAGATCGTTCACAGTACTCACTCAGATCTTACACAGTACTCACTCTGAGATCTTACACAGTACTCACTCTGAGATCTTACACAGTACTCTGAGAGATCTTACACAGTACTCTGAGAGATCTTACACAGTACTCACTCTGAGAGATCTTACACAGTACTCACTCTGAGAGATCTTACACAGTACTCACTCTGAGAGATCTTACACAGTACTCAGAGATCTTACACAGTACTCACTCTGAGAGATCTTACACAGTACTCACTCAGATCTTACACAGTACTCACTCGAGATCTTACACAGCACTCACTCAGATCTTACACAGTACTCACTCAGATCTTACACAGTACTCACTCAGATCTTACACAGTACTCACTCAGATCTTACACAGTACTCACTCAGATCTTACACAGTACTCACTCAGATCTTACACAGTACTCACTCAGATATCTTACACAGTACTCACTCAGATATCTTACACAGTACTCACTCAGATATCTTACACAGTACTCACTCCGAGAGATCTTACACAGTACTCAGAAAGATCTTACACAGTACTCAGAAAGATCTTACACAGTACTCAGAAAGATCTTACACAGTACTCACTCAGAGAAAGCTTACACAGTACTCACTCAGAGAAAGCTTACAAAGTACTCACTCAGAGAAAGCTTACACAGGACTCACTCAGAGAAAGCTTACACAGTACTCACTCAGATATCTTGCACAGTACTCACTCAGATATCTTACACAGTACTCACTCAGATATCTTACACAGTACTCACTCAGATATCTTACACAGTACTCACTCAGAGATATCTTACACAGTACTCACTCAGATCTTACACAGTACTCACTCAGATCTTACACAGTACTCACTCAGATCTTACACAGTACTCACTCAGATCTTACACAGTACTCACTCAGATCTTACACAGTACTCACTCAGATCTTACACAGTACTCACTCAGATCTTACACTACTCACTCAGATCTTGCACAGTACTCACTCAGATATCTTACACAGTACTCACTCAGATATCTTACACAGTACTCACTCAGAGAAATCTTACACAGTACTCACTCAGAGAAATCTTACACAGTACTCACTCAGATATCTTACACAGTACTCACTCAGATATCTTACACAGTACTCACACTGAAATCTTACACAGTACTGAGATCTTACACAGTACTCACTCAGATATCTTACACAGTACTCACTCAGAGCGATCTTACACAGTACTCAGAGAGATCTTCCACAGTACTCACTCAGAGATCGTACACAGTACTCTGAGATCTTACACAGTACTCTGAGATCTTACACAGTACTCAGTCTGAGATCTTACACAGTACTCACTCAGATCTTACACAGTACTCGCTCGGATATCTTACACAGTACTCTCAGAGATATCTTACACAGTACTCACTCAGAGCAATCTTACACAGTACTCACTCAGAGCGATCTTCCACAGTACTCACTCAGAGCGATCTTCCACAGTACTCACTCAGAGCGATCTTCCACAGTACTCACTCAGAGCGATCTTCCACAGTACTCACTCAGCGAGATCTTCCACAGTACTCACTCAGCGAGATCTTCCTCAGTACTCACTCTGAGATCTTACACAGTACTCACTCTGAGATCTTACACAGTACTCACTCTGAGATCTTACACAGTACTCAGTCTGAGATCTTACACAGTACTCAGAAAGATCTTACACAGTACTCAGAAAGATCTTACACAGTACTCAGAAAGATCTTACACAGTACTCAGAAAGATCTTACACAGTACTCAGAAAGGTCTTACACAGTACTCACTCAGAGAGATCTTACACAGTACTCGCTCGGATATCTTACACAGTACTCTCAGAGATATCTTACACAGTACTCACTCAGAGCGATCTTACACAGTACTCACTCAGAGCGATCTTCCACAGTACTCACTCAGAGCGATCTTCCACAGTACTCACTCAGAGCGATCTTCCACAGTACTCACTCAGAGCGATCTTCCACAGTACTCACTCAGCGAGATCTTCCACAGTACTCACTCAGCGAGATCTTCCTCAGTACTCACTCTGAGATCTTACACAGTACTCACTCTGAGATCTTACACAGTACTCACTCTGAGATCTTACACAGTACTCACTCTGAGATCTTACACAGTACTCAGTCTGAGATCTTACACAGTACTCAGAAAGATCTTACACAGTACTCAGAAAGATCTTACACAGTACTCAGAAAGATCTTACACAGTACTCAGAAAGATCTTACACAGTACTCAGAAAGGTCTTACACAGTACTCACTCAGAGAGATCTTACACAGTACTCACTCAGATCTTACACAGTACTCACTCAGATCTTACACAGTACTCACTCAGATCTTACACAGTACTCACTCAGATCTTACACAGTACTCACTCAGATCTTACACAGTACTCACTCAGAAATCTTACACAGTACTCACTCAGAAATCTTACACAGTACTCACTCCGATATCTTACACAGTACTCACTCCGATATCTTACACAGTACTCACTCCGATATCTTACACAGTACTCACTCCGATATCTTACACAGTACTCACTCCGAGATCGTACATAGTACTCACTCCGAGATCGTACACAGTACTCACTCTGAGATAGTACTCACTCTGAGATAGTACTCACTCTGAGATAGTACTCACTCTGAGATAGTACTCACTCTGAGATAGTACTCACTCTGAGATCTTACACAGTACTCACTCTGAGATATCGTACACAGTACTCACTCTGAGATATCGTACACAGTACTCACTCTGAGATATCGTACACAGTACTCACTCTGAGATATCGTACACAGTACTCACTCTGAGATATCGTACACAGTACTCACTCTGAGATATCGTACACAGTACTCACTCTGAGATATCGTACACAGTACTCACTCTGAGATATCGTACACAGTACTCACTCTGAGATATCGTACACAGTACTCACTCTGAGATATCTTACACAGTACTCACTCTGAGAGATCTTACACAGTACTCACTCTGAGATATCGTACACAGTACTCACTCTGAGATATCTTACACGGTACTCACTCTGAGATATCTTACACGGTACTCACTCTGAGATCTTACACGGTACTCAGTCTGAGATCTTACACGGTACTCAGTCTGAGATCTTACACGGTACTCAGTCTGAGATCTTACACGGTACTCAGTCTGAGATCTTACACGGTACTCAGTCTGAGATCTTACACGGTACTCACTCTGAGAGATCTTACACAGTACTCACTCTGAGAGATCTTACACAGTACTCACTCTGAGAGATCTTACACAGTACTCACTCTGAGAGATCTTACACAGTACTCACTCTGAGAGATCTTACACAGTACTCACTCTGAGAGATCTTACACAGTACTCACTCTGATCTTACACAGTACTCACTCTGATCTTACACAGTACTCACTCTGATCTTACACAGTACTCACTCTGATCTTACACAGTACTCACTCTGATCTTACACAGTACTCACTCTGATCTTACACAGTACTCACTCTGATCTTACACAGTACTCACTCTGATCTTACACAGTACTCACTCTGATCTTACACAGTACTCACTCTGATCTTACACAGTACTCACTCTGATCTTACACAGTACTCACTCTGATCTTACACAGTACTCACTCTGATCTTACACAGTACTCACTCTGATCTTACACAGTACTCACTCTGATCTTACACAGTACTCACTCTGATCTTACACAGTACTCACTCTGATCTTACACAGTACTCACTCTGATCTTACACAGTACTCACTCTGATCTTACACAGTACTCACTTTGATCTTACACAGTACTCACTTTGATCTTACACAGTACTCACTCTGATCTTACACAGTACTCACTCTGATCTTACACAGTACTCACTCTGATCTTACACAGTACTCACTCAGATCTTACACAGTACTCACTCAGATCTTACACAGTACTCACTCAGATCTTACACAGTACTCACTCAGATCTTACACAGTACTCACTCAGATCTTACACAGTACTCACTCAGAGAGATCTTACACAGTACTCAGAAAGATCTTACACAGTACTCAGAAAGATCTTACACAGTACTGAGAAAGATCTTACACAGTACTCACTCAGAGAAAGCTTACACAGTACTCACTCAGAGAAAGCTTACACAGTACTCACTCAGATATCTTGCACAGTACTCACTCAGATATCTCTTACACAGTACTCACTCAGATATCTCTTACACAGTACTCACTCAGATATCTTACACAGTACTCACTCAGATATCTTACACAGTACTCACTCAGATATCTTACACAGTACTCACTCAGATATCTTACACAGTACTCACTCAGATATCTTACACAGTACTCACTCAGAGATATCTTACACAGTACTCACTCAGAGATATCTTACACAGTACTCACTCAGAGATATCTTACACAGTACTCACTCTGAGAGATCTTACACAGTACTCACTCTGAGAGATCTTACACAGTACTCACTCTGAGAGATCTTACACAGTACTCTGAGAGATCTTACACAGTACTCTGAGAGATCTTACACAGTACTCTGAGATCGTACACAGTACTCTGAGATCGTACACAGTACTCTGAGATCGTACACAGTACTCTGAGATCGTACACAGTACTCTGAGATCGTACACAGTACTCTGAGATCGTACACAGTACTCTGAGATCGTACACAGTACTCTGAGATCGTACACAGTACTCTGAGATCGTACACAGTACTCTGAGATCGTACACAGTACTCAGAAAGATCTTACACAGAACTCACTGGGGTATATTCACAAGAACGTGTGCTAAATATCAACCAAAAAATGCTAACACACCTTTACACATCGCAGCCGATCGTGGGAAAATAACCCTGTGTTAACGTGGAATTCACAACACTGCGGTACCATGCGATAGTTCACCGAAAACGCGGCCAATGTCCGCGATACAACCACCGCGACTGAGATAAAAACACAAGCCCCAACGCGGAAAAAGACGCGATGGGCCTAAGCGCGATGAGGAAATCAGCGATAATCTGCGCCAGGCCTGCAACACACACCTGGCAGGTGGGAAAAATCACTATAAAAGTAGAAAAAACACTCAAACACAAACTGACCAACACCCAAGCACCATGGAGGCAGCCGGAGCAGGCGCAGAGGACGAGCGCAACCCCACAAGCATCCCGGACGACCAGCCCGAGACCTCGGGGACAGGGAAGGGCAAGGACAAGAAGAAGACTAAGTTCAGTCCGCAGGAAAACAGGATCCTGATTACGGAGGTGATGGAATACCATCAACAACTGTTCGTCACCTCCAACGTGTCACTGGGCACCAAAAATGGGATATGGCGGAACATTTTGGATAAGGTGAATGCCGTCGGGGAGCACAAGAGGTCAGTGGACGAGGCCAAGAGGCGATGGATTGACATCAAGCAGAAGACCAAGGAGAAACTCGCAGCCAACCAGAAGGCAGCAATGCAGACTGGAGGTGGAAGCCCAGCGCCACAGCAAGAGCTGGATGACTTGGAGGAGCTGGTGTCGACAGTCATCAGTGTGGAGACTGTGGCCAGAGTCGGGCGAACGGACACTGCAAGACAGGACACACCACAATCGCAACAGGGTGAGTGACCACCAGGTACTGGGGGGACAGGTGGAGAGGCCCACAATGGCACACATGCACAATCAAGCACAGCACAGTGCACACCCACAATGACTCTGGGTCATGGCCCTGATCTACAGACTGTCACAATGTACAATGCCATGCTGTCTGAATGTCAATATGTATCATGCGGCTACATGCATGTGGACACATTGTAATACACCATCTCCCCTTCACATTGCATAGGCACCATCAACACCTCCTGCACAGCAGTCCCAGCCACTCTTCACTTATGACGAGAAGGACACCACCAGCAGCGACACCCAAGCCCTCCAACACATCATGGACATCATCCGCGACTCGCCTCCAGGATCAGGGCAGCCCAGCTGCATCGAGGAGACCCCACCCACTACCCAAACCACCCAGCAGGAGGCACCCACAGCCCCTGCAGTCTCCCAAGACCCCCAGGAACAAACCATGGCCTTCCAACGCCGTGTGCTGGAGGGCCAGAGGGAGACGGCTGAGCAGGTGCGGGTGGGGTTCGGCCTCATGGCTACCAAACTGGACGCCATCCATGGGTGTCTAGGTCCCATGAGGGACCAGCTCCAGTCCCTAACGGACACTCACGGCCTGCTCCATGGTGTCCAACGAGCCCTGACTGACATCGCTGGAGTCATGACGCGGGGAGAAGAACACCTGTCCGCTCAGAGTGGCTCCAGCGATACCAGCCGTGAGCTGGCACACATGCGGAGGCTCATGGAGGACCTGGTGCGGATGGAGGCAGAAAGGATGGCAGCCACCGCTGCACATCAGCGAGATGTAGCTGGGATCTACCATGCCCTGCAGATCCTCATCATGGCATTGCTGCCACAAGGTCTGGCGCTGATGAATGCTGCTGCCCCACACCGTCCACATCCCCACCCCCTGGTGTGTCAGTGCCTCACAGTGCGGCAGGCATATCCACTCCGGCACCTGATGTGTCACTGCCACACAGTGCCGCCGACAATCCTCCTCCAGCCCCTGATGTTTCAGTGGCACACAGTGCCGCAGCCGGTACGGCAACACCCACAGGTGGGGCAGAGCACACATCCGAGGATGAGGACATGGCTGGGATTGTTGTCAGAAGGAGCCACTAGCATTCATTTCCGCCACATGGCCAGTTTCTGCCGATACACTCCGCTGCACTCACCTTGGACCACGACATGGACTGCCATATCCTGTTTGATGAACAATGACATGGCGACCAGACTGCGGACTGTACCCTTCCTCTTCCGCAGTACTTGTCATCCCCAGATGGACTCTGGAGGGCCCTCCACGGACCCATAATGTGTGGTGTGCTAGGCATGGCCCTGTACCGCTCCAGCTGTATAACTCCACTGTATGTGCAATAAACATCCAGTTACGCACTGCTGTGTTATGTCCTTCATCATCTATGTATGTGTGGGGGAATGTAGGGACAGTGATTCTCCTCACGTCAATGATGCCCATCTAGTGGGATGCCAGTCAGTGTGCTACATTGCCGATTTTGAACCGTGTGCCGTGGACACTGCAACAGGGACACACGCATTAGTTACTTCCTGGTCCGGACATGGACTGAACCACGCCCAGAGCCCCCGAGTCATTGTTGCAAGCCCTGCGCTGGCATGGCATATGCCAGGCCAGACCACTCCGCTCACGCTCCGAGGGGGGGCCCAAATAGCTACCTTTCGCAGGCGTTCACACTGGTGTTGTGCAGGTCACTGGTCTAGTTGTCGGCATGTCACGCCCACTCCCTGAGGGCAGGTTTGCACCCACACCACACCCATCCGGCACAGGCGTCACAGGCCATGTGACCACGCAAATATAAGGGGCCGACGATGTCACATTCCCCTCGGTGGCGACTGGATGACGGACGCTCCATGGTGCTCAATCACAAAGGCCCCATGAGATGTTGCGCACAGGGTTAGTGGCACTCGAGGCCTTGCGGCTGTCACAGGCCTGCCACCACGTGGCGCTGACTTGGGTTGCACAGGGTTAGTAGCACTCGAGGCCTTGCGGCCATCACGAGCCTGCCACCACGTGGCGCTGACTTGAGTTGCACAGGGTTAGTGGCACCGGACTAGCTGAGCGGATGTGCAGCCTGCGATGATGACGTGTGCACTGATGTGGTCTCCGCCATTGAGGACTCAGGACTCACCGTCATGTGTGTGCCCTGCTGGTCCGCAGTATAGGCTAGAGCCAACGGGCAGCGTGGGCCTACCGCCACGTGGCGTCGCATCCGGGATCACAGAGTCAGTGGCACCTATTGGGCTGAGCGGGTGTGCAGCCTGCGATGATGACGTGTGCACTGATGTGGTCTCCGCCATTGAGGACTCAGGACTCGGCGTCATGTGTGTGCCCTGCTGGTCCGCAGTGTAGGCCAGAGCCTACGGGCCGCGTGGGCCTACCGCCATGTGGCGTCGCATCCGGGATCACAGAGTCAGTGGCACCTATTGGGCTGAGCAGGTGTGCAGCATGCGATGATGCCCTATGCACTGGCATGTCCTCTGCCATGGCGTAATCAAGCCCAGCATAAAATGTGGGACCTGGTGGCCTGCGGAGCGGGGCTGCATGATGTGGAGGGTGCCATGTCCGCGGGCCCCGGGCTTGTGGCTTGCAGCGGCACGTGGTGGGACATCTTTTACAGACGCCAGTGGCAGAAGGTGAGCAGTGCGGCCTGGGTGCGCAGGGGCGGGCATGTTCCGAAGGGCGGCGGGAGGGGCTGGGGTGCCTCTGCCTGGGTGCGCAGGGGCGGGCAGGCGATGTCTTGTGCAATTGTTTGTACTGTGCCATTGATGTATCTGGACTCTGTTCCAGATGACGGGTCTGTCTCAGATGTGGGACCTGGTGAACTGCACTACATACCGGCACGTGGTTGGAGACACACCAGTGGCAGAAGGTGAGCAGTGTGGCCTGGGTGCGCAGGGGCGGCTCTCTCTCTCTCCCTCTCTTCTTGTCTCTCTCTCTCTCTCCCTCTCCTACTCTCTCTCCCCCCTCTTCTCTCTCCCCCCTCTCTTCTTGTCTCTCTCTCTCCCCCCTCTTCTTGTCTCTCTCTCTCTCCCCCCCTCTTCTTGTCTCTCTCTCCCCCCCTCTCTTCTTGTCTCTCTCTCCCCCCTCTCTTCTTGTCTCTCTCTCCCCCCCTCTCTTCTTGTCTCTCTCTCTCTCTCTTCCTCTCTCTCTCCTTCGCTCTCTCTCTGTCCCTTGATGTGCACAGGACACCCCTTCTCATCCTGATTTTTGTCTTGCAGGCTGTGGTGTACAGATGGTCCGGAGGGGAGCCGCCATGTGTCTTCATTTCTGTTCAGTGTTTCTTTTAATACATTTTCAATTGTTGCTTCGTAAGTGAATGTGTGCTGCTCATTTTTGTGTCGACATATGCATGTCACCAGATGTGATTGTGCGACATGCGGATTATTTGGTACATGTTTGGGTGTAGTTGATGCAGCATATCTGTGTTCGGGGGGGTGCCGGTGAGAGGGGTCCTGGGGGGGGTGGCGGTGGATGTCGTGGCCCTCTTGGGGCTCTGAACTGCACAATCGTCTCCATGGCATCTGTGGGTCTTCAGGTGTGGCTCTTGGCTGGGCTCCCTTTCATGCTGTGGGTAGTTGTCCTGCTTAGCACCAGCAAAAGGCAGGTGTTAATTCCCTGCTGCTACCGCAGCTTATCGCCTGTTTTTGGTTCGCATCTTGGATCTGGCATTTCGTTGTGAAAGTGGTGTTGTGGTTTTTTCGTGTGTTTTTGCATGGGAACGCCTACTCTGCATCTCATTAGGGTTAGTTGGTGGTGTCCACCGCGGAGGTACATTTCGGGGCAGTTATCGCGGGAATACTGGCGATGTCCGCAGTTAGCACCAGTTGTGAAAGGGGTGTTAAATCTATCTCCGCTTTTGATGCGGTACGGGGGGGGATAAATCTGAGTTACGTCCTTGTGAATATACCCCACTCAGAGATATCTTACACAGTACTCACTCAGATCTTACACAGTACTCACTCAGATCTTACACAGTACTCACTCAGATCTTACACAGTACTCACTCAGAGAAATCTTAGACAGTACTCACTCAGAGATATCTTACACAGTACTCACTCAGAGATATCTTACACAGTACTCACTCAGATCTTACACAGTACTCACTCAGATCTTACACAGTACTCACTCAGAGATATCTTACAATACTCACTCAGATCTTACACAGTACTCAAAGATCTTACACAGTACTCACTCCGAGATATCTTACACAGTACTCACCCAGAGATATCTTACACAGTACTCACTCCGAGATCCCTCCAGGCCGCTCATAGTACCCACGGACATAATCGGGCAATGGAGTAAATGTTTTCTTGTGTTGATGGGATATTAATATTTTGCATTAATGGCAATTGGGGCATTCCCTATTTACATTGTTATATATTGATCCCTAAGCCTTACAGGATCGAACCCCTTCTTGTATAGACAACAACACGCAAAACAATGCCCCACTGCACACGATATTATTTGAAAAATGGTAAAAAAAAATCTATAAAGAAGCGTCCCCTCTAGTCTTCCACAGGCAGGATAGCTGAGGAGAGCACAGCATCAAGTTGGAATCATGGCTGCCACCACCTCTGGTGAAGGAACAGTTCATCTTCATTTCCTCACTAGCAACCTGTCTGTGATATCTGTGTTTTTAATTAATCTGAGCATGAATGAATGCCAAGATGAATAAAAATGTTGCGAAGAAGAAATCTGCCCTCCAATTTTAATCGTGGACAGGTACATACAAGTTGAGCCAAAGATCCCGAATGGTAGGCACTCAGACTGCAGGTGTGGGTGACGGGCATCTCGGTCCCTTTATGTAGCAGGTCAGGTGATGGGAGGCGACCTAAGTAGAGCTGCATTAATCTGATTGTGTAAAAAGCTTTGTAGAGTTCTGACAAGTATCCCTTCATATGGCAACTTCTAGCAAAATAAACCTTTCTCATTTTATTAGGCAGCTTCTTTAAGCGAGCCTGTGACACTTGATGGTTCCATAGACCTTCAATTCCTCCCGGTTGCAGGCTGGAGTTAAGTGCTTTAGACCAAGTGTTCTTCTTTGTGGTGTGGTCGGGGTCCATTTTCTCCCAAATAAAGTGCTTCAGTTCCAACCTTTGTGCCATTTCTAATGTAAGTGCGTATTTAAGGAAAGCAGCGTTTTGTGCCAGATGTTAAATTAAGTTCGAGTCTAATGTGTACTAGGGATGTATCGCGCAGCGGCCTAAATAGAGATGGAGAGATTCTGCTTTGAGTGTTGTTTAAAAAAAGTGCCACATTTCTCTGAAATGCGTCTAAACATGTGCAATCGTGGGGATAGGTTTAGCTTTTATTATTTTTAAATTTGGAATTGGAGACAGTTTCTTATTCGATTTCATGATAGATTGGAATGCGTGTAGCAGGAGGTAACGTTTAGTTTTGATACATTTAGACTGGTTTGATGATCGCTGGGTGCATTTAAACAAACACCGAAGTACTTGAATGTGTTACTCTTGGCCAGACATGTATTTGTTACCCTTGGCCAGACATGTATTTGTTATTCTTGGCTAGACTTGTATTTGTTACTCTTGGCCAGACTTGTATTTGATACTCTTGGCCAGACTCGTATTTGTTACCCTTGGCCAGACTTGTATTTGTTATCATTGGCCAGACTCGTATTTGTTACCCTTGGCCAGAGTTGTATTTGTTACCATTGGCCAGACTCGTATTTGTTACCCTTGGCCAGACTTGTATTTGTTACCATTGGCCAGACTCGTATTTGTTACCATTGGCCAGACTTGTATTTGTTACCATTGGCCAGACTTGTATTTGTTACCATTGGCCAGACTTGTATTTGTTACCCTTGGCCAGACTTGTATTTGTTACCCTTGGCCAGACTTGTATTTGTTACCATTGGCCAGACTTGTATTTGTTACCATTGGCCAGACTTGTATTTGTTACCCTTGGCCAGACTTGTATTTGTTACCCTTGGCCAGACTTGTATTTGTTACCATTGGCCAGACTTGTATTTGTTACCATTGGCCAGACTCGTATTTGTTACCCTTGGCCAGACTTGTATTTGTTACCATTGGCCAGACTTGTATTTGTTACCCTTGGCCAGACTTGTATTTGCTACCATTGGCCGAACTTGTATTTGTTACCATTGGCCAGACTCGTATTTGTTACCCTTGGCCAGACTCGTATTTGTTACCATTGGCCAGACTCGTAATTGTTACCCTTGGCCAGACTCGTAATTGTTACCCTTGGCCAGACTCGTATTTGTTACCCTTGGCCAGACTCGTATTTGTTACCCTTGGCCAGACTCGTATTTGTTACCCTTGGCCAGACTTGTATTTGTTACCCTTGGCCATACTCGTATTTGTTACCATTGGCCAGACTCGTATTTGATACTCTTGGCCAGACTTGTATTTGATACTCTTGGCCAGACTTGTATTTGATACCCTTGGCCAGACTTGTATGTGTTACTCTTGGCCAGACTTGTATTTGATACTCTTGGCCAGACGTGTATTTGTTACCCTTGGCCAGACATGTATGTTATTCTTGGCTAGACTTGTATTTGTTACTCTTGGCCAGACTAGTATGTGTTCCTCTGACTAGACATGTATTTGTTACCCTTGGCCAGACGTGTATTTGTTACCCTTGGCCAGACTTGTATTTGTTATCATTGGCCAGACTCGTATTTGTTACCCTTGGCCAGAGTTGTATTTGTTACCATTGGCCAGACTCGTATTTGTTACCCTTGGCCAGAGTTGTATTTGTTACCATTGGCCAGACTCGTATTTGTTACCCTTGGCCAGACTTGTATTTGTTACCATTGGCCAGACTTGTATTTGTTACCCTTGGCCAGACTTGTATTTGTTACCATTGGCCAGACTTTTATTTGTTACCATTGGCCAGACTTGTATTTGTTACCCTTGGCCAGACTTGTATTTGTTACCATTGGCCAGACTTGTATTTGTTACCCTTGGCCAAACTTGTATTTGTTACCATTGGCCAGACTTGTATTTGTTACCATTGGCCAGACTCGTATTTGTTACCCTTGGCCAGACTTGTATTTGTTACCATTGGCCAGACTTGTATTTGTTACCCTTGGCCAGACTTGTATTTGCTACCATTGGCCGAACTTGTATTTGTTACCATTGGCCGAACTTGTATTTGTTACCATTGGCCGAACTTGTATTTGTTACCATTGGCCAGACTCGTATTTGTTACCCTTGGCCAGACTCGTATTTGTTACCATTGGCCAGACTCGTAATTGTTACCCTTGGCCAGACTCGTAATTGTTACCCTTGGCCAGACTCGTATTTGTTACCCTTGGCCAGACTTGTATTTGTTACCCTTGGCCAGACTCGTATTTGTTACCATTGGCCAGACTCGTATTTGATACTCTTGGCCAGACTTGTATTTGATACTCTTGGCCAGACTTGTATTTGATACCCTTGGCCAGACTTGTATGTGTTACTCTTGGCCAGACTTGTATTTGTTACTTTTGGGCAGACTTGTATTTGTTACTCTTGGCCAGACTTGTTTCTGTTACTCTTGGCCAGACTCGTACTTGTTCCTCTTGGCCAGACTCGTACTTGTTCCTCTTGGCCAGACTCGTACTTGTTCCTCTTGGCCAGACTCGTACTTGTTCCTCTTGGCCAGACTCGTACTTGTTCCTCTTGGCCAGACTCGTACTTGTTCCTCTTGGCCAGACTCGTACTTGTTCCTCTTGGCCAGACTCGTACTTGTTCCTCTTGGCCAGACTCGTACTTGTTCCTCTTGGCCAGACTTGTACTTGTTCCTCTTGGCCAGACTTGTACTTGTTCCTCTTGGCCAGACTCGTACTTGGTCCTCTTGGCCAGACTTGTACCTGTTCCTCTTGGCCAGACTTGTACTTGTTCCTCTTGGCCAGCATTGTACTTGTTCCTCTTGGCCAGACTTGTACTTGTTTCTCTTGGCCAGACTTGTACTTGTTTCTCTTGGCCAGACTTGTATTTGATACCCTTGGCCAGACTTGTATTTGATACCCTTGGCCAGACTTTTATTTGATACCCTTGGCCAGACTTTTATTTGATACCCTTGGCCAGACTTGTATTTGATACCCTTGGCCAGACTCGTACTTGTTCCTCTTGGCCAGACTCCTACTTGTTCCTCTTGGCCAGACTTGCATTTGTTAAATTTGGCCAGACTTGCATTTGTTAAATTTGGCCAGACTCGTATTTGTTACTCTTGGCCAAACTCGTAGTTGTTACCCTTGGCCAGACTCGTAGTTGTTACCCATGGCCAGACTCGTAGTTGTTACCCATGGCCAGACTCGTAGTTGTTACCCATGGCCAGACTCGTAGTTGTTACCCATGGCCAGACTCGTAGTTGTTACCCATGGCCAGACTTGTGTTTGTTACTCTTGGCCAAACTCGTAGTTGTTACCCTTGGCCAGACTCGTAGTTGTTACCCATGGCCAGACTCGTAGTTGTTACCCATGGCCAGACTCGTAGTTGTTACCCATGGCCTGACTCGTTTTTGTTCCTCTTGACCTGACTCGTTTTTGTTCCTCTTGGCCGGACTCGTACTTGTTCCTCTTGGCCAGACTTGTATTTGTTACTCTTGGCCAGACTTGTATTTGTTACTCTTGACCAGACTTGTATTTCTTACTCTTGACCAGACTTGTATTTGTTCCTCTTGACCAGACTTGTATTTGTTCCTCTTGGCCCTACTCGTACTTGTTCCTCTTGGCCAGACTCGTACTTGTTCCTCTTGGCCAGACTCGTACTTGTTACTCTTGGCCAGACTTGTATTTGATACCCTTGGCCAGACTCGTACTTGTTCCTCTTGGCCAGACTCCTACTTGTTCCTCTTGGCCAGACTTGCATTTGTTAAATTTGGCCAGACTCGTATTTGTTACTCTTGGCCAAACTCGTAGTTGTTACCCTTGGCCAAACTCGTAGTTGTTACCCTTGGCCAGACACGTAGTTGTTACCCATGGCCAGACTCGTAGTGGTTACCCATGGCCAGACTCGTAGTGGTTACCCATGGCCAGACTTGTAGTTGTTACCCATGGCCAGACTCGTAGTTGTTACCCATGGCCAGACTCGTAGTTGTTACCCATGGCCAGACTCGTAGTTGTTACCCATGGCCAGACTCGTAGTTGTTACCCATGGCCAGACTCGTAGTTGTTACCCATGGCCAGACTCGTAGTTGTTACCCATGGCCAGACTCGTATTTGTTACTCTTGACCAGACTTGTGTTTGTTACTCTTGGCCAGACTTGTGTTTGTTCCTCTTGGCCAGACTTGTTTGTTCCTCTTGGGCAGACTTGTATTTGTTACTCTTGGCCTGACTTGTACTTGTTCCTCTTGGCCAGACTCATACTTGTTCCTCTTGGCCAGACTTGTATTTGTTACTCTTGACCAGACTTGTATTTGTTCCTCTTAGCCAGACTTGTATTTGTTACTCTTGACCAGACTTGTATTTGTTCCTCTTGGCCAGACTTGTATTTGTTCCTCTTGGCCAGACTTGTATTTGTTCCTCTTGGCCAGACTTGTATTTGTTCCTCTTGACCAGACTTGTACTTGTTCCTCTTGGCCAGACTCGTACTTGTTCCTCTTGGCCAGACTCGTATTTGTTGCTCTTGGCCAGACTTGTATTTGTTCCTCTTGGCCAGACTTGTACTTGTTACTCTTGGCCAGACTTGTACTTGTTACTCTTGGCCAGACTTGTACTTGTTCCTCTTGGCCAGACTTGTATTTGTTACTCTTGGCCAGACTCGTTTTTGTTACTCTTGACCAGACTCGTATTTGTTACTCTTGACCAGACTTGTACTTGTTCCTCTTGCCCAGACTTGTACTTGTTCCTCTTGGCCAGACTTGTACTTGTTCCTCTTGGCCAGACTTGTATTTGTTACTCTTGGCCAGACTCGTACTTGTTACTCTTGGCCAGACTCGTACTTGTTACTCTTGGCCAGACTCGTACTTGTTACTCTTGGCCAGACTCGTATTTGTTACTCTTGCCAGATGCAGTTTCTCCAAATAGCCCTCTCCTTGTTTAATGGATTTTGTCCCAGAGATTACAATATTTGTTTCGAGGTTCACCGTAACTTCAGTGGCTTTAAGACCAGCCCTGGTTGGGTTCATCAGTACTGCGTAAAGATGCGATGGGTTGGGAGCCTAGCTTTGCTGGATGTGAAACACCCGCGTCACATTGGACCTTTCAAGTATGAGTTGACCGCCCTTACTGCTCCATGGCCACATATGTGGACGGCGTATGTGGCATCTATGTGGTATTTGTACATTGGACACCTATCTGGAGGACCACAGGGGGCTTTAGGGTAACACGAGAGTCAATGTCCATAGAGGATACACGATCGTGTACATCCAGTGGTACTTTACACGTTTCAGTACCGTTACATGACATGTCATATGTGCACAGGGAGATGTGATCTGGCGTGCATCACATGATCTTTCACGTGCCGGATCTCGGATAAGAGCGCAGGTCCCCTGGCTCCAAAGTTGGCAGCTTAACCACTAGACTACGTCTCTTATCTACATGCTTGGCTGCGTCATTAGGGGGTGTGCTTGACATAATGCACACATGTTAATTGTTGTAAGGGTGAAGGTCTTCTGGTTTGCTTTCTGGATTTTAGCAACATGCCACCTGGGAGACTCCCTGATAACGGCTGTATGCGCCGTAATCACCTTCCTTCCCAGCACTCTCTGAAAATAGCATCTGCACCGAAAACAAGAGGATTGCACCGTTTCCAGACGTATGTATGTATGTACTATGTATCAACCATGAGCAAAGACCAACGGCGGACCACAATAGCCGCACCTCACTGCTTTGTTCCCCTTATAATTGTTTAGAAGGTGATTAGAGATGGTGTGCACATGCAACTCCTGCACCTGCTGCTGTTAGGTGCAAACTGCAAAGCAGATTAGAAACTGTACAAACGTGGAGCGGTGCACTCCCAGAATGTCCTTTCCTATAAAAAAGGCTGACCAATTCCTTTACGTAAGGCAATCCTTTATTTCAAACGTCATCAGAGAACATGAGCTCCAGCCAACGTGTTTCGTTCAATAAAGATTGAACTTCATCAGGGCTGAAAGAGTACAATATAAATAACATAAATATACATATATACAAAGATTGACACAGTGTTACAGACTGAATGTATGGTTAGACCAAGGACAGACAAGACATCTGACAAGTATCAAATATCCATTTAAAGGAGTGAGCACCCTACAAAACCACCTGTACTGGACTGAGCATAATCACTAACATACATACTCCAACACCCAGTGTGATGCCCATGTATTGGTCACTCTGTGTCGTGCTCGAATATAAGAGGTGTGCTAGGACCTGTATTTGAGCAAAAACTACATAAAAAGTGCTGGGCGTGAATCTAAGTGAAAAACATGTGCCATGGCGTACTGACACGTGTTGAGCGTCTAAAAACCAGTGCAAAGAATGAAAATTAAAAATCCCGAAACAGGTTCGGAATACGTAAGAATTTAAAAGTGGCGGGACGGAAGGGTACCCAAAAAATAATTCGGTACAACCCGAATGAAAAGGGGCCAAGGAGTCACAGTGTAAAGGGACTGTCTGTAGCACACTAGAATCTGCATATGGACAAATACCTACCACAAAGTAGTTGAAAGCTAATGGCGGTCCAAAATCGTTGGTTCCCCAAATTCTAAGTTCAAAGGTAAGGTGCGCGATGCGTCGGTGTCATCAGCGGAGAAACGTAACTGCTAAAGTAACAGCACTGCATCCTGTCTGGGCCTCCTTGATAAGGGCCCGTTTTTTAAACCTGAATCAAAAAACACACCATGTCCGAATATAATTACACATGGAATCAGTAATGTTAAAGGCCAAAGAGTTAATGAAGTAAATAATGTCCAGAAAAAAGAAGAGTGCGTGAAGAAGAAATGCCGAAGGCGTAAGATATTTAAATTATATTTAAAAATGGTCTGGACGGTTAGGATATGATGATTGGACCGCACAAACGCAAGGTAGGTGGCACTGCAAACAATTTGCCCATGCGCCGCTCCTTGTAAAGCATAAGCCATCAGCCCCTTGTTTGATCTGTGGCGAGTTCATGATATATAACATATAACCACAACTCGAGAACGAAGGCGAATATCCCAACTCCAATCGGAAAAATATCCGAAGGAAAATACACTGCCATAAGGGTGATGTCACATAAGAGTGTAACTAGACCGGTACATATTACGCCCCTGCGCTGGCAAAGCCATCACAGTCAGCAATAACAAAGTTAATGACTCCAAATGCACATAAACAAACGAGGATCTCCAAAACATACGCCAATAACGGAGGAGACATGTCCGGCATATTAGGGTGGTGTTTACCTGGATAGATTGATGATTTGTAAGTCTAGTTGCACCATAGGCATTGCTGTTAGACTCGTGCTACCCCTCCCCCCGTGGTGGGCACCCCTGTCTGCTTGGGAGTAGCGATGCCTAGTTCTATGGTGCAACTAGACTTACAGATCATCAATCTATCGGGCAGAGAATTGGATAAACATGAATGTAATGTTTTAAAGAAGGTTTGGTTTTTGTCCTACTCAGTTTGGGGATCTTGTCGATGTTCACATTGATTTGTACACATTCCTACGTGTGCTCAAATTAAGAGTTTTTTTCGCAGCAAACACCCAAACCTGTTGAAAATGTGTTGGACACACCCTCTGCTATCTTTATTGAACGAAACGCGTTGGCTGGAGCTCATGTTGTCTGATGACGTTTGAAATAAAGGATTCCCTTACATAAAGGAGTTGGTCAGTCTTTTTTATTGGAAAGGACATTCTGGGGAGTGCACCGCTCCACGTTTGTACAGTATTGATATAGGGAAAAATAGGATACATTTTGTGCAAACACACACAGAGTTAAGGCCTGCAACTTCTATGCAGAAGTTCCAAGTTAAAAGCAGCTTTAGGCCTCAGTAGAAATACAGGCCCAGGCCTCTGCACGAGAAATAGGTCAGAAAATAGCATGTTACAGGGACAATGAGTTTAGCTGAACTTATCAGGTCACACAGTTTGTTGAAAGGTCAGGAAATGGCCTGCAGTCACAAAGATAAGCTACTGCGTGAAGCGTAGATCATATCTTCTTCCAGACTCAGGAAACCAGTAGTGTTTTAAATGTTGGAACTACAAAAACCACAAACCACAAGCCCATCTGCTAGAGAGACTGAGCTGGAAGGTGTCAATCATGTCTTTTGTAATCTGTTAATAATAGATGCACACATAGATTAAGCACGCACACAGGATGGACTGGCCCAGGTGCAAGCCTTGCCACTGCTCGTAAGTCGCTTCAGTTGAAAACCACATGTCACACTTACACGATGCTAGGCATGATGGATGAAACCACAGGTTAGAGGTCAGATAAGCATAGCCAAAAAGCGTTAGGCAAAAATATAACCACTTGCTTCACAGGAA
The DNA here is from genome assembly GCA_963921515.1 of Calotriton arnoldi. NCBI lineage: Eukaryota > Metazoa > Chordata > Amphibia > Caudata > Salamandridae > Calotriton > Calotriton arnoldi. The sequence goes on along the minus strand of CAWUFW010011159.1, from coordinate 473,623 downwards.
AACAGATGTTTGTAAAAAGAATGAGAATAGGAAAACCACCGAGGAGGATTCCGCCAATATGCGATGCGAGGGCCATGTGGCCCATATCTATATGTGTTTTGTTTTCAGGAAATTGTTGTAACTGCTGATTTTAATCTACTCATTTGAGACGTAAATCCTATGCTTGTAACTTCTTTCTCTTGTGGTTTTAGACTATATAAGCCACTGCTTTTGAACTGTTCGTTGGACATCAGATTCCAGTCTCGGCTGATCTCCCCAGCTGATTAATGCTTTAAACCATATTGTATTGTCAACCTGCTCCTGTGTTATTCTTACAGAGATATTTCCCTTCAACATCGTGGCGAGCTGAGCCAGGACATCCACTTCTTCTTGACTCCTGCCACACCCTGGGCACCGCCTGTCCTTATGGAAATGGTTTTGCGCAACTAAAAGAAGGTAAGAAGACGCCGGTTAGAAAAGTCTTCACATTTCTCTAGGGCGGGTGGGGCTTGGGAGTTGGCATTCTTCAAAGGTGAGAACAGTGCGAATGTCGTCCCTTATACCTTACAGGTAGCATGTTGACAGTATAATGTGTCTTATGGTATTATTTTTTATTATTATTAATGTTTATATGTGGGGAAATGCATGCATGATTGTGCACTGACACAATAACAAGGACTAGAGCTCCGGTGGTAAGTCCGGAAGGTACTAGGGGACCTGGCTAAAAGGGCCAGAAGTGGTCAGGAAAGAGTAGGACTTGAAGCTGGACAGCCAGCATACGTTCTGACGTTGTGGCAAAGAAACAGGTGAAAACCTGGTGTTCACTGGAACTTTATTCTGAGTAAGAGCAGAACAATTCAAGTCATCTCAGACTTTGTCTGAAAGTCACAGTTTGTAGTTACAGGCAGTGAAGTATATCCTCCTTGTGAGTTCGGGAGAAGCGACCAGCTGCAGCAGCAGCAGCAGCAGTAGTTTTGCCCTAGTTTGAAGTTTTAGAGTACATTAATACGCCTATGCAGATGTGAATAGAAGTAAGGACATACATTGATGTCATTTTGTAGTTTTGTGCTGTTTATACTTAGGATTTCTGAATTGTGTGAAATACTGTAGAGTTTTAGGAAAAGGATTTTTATTTAGACAAATGTCCCAAGGGCGCACAGGTACCCAACCACAACCGATTCCCGAATTAATCATCCATTTTTATAACGGTCTCCCTGTGGCCCTTTCTAACGGTACTGACCCTGGTTGGCCAGCAATCCCAATACCATCAGATAACACTTTAATGTCAGAGGCGCCTAGGAATTGACTATACATCACCACTGGGTCTCGTAACAACATACATTGATGTGACAGTAAAACGCCTGTCAGATAACTAAAAAGATCAGTCCCAAAGGATTAAACCCAAAGACAGTGTCCTTCACATTACAGTGATTAAGAGTAGTGTACAGCAACCTCATGAACCCCACAACAAATACTGATGCTATCAATTATTATCCCTATAGTCAAACCTTAGAGCCTCCAGATTGGAGCCGAGAAGAACTATCAAATAGTATAGACGAGGACCTAAATAGCTATTTTTCAAGGTACACATACCATAGAAGAAATAACAGACAGGCTTGATAGGAAAGTCCTTAATTTTCTTGCAGGTGATTCTGAACAGGACCTTTCCACACTTAAGATTTTGGAATTGGTTTTGAATTCTACAAAACCTATTGCAGTGGTTCACCTCACTGTGAGACGCCCCCAAGAAATTAACACATCACCTATGTGAGTAGCAAGGAGAAATAGCCTGAATTAAATCTACCATAATACCCCACAAGGTAGATAAGGGTATCAGGTGGAAAGTATAATAGAACTGAAAATAAGCAATATTATTAGGAAGAGTGAACACTTATAAGAGGGACAAGTTAGGCCCAAATATAAGACTAAACAGGGGCCAAGTGCACCGCATAAATAATGGAGACCCCTTTAGAACACCTGGTTAAGGTGTTCCCTGGCGACAAGGACAAAATAGAGAAATATTGTAAGGAGTGGCATAAGGCAACATTAAAATTTGAACATGCGTGGCCTGAAAGGGGCTCATTTGACATCATAATGTTAGATCATATAGCCACCCTCTTACAAAGCAAATATAATGGGAAGAAATTAGAAAAAAGGAAGACCATCTTAGATCAGTGGAAGGTATTTTGTGAAACACACGAGAAGGAGACTGAGATAAGGCCCCAGTCCCCTCCCTCAGCTCCTCCACCCCTGTACCGAGAGGCTCAAGTGAGTGTAAACATTGCAAAGGTACAGGGCATGTATACAATGCAGGCTACTATATCAAACACACCTCCCACCTCCTCACATCTGCCTGCTGTAGGATATTCAGACCCTGAGTGTAGCCCACCATCAGAATCATCTTCCAAACACAGTGATTATGTCCGGCTGACGCCACGCCCAAGAGTGGCTAGCACGCCTCGGGAGATGTCGGGGGGAGACACCAATACCACGCCCACGAATGGCTAGCACGCCTCGGGAGATGTCGGGGGAGACACCAATACCACGCCCACGAATGGCTAGCACGCCTCGGGAGATGTCGGGGAGACACCAATACCACGCCCACGAATGGCTAGCACGCCTCGGGAGATGTCGGGGGAGACACCAATACCACGCCCACGAATGGCTAGCACGCCTCGGGAGATGTCGGGGGAGACACCAATAAATATGTAGAAACAGTGGATGCTGCCTTTACATTTCATTTAGAAGATGAAACAGCGCCTACCGAGAAAGATAAAAGTGAAGGTCAGCACCCAAAATTAGATTCAAAGGACACACAGAGAGGAGGTGTTACTAGGAAAACAGTCAGCGGTCCAAGGAATTCAAGCCCCGAGAGTGAGAGGAGGACAGGAAAGTTAGCCTTTACACCAAAAACACCTCCTGCAGCACGCTGGAGGCTGATAGAGGAGGGTGGCGATAACAAGTGGGTCAAGATAAGGGAAGATGGACAGATGGACACAACGACCTGGGAAAAGAGGAGGTGCCCTTGTGGCATCGGAAGACACTAGACCGGTCACAAATGATGGAACACCAAAGCTCGGAGGACTTCCTCCGTGCACATAACCTCTTAGGTGAAGAAGACATGAGGTCAGACAGATCTTACATAGGATCAGATGGGGCATTAGATGTTACAGAGCATGCTAATAGAATGTCCATCATTAACGACTATGATAGAGAACAGTCACAATTTACCTGTGAGGGGGGGAGATACCAACAGGGGTGCTGAGGCCTTACAGAGGAGGCAGCGAGAGTTAAACAGATTGAGATTTGATGGAACGCATGCACGCCCTTATGAGAAGCAGGGGACATTTAACATGACGGGAAGAATGACATTGAGAAAAGACACGGCACGCCTACTCCCTGTGCGCCCTGGCAGTGACCTGACACCCAATGAAATAGTGGCCAAATGCGGAGATGTGCATCCTTCACGGCATAGGGGATCCTGAGTGGGATTATCCTTATATGAAGGACGGCCTGAGAATATGGCAAAGATATGCCAGACAGTATGACTCACGTCACCCTACTGGACATAGGGACACGGTCCGGTCACAACTGCCCTTAATATTTAAAGGTTCGGGGATGCCCCAATACATACCATGGCCCCAGATGGATGAAGAAAATCTTAAAAAACAGCTGCCACCACTTGCCAAAGGGTCGGGGAAGTGGATATCTGCTTTTGAAAAACACACAGCAGGTATACCCCTTGCAATAAGCGACATCAAAAGTTTATTAAGCTCCCTTATAGGAGATGAAACCGATACACTGTTCATAAAAGCAGGAGTAAAGGACGTGACATTGACTAATTCAAAATGTGATGGGGGCACACTTTAACCGCTAACTGCTTAGAACGTTCTGCGCCAGTGCGGAACGTTCTATTAAGCGATGGGCAGCGTCGGCCAACGGACGTGCGCAGCACTACCGAGGTAGTGCTCGCGACGGCCGTTGGCCGACAGAAGCATCGAAGGGGTTAACAAGGCAAGGGGAGTTGTTTGGACACAACTAAGCCGAATGTACCCAGATAGGCCAGACATTGGATCTCTCATGGCACAGACAATGCAGCCAGATGAAGACCCAGCACAATTCCTCAGCAGAATGAAAGAGAAATGGACACAGGAGGTAGGGGAGAGATGGGATGTGACTGGACAAAATGCAATACTGTTCTATAACATAGTGAAGAAGGGATTACCAGCTGAAGTGCAGGACAAACTAGACAACATAGTAACCTTAGAAGCCAAACCATGGACTGAGATACAGGCTCACATAATACATTATTGTAAAAGGAGACAGGACAAGGAAAAGAGCGAGAAGGATAACATTGAGAAAGCAGCAGCTAAATTAGTACAACAGAAACTGGCAAAGAGGACAGAGGGAGGAACTACCACTGCGGCTACCCAGATGGCTGCAGTGTCTTTGGGTGTGCCACCTGTAAACACCACTTTGCAACCCCAACAATATGCCCCCAGATTTAATAGCAGGAATGGGCAAGGAGGGCGAGGAAGGTTTGGGGGCAAAAGGGCAAAACACATTCAGGGGCGGGCAAACATGCCACTACTGTAAGATGCCAGGACATTTCATTAGAGAATGTAGGACCAAAAAGAACAACAAACAGGCCGGGGTAATATATGGCCAACAAGTGGTACCACCTGGTCGCACTGTAGCACAGCCTGCCATGAGCCCCCAAGTGATATATCTTCCACAGCCCCAAATGCAGCCTCAACAACAGTTCCAGCCCCAACAGGTGCAACAACACGTGCCCCAAATGCAGTATGGGCCGCAACAGGCAGTGCAGCCCACTGTACAACACCAGACCTTACAAGGTGGGGTAACGGTCAGAGGAGGAAACCCCTTTCAGCAAAATTATGTGGGAGGATATGCTCAATGAAGGTGCCCACGGAGTAGTCTCATGTGTCCAGTACTATCGATAACTCACAGGCCAGACGAGGAACCCACTGTGACGGTAGCCGTAAATGACAGGGAATACAGCTTTCTCATTGACACTGGGGCCACTAGGTCCTGTATCCGTGAGAGAGGACTCCCGCTGTCAAATTCATCAATGGACACACAGGGGTTCTCCGGGGAAGTGATGAGGGTTCCATTCACCAAACCTGTGGAGATGGAGATAGGGGGAGGTACGTCAACAGCAGTCTCTTATTCTCCCCCACGGCCCCAGCAAACTTGTTAGGACGTGATCTTATGGCAAAATTAAACATGTCCATCCACTTCGAGGAGGATGGGACAAAGGTCTGCTCAACGCCAGGAATGTCCCGCACACGTATCATGACAGTGGTCACTCACCACCCAGACGGTGACCGAACCAGGACTAGGCCTATAGACATCCCAGCCTTTACTAGAGCAGTGTTTACTATCATAGCGGAAACACCAGAACTAACAGGAAAACTAGTTGAATTGCCAAGGAACTTTCTGTTCCGCTGTCAGAGCCCCTGGTCAGAAAAGCTCAATTCCGAAGTGTCGGGTAAAGATCTCATACTGGAGGTGGAAGCTGTGGAGATATCTTCCACCTGCGGGATGGTGATGGCCAGTGATTACACCTGTACGATGTGGGCCTGTGTCATCTTTCATGACCCCAATATAAAAGTAAAAGATATATCCGATGACCAGTTGTTTGCCGATGACCCCACGAGGTCAGTGTTAGTTTTTCAAGACAGTATTCCATTGCGTACTACGTTGGAAACAAGGTCTGCAATACCCAAGACTGTTTCTGATCCTAGTAAGGACAATGACCTTGTGCAGGTACCCTCTGATTTGTGGACCAAAGGCCCCCACGAGTCCCATTCAGAATAACCTTGAAGAAAGGAGCAATATTACCAAGGGTAAGGCAATACCCTCTTTCCAAAGAAGCAGAGAAGGGCATCGCCCCAGTTGTACAGGCATTGGTAGAGCAGGGAGTCATATACCCAGGTGTATCCCCCTGCAACACCCCGATTTACCCGGTCAGGAAGGCCAAGGGTAATTCATGGCGCATGATTCAAGACCTGCGCCCCCTTAATGACATAGTGATTCCGGAATTCCCTGTACCTTCCGTTATCCTGACTGACATACCTACAGATGCTAAATACTTCTCAGTCATAGCCTTGAAAAATGCACTCTTTAGCATTCCACTACACCCAGATAGTCATTACTTGACTGCATTCTCATTTCGTGGCTCCCAGTACCTTCATTCTCATTTACCTCAGGGGTACTGTGAGTCCTCTAGTGTCTTCAACAGAGCAGTCAAGAATGACCTCGCTAATTTTCAAAGTGACAGCACAATACTGCAGTATGTCGATGACTTACTAATTTGTAGTGCCACAGAAGAACAGTGCAGAAAACGCACTGTGTCTCTGCTTTTCACCCTCGGCCAACGAGGCTACAAAGTAGACAGAGACAAATTACAATATTGTCAGGAAGAAGTCCATTATTTGGGACAATTGCTATCGGCCTCAGGCCGCCGAGTTACACCTGAAAGGGCAGCGTCAATTAGACAGATGACTGAGCCTGACAGTGAAGGGAATGCAAAAAATGTTGGGCCTATGCAACTATGTCAGACAATGGGTTTTTGACTATAGCACCCTGATAGCCCCTTTGCTCACAGCCATCAAACATGCAAAGACACAGAAAGACAGAATAACATGGACTGCAGAAATGCGAGAATCATTTCACAAACTAAAGACAGAGATAACAAATGCACCAGTGTTAGGAACACCAGACTACACTAAAGAGTTTTTCCTTTTTTGCCACTGCAATGGCCAGGTGGTGACGGCCGTCCTCACCCAAAAGTATCCTTTAGGCCACAAACCAATTGCGTACTTTAGTGGCCTACTTGATCCTGTTATGAAAGGCCATTACCCCTGCGAGCAAGCTTTGGCAACATCAGCCTTTTCGGTTGAGAAAAGTGCCCCCATTGTCATGGGTTCACCTCTGACGCTGTATGCAGAACATGCAGTGTTTGCAATAATTCAGAAGGCTAAGACGACACTAACAACACAGAGAGTATCAGGCTATGAGATAATTTTATCACTACCATCTCTCAAGGTAGTCAAGTGTCATACAGTCAACCCTGCTACTTTCTTTGCACCCCCTATTGAAGGTGCAGATAGTGACCCCCATGACTGTGCAACATATACTCCAGATGAGTGTAGCCAAGCAAGAAAAGACCCTATTTCAGGTAGCGTCGTATATTTTGTAGATGGATCCTCCACAATAGATCAGGACACAGGAATACGACATACAGGGGCAGCAGTGGTCAGAGCCATGCAGCATGATTCTTCAGATACTTTGCAGATAACAGAACAGATAACTTTGCCATCCCATTATTCTGCTCAAGCTGCTGAGCTAGTAGCACTGGCGGCGGCCCTTAAACAGGGTGAAGGCGAAACAATTGCAGTGTATTCTGATTCCGCCTACGTCACTACAACAGTGCATTCCAGCATTATGCGGTGGAGCAGACGGGGATTCCTAAAATCCGATGGAAGCCCTGTCATGCATCGCCCTTTTTTAAAAGACCTGATTGTAACTCTAGCTCTACCACATGCAGTCGCTGTAGTAAAATGCGCAGCTCACACAAATTCTCAAGAATGTGTCCCGTGGAAATGCCTTGGCTGATTGGGCAGCCAAGGAAGCAGCCAAACTCCCTCTAAACAATATACCTGCCACAATTCTATTAACGACTGACACAACAGCTAGCGACACAGATGCATCTTATGATCCCCTGGACCCTTCTAGGCATTATACAGAAACAGCTCACCTGCATCTAAGAGAGATACAGGAAAATGCTCCAGACCATGAAAAGTAGTTGTGGGAATCTAGGGGATGTACACAGACAGGTACAGATGTAATATACAGACAGATATCCACAGGGAAGCCTGTCATGCCCCAAGCGTTACTACTTATAGCCTTGAACCAGCTACATTTTCCATCACACACTGCCAGAGACAACATGTCCCTCCAGATACGCCAGGATTGGTTTGTTCCCAACTTACATGAGATGATCACAATGTACCTATACACATGCACCGTATGTCAGCAGTATTCCCCAAATCCCACCTTCAAGGTAATAGCTTCTACAATACCCCGACCACAAGGACCCTTCAAGGAGTTGCACATTGATTATGTTGATATGATTGACCGATGCAACCGTTACTGGTATCTCATAGTTGTAGTCTGTCCATTTTCAAGGTGGATCGAAGCAGGCCCTTGTGTGCACTGTGATGCCAAGTCTGCTGCCACTTTTTTGATCCGTGAGGTTATTCCGAGATGGGGAATTCCTGAAGGGATCAGATCCGACAATGGCACACACTTCGTGAATAACATCTTTTCCCATCTTACCACCTTGCTAGGAATAACACACAGGCACTCATCAGCTTATCACCCTCAAAGTAATGGTATTGTGGAGCGCCTTAATGGCCTCCTCAAGAACAAACTGAGTAAAATGTGTCTCACCTTGAAATAGAACTGGTTGTACTGTCTCTCATTAGCATTATTTGCTCTCAGAAATACCCCAGGGTCAGATCACCATTCGACCCCACACCAAATAGTGCCTGGGAGGCTGATGAGTACATTTGTGCCCCCAACTAGACACAAGTTGCAAACTGAAAGTGCACCTGAAGTTGTTCAAACTGAAATGTCTGACTATATTGCACAGTTAACAAAAGCCGCAAAGTTCTTCTCTAAACAGGTCACCCAGGCAGCAGATAAGCGCGCCAACGCACTTCCAGCAGATGACCAAAGACCACCTTTGCCAGTTGGAACTCTAGTGTACACAAAGAACTTTATCCGTACCTGGAAGGACAGCAAATTCAACGGACCCTTCCCAGTAACTCACAGCACAGCTACTGCGGTGAAAGTTCAAGGACATAAGCCATGGTACCATCTGAGGGACATTCGCCTGGCGCCGTCCTTGCCATCTATCCTTTCGGACACCGAGCAGGAAAAGGAGGGGGGAGAACAGGAGAAGCAACCGGAGTAAAGCCCCCCTCCAAAGCTTCAGCTTCAACAGACACTTATTTTAAGATCTGTACCAGTCTTTTCTTTTTCCTCCTCGGTGCGTTAATATTGATGATGATGGCCCTAGTCTATTTCGATTTTTTCTCTACATTAGATATCATGCGCATGCGTAGAAGTGTTGAAAATGATACTGATCATCACCCTCTCCACAATGCTCTGCTTGAAAATAGTTGGTACCAGCACATGCATAGTATAGGCCAATCTACAACTAATACCAGTTGTTATGTATGCTCCCTTATTCCCCATGCCACTGCGGTAGATAGCTTGCATCACCCCAAGGAGGTACCCCCGAATGTTACGCACTGTCTTTTGCACCTTTTTTATGTAGAATAAAAGCACAGCTACAACCAATGCATGTTCGTCCGGCAACGTCTCGAGTCAATACAACCTTATTTCACACCACCCCTAGGGTCCTACAAATTCTGACAGAAAATGAAGACATAGTGAAGGAAGTATCAAGAATGAAGAAAGCAGGGCAGAAAAGAAACTATGCAGTTTGGGAAAAATGGATATTACAGCGAGGCTTTTTGGGAAAGTCTAACCCATCGTCCGAATGTAGTAACTATTCAGCCAAACCTCTGCCCCCTGACTGCGCAGCTAGGCCAGTACTCAATGTTACAGGATCAGTATTTGCCAATGATAAATGGCACACTGGTGCCACATTCATATGTAGAGCTATATCATTGTGGAATGGCACGAAAACAAATAGCCCTTTAAAATTTGATAAGGTAGCTGGACAATGTCCGCAAATATGGGATGCAAACATACAGAGATATACCTGGACAGGAACTAACACTCACCCTAGGGTAGCAATAAAATTAACACAGTTTTCTCTTTGTTTTAGAGGAAATGGGACAGTAAAGGTGGGAAGAAATCTCAACTGCAATACCACCGTGGACAACGCCGACATGCAGGGGGGTACCGCCAGCCTGATGGACCACTTTTGGCAGTGTGGGGCCCGGCTCCACCTACAGCTACCCCCGAACTGGAGTGGTCTCTGCGCCCTGGTCACACTGCACACCCCCTCCCTGGTGATACCAGGAGTGGATATTAGGACAATGCATGACCATCCTATGAGCCGTCCAACGACCCTGCTGCATCCCCATGTGAAGAAACGATATGCTGAGTACTTTGGCACCACAACCTGGAAAGATGTTCCGCAAGAATACAGACTTTTTAATGATGCCCAGCTATTCTTTGGCTATAAGAAAACAATGGTCCGGGGGAGGCCACTTCGGTCCTCAAGTAGCCTGGGCTACTGAAGTATTTTTAAACCGCGTTTAGTCGGGAAGAACAAAATAATGTAGTCCAGGTGGGACCAGTTCTGCAATATATGCTGGGACACAAGGTTTGGTATCACATTTATTTAACAGAATAAACGGATTATCATAGTGTAATTTTTGGTAATAGTTCAGGTGCTCACATATACAGTGAAAGTGCGTGAAGTGTGGGGTGTTGTGACATTTAAAATTTACAGCGCATTGACAACAACATTATACAAAACTCCAAGTTAATTAATTGCAGTAATGGAGTTTTGGTTGTAAGGGTCGACGGCGTTTCGATCTCATCAGGTCGTCTACGAATGATTTAGCACCGTGTGCTTGGCTGAGGAGCCAATGGGGCGAAGCTACCATCTGTGGGATTATGACTGAACGCCTCTAAGTCAGAATCCCCCCTAAACCGTAACGATACCGCAGTGCCGTGGAGCCTCGGTTGGCCTGGGATAGCCGGCCTCTCTCGGGGGCCGGTGCGTAGAGCCGCTTGCTTGGGGACCGGAGCGTGGACGGAAGGGGCCGCCTCCATCGCTCTTAGTGCACTGCATGTTCGTGGGGCACCCGGTGCTAAATCATTCGTAGACGACCTGATGAGATCGAAACGCCGTCAACCCTTACAACCAAAACTCCATTACTGCAATTAATTAACTTGGAGTTTTCTCTTGTGGTTTTAGACTATATAAGCCACTGCTTTTGAACTGTTCGTTGGACATCAGACTCCAGTCTCTGCTGATCTCCCCAGCTGATTAATGCTTTAAACCATATTGTATTGTCAACCTGCTCCTGTGTTATTCTTACAGAGATTTTTCCCTTCAACAGTATGTACTATGTATGAGGTATGTATGAGGTATGTATGTATGTATGTATTATTACTATAGCGCAAACTAGCCCAAAGACAGCGGAGCGCTGTAGATGGTCGGAGGCCACTCGTCCAGTAACTGGAGAGGAAGCCGAGTTGTGGCCGATGAATGTGGTAGTCGGTGAATTCATAAAAAAGCAAAAATATAAAAAAGCCGATTGGAGGAAACAAAGTCATGGAAACCCTTATTTAAGGAAAGTCCTTTATACCGAAACATCAAAACATCTAAAGTTAGTGGAAACTTTTAATGGAAATGCATTTAATTCGAAAATGGAAAGACACATTTAAATTAAAACACTGTTTAATTGGAAACTGCAAGTGCAATTAGTATTTGTCATTAGTGATTTATTGAATTTCAAACAACGAAGCAACAGTTGTAAAATGTTTATTTGTAAATAATGGTACTAGAAACAAAGGTTAAAGTTCACATGCAGCGCCTGCAATTTTAGAAGACGGTACCGACACGTCCCAGACAGTTTGTCCTTTGATATTGAGTGCATTTCCCCCCAAAAAGTTATTTTTGTAACGTTTCTCTCTGCTTTAGTTTTACCCTCCTGTAGTTCACAACAGTCTACCATGCTGGTTATTTTGCTTCCATTTCTTTTCAGAGTTGTTGGCACTGGAATAGAACACGCAAGATCTATAGGGTCGATTCAGTTTAATGCAAGGAAAGGGACACTACATTTAAGAGCAGCTGTGTCAGTAAATGGTTAACTGTTCCTTTTGTGTGACTGACGAGCTCACAAGTCTTGTGGTGTGGCGCCCTCTGCTGCCTTCCAGTGAGAATGAACTGGCGAAGATCGACATTCTAAACTGCTGCTTCACAACAGAATAAAAATAGCATTTTTCGATAAGACATTCCACCAAAAGGTTTCGATAAAACAAACAAACCAACCAATGCTAAAACCATAATTTGATAAAAACGTTTCCATTAAATTGTATCGATGACAATATAGTTGGAGGAAAACTTTTTCCATTAATTCATATGCAACCGGTTAATGTGCTGTGATGTAGTGTTCTTTAAAGAGGTAATTTTACAACTCTTTCCTAAATGTGTGCAGTGTTAGGGGGGCCTGATGGATACGGGGAAGCTGTTCTATATTCTGGGTGCATATATGGAAAAGGCCTGTTATCGTGTTTTTTCTTTTTTACACTTCTTAGACTGCTGTCTGACAGATTCCTGGCTGCGGGTGTGCAAGATAAGCGGGGTGCTTGTTGTGATGAGTGGGGTGCTTGTGGTGATGAGCGGGGTGCTTGTGGTGATGAGCGGGGTGCTTGTTGTGATAAGTGGGGTGCTTGTTGTGATAAGTGGGGTGCTTGTGATAAGCGGGGTGCTTGTTGTGATGATAAGTGGGGTGCTTGTTGTGATAAGTGGGGTGCTTGTTGTGATAAGTGGGGTGCTTGTGATAAGCGGGGTGCTTGTTGTGATAAGCGGGGTGCTTGTTGTGATAAGTGGGGTGCTTGTTGTGATAAGTGGGGTGCTTGTTGTGATAAGTGGGGTGCTTGTTGTGATAAGTGGGGTGCTTGTGATAAGCGGGGTGCTTGTTGTGATAAGTGGGGTGCTTGTGATAAGCGGGGTGCTTGTTGTGATAAGCGGGGTGCTTGTTGTGATAAGCGGGGTGCTTGTTGTGATAAGTGGGGTGCTTGTTGTAATGATAAGTGGGGTGCTTGTTGTGATGATAAGTGGGGTGCTTGTGATAAGCGGGGTGCTTGTTGTGATGATAAGCGGGGTGCTTGTTGTGATAAGCGGGGTGCTTGTTGTGATAAGCGGGGTGCATGTTGTGATAAGCGGGGTGCTTGTTGTGATAAGCGGGGTGCTTGTTGTGGTGATAAGTGGGGTGCTTGTGATAAGCGGGTGCTTGTTGTAGATAAGTGGGTGCTTGTTGTGATGATAGCGGGGTGCTTGTGATGATAAGCGGGGTGCTTGTTGTGATAAGCGGGGTGCTTGTTGTGATAAGAGGGGTGCTTGTTGTGATAAGGGGGGTGCTTGTTGTGATAAGCGGGGTGCATGTTGTGATAAGCGGGGTGCATGTTGTGATAAGCGGGGTGCTTGTTGTGATAAGCGGGGTGCTTGTTGTGATGATAAGTGGGGTGCTTGTTGTGATAAGTGGGGTGCTTGTGATAAGTGGGGTGCTTGTGATGATAAGTGGGGTGCTTGTTGTGATAAGTGGGGTGCTTGTTGTGATAAGTGGGGTGCTTGTGGTGATAAGCGGGGTGCTTGTTGTGGTGATAAGCGGGGTGCTTGTTGTGGTGATAAGTGGGGTGCTTGTTGTGATAAGTGGGGTGCTTGTTGTGATAAGTGGGGTGCTTGTTGTGATAAGCGGGGTGCTTGTTGTGATAAGCGGGGTGCTTGTTGTGGTGATAAGCGGGGTGCTTGCTGTGATAAGCGGGTGCATGTTGTGATAAGCGGGGTGCTTGTTGTGATAAGCGGGGTGCTTGTTGTGATAAGCGGGGTGCTTGTTGTGATGATAAGCGGGTGCTTAGTGATAAGCGGGTGCATGTTGTGATAAGTGGGGTGCTTGTTGTGATGATAAGCGGGGGGCTTGTTGTGATGATAAGTGGGGTGCTTGTGATAAGCGGGGTGCTTGTTGTGATAAGTGGGGTGCTTGTTGTGATAAGTGGGGTGCTTGTTGTGATAAGTGGGGTGCTTGTTGTGATAAGCGGGGTGCTTGTTGTGATAAGCGGGGTGCTTGTTGTGGTGATAAGCGGGGTGCTTGTTGTGATAAGCGGGGTGCATGTTGTGATAAGCGGGGTGCTTGTTGTGATAAGCGGGGTGCTTGTTGTGATAAGCGGGGTGCTTGTTGTGATGATAAGCGGGGTGCTTGTGATAAGCGGGGTGCATGTTGTGATAAGTGGGGTGCTTGTTGTGATGATAAGCGGGGGGCTTGTTGTGATGATAAGTGGGGTGCTTGTGATAAGCGGGGTGCTTGTTGTGATAAGTGGGGTGCTTGTTGTGGTGATAAGCGGGGGGCTTGTTGTGATGATAAGTGGGGTGCTTGTTGTGATAAGCGGGGTGCTTGTTGTGATAAGCGGGGTGCTTGTTGTGGTGATAAGCGGGGTGCTTGTTGTGATAAGCGGGGTGCTTGTTGTGATAAGCGGGGTGCTTGTTGTGATAAGCGGGGTGCTTGTTGTGATAAGCGGGGTGCTTGTTGTGATGATAAGCGGGGTGCTTGTTGTGATGGCTTTGTAAATGATGCAGCTGGTTTTGAAGATGGTGCGGGCCGTAGAGCCAGTGGAGTACCATCAGGGTGGGGGTGATGTGATCATATTTCTTCTGACCCCGGATGAGACGTGCTGCATGTGGGATTCCCCTCAGAGTTCCAATGTGGTGTCGCGGAGGCCATGGAGGACGCCATTACCAGCATCCAGATGTGAGAGTACAAGGGCTTGAACACCAGGTCTGAGGTCGCTTTCTGGAACATATGGTTTGGCTTTCTTTAGAACAAAGAGCTGGTACAAGGCGGTCTTTGATTTTTTGCAATGTGTTCCTTGAGGGAGAAGTTGCTGTCCAGGGTGTATCCAGTGATTTGTCATTCAGTGAGAGTTGGGATTCATGCCATTGAGCCCGGTTTGCGCTGTCTTGTTTGTTCTTCTTGGTCTTGCTTGGGTTGAGTTTCAGGTAGGTGCTAGACATCCAGGTCTGGATACTGTGCAAGCAGTGTTTGCCGTGTTGGATGTCTGAAGCAGAGCATTGTTTTGAGTAGAGTTGTGTCTCATCAGGAGGTTCCAGGGAGTATCAGGAGGCAGAGCCACCATCTTTCTCTATTCAGTTGTGTTCCCACTGGTCTCCTGCTGTTAACCTCCTAAGACTGCGGATGGGTTTGCATGACAGGAGTCAGGCGCCTTCAAGCACACGTTTCAGGCAGAGTCCAAGGCCTCCGTGCATGGTTGTTGCAGTACGTCTAAAGGGGAACAATAGTGACACCGACGGTAGAGAGCCAGAACCTAACCTCTTGGCTGCCAGAAATCTAATGCTTCTTACTCTGAAACATGTCCTAATGTGAAGCTCGGGAATTCTGCAACTCTACTGCTACCTGGCAAATGGCTTTACGTTGCATCGCCTTTCTGAGACTGATATCGTCCTTTGGCAAATTTCTTAATACTTCTACATTCCATGAAGCTTCTTGTTGATGGAAGTGTGACAACTGCCTGGTCCCCGATAGTAACGTAGCATGGGCTGTAAGGCATGCAGACTAAGTCTCCCTTTGTAGCTGCCTTACGTCTCACACGTGTCTTACAGCCCATGCTACGTTACGAAGTCTCCCTTTGTAGCTGCCTTACGTCTCACACGTGTCTTACAGCCCCTACTAAGTCTCCTTCTTAGACTGCCTTACCTCACACGTGCCTTACAGCCCATGCTACGTTACTAAGTCTCCCTTTGTAGCTGCCTTACCTCTCACATGTGCCTTACAGCCCATGCTTCATTACTAAGTCTCCCTTTGTAGCTGCCTTACCTCTCACACGTGCCTTACAGCCCATGCTTCATTACTAAGTCTCCCTTTGTAGCTGCCTTACGTCTCACACGTGTCTTACAGCCCATGCTACGTTACTAAGTCTCCCTTTGTAGCTGCCTTACCTCTCACACGTGCCTTACAGCCCCAACTATGTTACTAAGTCTCCTTCTTAGACTGCCTTACCTCACACGTGCCTTACAGCCCACGCTACGTTACTAAGTCTCCCTTTGTAGCTGCCTTACCTCTCACATGTGCCTTACAGCCCATGCTACGTTATTAAGTCTCCTTAGACTGCCTTACCTCACACGTGTCTTACAGCCCACACTACGTTACTAAGTCTCCCTTTGTAGCTGTCTTACCTCTCACACGTGCCTTACAGCCCATGCTTCGTTAGTCTCCCTTTTAAACTACCTTACCTCACACACATGCCTTAGCGCCCATGCTACGTTACTAAGTCTCCCTCTGTAGCTACCTTACCTCTCACACGTGCCTTACAGCCCATTCTTCATTACTAAGTCTCCCTTTGTAGCTGCCTTACCTCTCACACGTGTCTTACAGCCCATGCTTCATTACTAATTCTCCCTTTGTAGCTGCCTTACCTCTCACACGTGCCTTACAGCCCATGCTACGTTACTAAGTCTCCTTCTTAGACTGCCTTACCTCACACGTGTCTTACAGCCCACGCTACGTTACTAAGTCTCCCTTTGTAGCTGCCTTACCTCTCACACGTGCCTTACAGCCCATGCTTCATTAGTCTCCCTTTTAAACTACCTTACCTCACACACATGCCTTAGCGCCCATGCTACATTACTAAGTCTCCCTCTGTAGCTACCTTACCTCTCACACGTGCCTTACAGCCCATGCTTCATTACTAAGTCTCCCTCTGTAGCTGCCTTACCTCACACGTGCCTTACAGCCAATGCTTTGTTAGTTTCCCTTTTAAACTACCTTACCTCACACACATGCCTTAGCGCCTGTGCTTCATTACTAAGTCTCCCTCTGTAGCTACCTTACCTCTCGCACGTGTCTTACAGCCCATGCTTCATTACTAAGTCTCCCTCTGTAGCTGCCTTACGTCTCACACGTGCCTTCCAGCCCATGCTTCGTTAGTCTCCCTTTTAAACTACCTTACCTCACACACGTGCCTTACAGCCCATGCTTCATTACTAATTCTCCCTTTGTAGCTGCCTTACCTCTCACACGTGCCTTACAGCCCATGCTACGTTACTAAGTCTCCCTTTGTAGCTGCCTTACCTCTCACACGTGCCTTACAGCCCACGCTACGTTACTAAGTCCCTTTGTAGCTGCCTTACCTCTCACAGGTGTCTTACAGCCCACGCTACGTTACTAAGTCCCTTTGTAGCTGCCTTACCTCTCACAGGTGTCTTACAGCCCACACTACGTTACTAAGTCCCTTTGTAGCTGCCTTACCTCTCACAGGTGTCTTACAGCCCACACTACGTTACTAAGTCCCTTTGTAGCTGCCTTACCTCTCACAGGTGTCTTACAGCCCACGCTACGTTACTAAGTCTCCCTCTTAGACTGCTTGGCCTCTTCTAAATCTCTTCACGTATTGTATGGTTATTTATATAGCGCTTTTCATACCACATGCATAGTGCTTTGTTTCTCTGGAAGTCACTGTAGCACTCCAGCTTTACTTCTATCAAGTTCCTGGATGGTCCTAGAGTGCCTGTGGAAAGGGTGTTGGTTGCTGTTACATTTGTATGAATAACAGTGGGTCTACTGCGTTCACTTGTAGGCAGGTGGACTGTAGTGCGCCCAGTGGCCTGCGTTTGCTTGTAGGTAGGTGGAATGTTGTGAGCCCAGTGTCCTGCCTTCACTTGTAGGCAGGTGGAATGTAGTGCGCCCAGTGACCTGCGTTCGCTAGTAGATAGACGGAATGCAGTGCACCCAGTGGCATGTGTTTGCTTGTAGGTAGGTGGAATTTAGTGAGCCCAGTGGCCTGCGTTCGCTCGTAGGTAGGTGAAATGTAGTGTGTCCAGTGGCCTGCGTTACCTTGTACGCAGTTGGAATGTAGTGTGCCCAGTAGCCTGCATTCGCTAGTAGATAGACATAATGCAGTGCACCCAGTGGCCTGCGTTTGCTTGTAGGTAGGTGGAAAGTTCTGCGCCCAGTGGCCTGCATTCGCTAGTAGATAGACGGAATGCAGTGCATCCAGTGGCATTCGTTTGCTTGTAGGTAGGTGAAATGTAGTGTGTCCAGTGGCCTGCGTTCGCTCGTAGGTAGGTGAAATGTGTGTCCAGTGGCCTGCGTTTGCTTGTACGTCAGTTGGGAATGTAGTGCGCCCAGTGGCCTGCGCCGCTTGTACGCACTTGAAATGTAGTGTGTCCAGTGGCCTGCGTTCGCTTGTAGGTTGGTGGAAACGTAGTGAGCCCAGTGGCCTGCATTTGCTGGAAGGTAGGTGGAATGTTGTGAGCCCAGTGGCCTGCGTTTGCTCGTATCCAGTAGGTTGCCCCGTGCAGTGGCCTGCGTTCGCTCGTATCCAGGTTTGCCCCGTGCAGTGGCGCTCTTGGTATGACATCAATGTCCCGATTAGTAGAACTTGGATACATGCAATCTGTGGTTGCTCAACCAGCCTCCCCTGACCATGCTGGAGTTCATACATTTTGGGCAGAAAACGTTTTTATTGCTTTTCTGCATTTGAGATGGCTGCTAATGTTCCACCTAACCTGGTTCTTCTGGTAGGTGGGATGGTTGGTGGTGGCTCTCAAGTTGGGGTTTTGCTTTTGGCTATAAGGTGTCAATCTGATTAGTAGGAAAACTAGTCCATTGGAATGAATTGCTTTGTGAGCAAGTGGAGGGTATTGAAGGTTATTCTTTGTGCCACATGGAGCGGTGTTGGGCCTGGAGGAGCTGTGCTGGGCCTGGAGGAGCCTGCAGGAGCGGTGCAGGGCCTGGAGGAGAGCAGCGGAGCGGTGCGGGGCCTGGAGGAGCGGTGCGGGGCCTCGAGGAGCCTGCAGGAGCGGTGCTGGGCCTGGAGGAGCCTGCAGGAGCGGTGCGGGGCCTGGAGGAGCGGTGCGGGGCCTGGAGGAGCGGTGCGGGCCTGGTGGAGCCTGGAGGAGCGGTGCGGGGCCTGGAGGAGCGGTGCGGGGCCTGGAGGAGCGGTGCGGAGCCTGGAGGAGCGGTGCGGGGCCTGGAGGAGCGGTGCGGGGCCTGGAGGAGCGGTGCGGAGCCTTGAGGAGCGGTGCGGGGCCTGGAGGAGCGGTGCGGGGCCTGGAGGAGCGGTGCGGAGCCTGGAGGAGCGGTGCGGGGCCAGAGGAGCCTGTAGGAGCGGTGCGGGGCCTGGAGGACAGGGTGATGTGCTCAAGTCTGGTTTAGATCCAGATGTCCGCTGCCTGCACGCGTTCCTAAGTCGCTGTACCACTACAGTAGAAAGTGCCTGGGCCCACCCAGGTGTGCTACATTACTACCCAATTGGTAGAGTATACCCCTACAGTAGTAGCGTATAGGCCCACCCAGGTTTGGTACGTTACTGCCCAGGGGTTAGACTATACCCCTACTGTAGTAGCGTATAGGCCCACCCAGGTGTGGTACATTACTACCCAGGGGGTAGGCTGTACCACAACAGTAGAAAGAGTATGTGCCAACTCAGCTGTGGTACGCTACTACCCAGGGGCTAGGTTATACCTTGCAGTAGAAAGTATATGGGCCGAAAGGGGCTAGACAATACCCCTACAATAGAAAGTGTATGGGCCCACCCAGGTGTGGTACGTTACTACTGAGGGGTAGGCTGTACCCCTACAGTAATAGGCATATGGGACCACCCAGGTGTGGGACGTTACTACCCAGTGGGTAGGCTATACCCCTTCAGAAGTAGGTTTATGGGCCCACTCAGTTGTGGCATGTTGGTACCAAGGATATAGTCTAAATAGTAGGTAGATATATGGGGCCCACCCAGCTGAGGTGTTGCCCCAGATATGGTGTATATTACAGCTGGGTCAGCGTGTGCAAGTACATAGGCCTTAAACATTCCACCCTCGCCTCCATGTTCCTGGTGACACGGCCCGTGTTCCGGGTGGCACGAGTCATGTTCCTTCTGGGTGAGATAGGCCATGTTCCTTCTGGGTGACGCGGGCCATGTTCCTTCCGGGTGGCACGGGCCTTGTTCCTTCCTGGTGGCATGGACCATGCTCCAGGTGGCACGGACCACGTTCCTTCCGGGAGACACGGGCCATGTTCCTTCCTGGTGGCATGGACCATGCTCCAGGTGGCACGGACCATGTTCCTTCCGGGAGACACGGGCCATGTTCCTTCCGGGTGGCACGGACCATGCTCCTTCCGGGTGACACAGCCCGTGTCCCTGGTGACATGCGACTCACCTCTATCTTGGTCGATCTTCTCGAGATATCATGTAACTGTCCTCATTCATCAGAAGTGGCCCTCAGGTACACAAATGGCATATTTATTTCTGATTAAAATGTTTCATGCAATGAAACCAGATTATCCGTGCCCTGTCTGATGGTAACCAGGGTTTATGGATGGTGTCCTCCCAGTGATATTTTACATCCGACCCTGGCCAGAGGATTACGAAGCACAATTTGACTTTAGCTTTTCTAAGTTCTCTTCACTCTATTTTTTATTTATTTAAAAGGGATAACCTCAGTCTCTATCTGAGCTTGGGGTCTACGCCCCAGAGATGTATTCTTCGAATGAAAATGCTCCATATTACGGGCTCAGACATATATGGCTTATCTGCCTTTCCACACTTGAGGCTGAATGCCTTCAGTCACCTCTGCCTGTGGAACAGGATCCATTTAAATTACTAGCCGTTTGTGTTTTCTCCCTTCGGGTTTAGTCCCACGTCCTTCTCATTTAATATGGAGACACATAGGAGCCGTTTTTAATTCCATTTCACGCAGTGCAGCGAAGCTGCTGTGCCGCATGCAAGGGAGACAGCAGAACTGCCCGACATCTACTAAGATATTGTGCACTGCTGCGGTCTAGCGCTGGTGCAGCCTAGAGCCTACGCAGGCACCATGCTGCAAGGGTGCCTCTGTTACAGGCAGGATTGCTTTTGTGCAGAAAGGGATACCATCCCGTGCAGAAACAATGCTCAGAAGTGATGTCCTATTTCTGGGTGTGCTGCAGGATACTGCATAAGTAGATGGAGGGAATAATGAGAAGAAATAAAGATATTTCTTCTTGTTACGCCTGCCTCAGGGAGGCGTAGCTTTTTGGCGCAATCTCAGGTCTACTCACCTAAGTAAATCTGGGATCGCATCAAAATCCACGGGTAGATGCACGGAAATGCCCAAGCTCCACCCAAGGAACGCCTCGCTGACGCAAAGTTATGTGAGACCTTGTGTTACTTTGTATTTACTAAACCACACAATGTGGCTTTGTAAACTCCAGAAAGGATTTTCCGTTGAGCCGGTACCATACAATGCAACCCGATCCAAACCCTTAGTAAGTCTCCCCCGGGTGGACTGCGTTCTTCTTACCCGCTCCCCATGATTAAGCAGACACTTGATTGACAGCTTCCAATCCATTTCAAACCAATTGTCGTTTGGCCCCCAGTAGATTACTGGCCTTTTGTCTTCTGCAACTCCTGCCTCAAAGCTGGCCACCAGGAATGCGTTTCATCTTTACAGTGCGTACCTTGCTTCTTACCAGTTCGAGTCTGACACAACCCCCGTCCCTGGTGACCGAGCCCCCGTCCCTGGTGACCGAGCCCCCGTCCCTGGTGACCGAGCCCCGTCCCTGGTGACCGAGCCCCGTCCCTGGTGACCGAGCCCCCGTCCCTGGTGACCGAGCCCCCGTCCCTGGTGACCTGAGCCCCCGTCCCTGGTGACCTGAGCCCCCGTCCCTGGTGACCTGAGCCCCCGTCCCTGGTGACCTGAGCCCCCGTCCCTGGTGACCTGAGCCCCCGTCCCTGGTGACCGAGCCCCCGTCCCTGGTGACCGTGCCCCCGTCCCTGGTGACCGTGCCCCCGTCCCTGGTGACCGTGCCCCGTCCCTGGTGACCGAGCCCCCGTCCCTGGTGACCGAGCCCCGTCCCTGGTGACCGAGCCCCGTCCCTGGTGACCGAGCCCCGTCCCTGGTGACCGAGCCCCCGTCCCTGGTGACCGAGCCCCGTCCCTGGTGACCGAGCCCCCGTCCCTGGTGACCGAGCCCCCGTCCCTGGTGTCCGAGCCCCCGTCCCTGGTGTCCGAGCCCCCGTCCCTGGTGTCCGAGCCCCCGTCCCTGGTGACAGTGACAAGCATTGCAGGACAAGAGTGAGTCTCCACTCGGAGAGTTTCTTCTGACTCCCCCTTCCGTAGTCTCCAGCCTCCCACTTGGGTTGTTAGAACAGTTATCCACTGAGGAGTCCCCCGTCCCTTGAACCCACGCGCGCCTGTTGTCCGTGTCAGCTCTGCTATGAGGACATTAGTGCATCCACAAATCTTTCCATGAAGAGTTTCTGAATCTTATTTATGCGTTTATTTGACACTTAACTGTATAAATAACTGTTACAAAACCGTTCTGTATACAAATACACAAATTCATCAGACATCACTAATATAGGATAACACGGATTCTGTACAATTTTCCCCTCTTGCTCCGTGGACATCTTACTCAGATGCAAGATCAAAGCTTGACTGGCAGCAGCGGAATGTCTGTGCCCCTCCTGTGCCAGCAGAGCCCTTCTCGCCAGAGCCCTTCTCGCCAGAGCCCGTCTCCCCAGAACCCGTCTCCCCAGAGCCCGTCTCGCCAGAGCCCGTCTCCCCAGAGCCCATCAAGCCCGTCTCGCCAGAGCCCTTCTCGCCAGAGCCCGTCTCCCCAGAGCCCATCAAGCCCGTCTCCCCAGAGCCCGTCTCCCCAGAGCCCGTCTCCCCAGAGCCCGTCTCCCCAGAGCCCGTCTCGCCAGAGCCCGTCTCGCCAGAGCCCGTCTCCCCAGAGCCCATCTCGCCAGAGCCCGTCTCCCCAGAGCCCATCAAGCCCGTCTCGCCAGAGCCCTTCTCGCCAGAGCCCGTCTCCCCAGAGCCCATCAAGCCCGTCTCCCCAGAGCCCGTCTCCCCAGAGCCCGTCTCCCCAGAGCCCTTCTCCCCAGAGCCCTTCTCCCCAGAGCCCGTCTCCCCAGAGCCCGTCTCCCCAGAGCCCTTCTCCCCAGAGCCCGTCTCCCCAGAGCTCGTCTCCCCAGAGCCCGTCTCCCCAGAGCCCTTCTCCCCAGAGCCCTTCTCCCCAGAGCCCATCAAGCCCGTCTCGCCAGAGCCCTTCTCCCCAGAGCCCGTCTCCCCAGAGCCCGTCTCTCCCACGCGCTTCCTCGTGGACTGTCTGTCCTTCCCTTGTAGTCTGGGGGGATGCTGAAAGGACACACGTCCTAGAGAAGCTTCAGGAGCCTGTGCCGCCCTGTATTACTACTTGCCTGGCGTCCATTTCCTTTTACTAGTGCTGGAGCGGTTAATCTGGCACCAGGGGCAGTGCCCACATCTTTACAGAGGGGTTCAAGGGCAGAGATGAACCTCTGAATGAAGGCTGCAGGGTGTATCCTCGGCCCCAGTCCAGGGCAGCAGACGCGCTCACATTCACGAGTCCCAGGATTCAGGCCAGGGCTCCTGATGAGGGGGCTGCCCACCACTAAGGTGGCATAACTGCGCTGCGCCCCCTCCCAGCACTAACTCAATCCCGGGGGTGTCAGTGCGCTTTACAGAGAGACTTTTACCAGCAAGACAGAAGTCTTAGAAATTCAAATAAACAAGAGAGCTGCACAGTAAGAAGGCTAGGAGGTGGGGCGAGAAACTATCTAAGAAGTAGTACTAAAAGCAGGAAAATCATGGAACAGATTTAAAAGGACAGTTCAGGAAGGATACAGGTGCCTAAGGAGGAGTGTCACCTCGTAGTGCCCCCTCTCTAGAGGTCAAAGAGCCCTGAATGCGGCACTGAGACAGGTCCTACTTCAGGGGAGCGGCAACAAGCAGCGAGATGTTGAGATGAAGATGGAACAACAGAATTATCAGTGTTTCCCCCAAAAGCACCGATGTCCTCTTGGTGTCTGCTGTCTTGTGGGAGAGAGTTCCACAGTCAAGAAGCGCGTCCCGATGTGGTGAGATTGAGAAGATTTCAAGCTGAGGTCTCTGGAGTTCTGAGGCTTTCTGTTCTGGCAGACACATGAAGTGACGTATAAAGACAGCTTTACACACGTCTCAAGAGTCCCTAGAAAAGTTCCTAGTGTGTGCGTGGGAGGGTGCATAAGTGTGTCATGTTACATGTGTTTGGTGGGAATGTCAACAGAAGATAGTATGCAGAACAACCGATGTGCATCTGGCAGTGCCGTCGCACGCAGTGTTCATCCTCGGTGGATGTGACATCCAAATGTCCTTTGCTCTGGGTCATTTCCCGATACTGTCGCTGACAAACTGTGTGATTTCTTTCACGGTCTGATCTTTATAATCCGATAGCAGGATGACTGTTAGAGGGTCTGATCAATACTTACAGCATGAAGTGTATGATTGAGGGTCGGATCAATAGACCTAGAGCACGCTTCATGGGACTTATCAATACTTACAGCATGAAGTGTTTGATTGAGAGTCGGATCAATAGACCTTTAGCACGCTGCGTGTGATCGAGGGTCGGATCAATAGACCTATAGCACGCTGCGTGTGAACGAGGGTCGGATCAATAGACCTACAGCACGCTGCGTGTGAACGAGGGTCGGATCAATAGACCTACAGCACGCTGCGTGTGATCGAGGGTCGGATCAATAGACCTATTGCTCGCTGCGTGTGAACGAGGGTCGGATCAATAGACCTATAGCACGCTGTGTGTGATCGAGGGTCGGATCAATAGACCTATAGCATGCTGCATAGGACTGATCAATACTTACAGCATGAAGTGTATGATTGAGAGTCTGATCAATAGACCTAGAGCATGCTACATAGGACTGATCAATACTTACAGCATGAAGTGTATGATTGAGAGTCTGATCAATAGACCTAGAGCACGCTTCATGGGACTTATCAATACTTACAGCATGAAGTGTATGATTGAGGGTCGGATCAATAGACCTAGAGCACGCTGCGTGTGATCGAGGGTCGGATCAATAGACCTATAGCACGCTGCGTGTGAACGAGGGTCGGATCAATAGACCTACAGCACGCTGCGTGTGATCGAGGGTCGGATCAATAGACCTATAGCACGCTGCGTGTGATTGAGGGTCGGATCAATAGACCTACAGCCCGCTGTGTGTGATCGAGGGTCGGATCAATAGACCTATAGCACGCTGCGTGTGAACGAGGGTCGGATCAATAGACCTATAGCACGCTGTGTGTGATCGAGGGTCGGATCAATAGACCTATAGCATGCTGCATAGGACTGATCAATACTTACAGCATGAAGTGTATGATTGAGAGTCTGATCAATAGACCTAGAGCATGCTACATAGGACTGATCAATACTTACAGCATGAAGTGTATGATTGAGAGTCTGATCAATAGACCTAGAGCACGCTTCATGGGACTTATCAATACTTACAGCATGAAGTGTTTGATTGAGAGTCAGATCAATAGACCTATAGCACGCTGCGTGTGAACGAGGGTCGGATCAATAGACCTACAGCACGCTGCGTGTGATCGAGGGTCGGATCAATAGACCTATAGCACGCTGCGTGTGAACGAGGGTCGGATCAATAGACCTATAGCACGCTGTGTGTGATCGAGGGTCGGATCAATAGACCTATAGCATGCTGCATAGGACTGATCAATACTTACAGCATGAAGTGTATGATTGAGAGTCTGATCAATAGACCTAGAGCATGCTACATAGGACTGATCAATACTTACAGCATGAAGTGTATGATTGAGAGTCTGATCAATAGACCTAGAGCACGCTGCGTGGGACTGATCAATACTTACAGCATGAAGTGTATGATTGAGAGTCTGATCAATAGACCTAGAGCACGCTGTGTGGGACTGATCAATACTTACAGCATGAAGTGTATGATTGAGGGTCGGATCAATAGACCTACAGTACGCTGCGTGTGAACGAGGGTCGGATCAATAGACCTACAGCACGCTGCGTGTGATCGAGGGTATGATCAATACTTACAGCATGAAGTGTATGATTGAGGGTCGGATCAATAGACCTACAGCACGCTGCGTGGTAACGAGGGTCGGATCAATAGACCTACAGCACGCTGCATGTGATCGAGGGTCGGATCAATAGACCTATAGCACTCTGCGTGTGATCGAGGGTCGGATCAATAGACCTACAGCCCGCTGTGTGTGATCGAGGGTCGGATCAATAGACCTATA
This sequence comes from Calotriton arnoldi, assembly GCA_963921515.1. Classification (NCBI taxonomy): domain Eukaryota; kingdom Metazoa; phylum Chordata; class Amphibia; order Caudata; family Salamandridae; genus Calotriton; species Calotriton arnoldi. Next base: position 447,766 of record CAWUFW010011159.1, on the reverse strand, counting down.
GCACGCAGCGTGTGAACAAGGGTCGGATCAATAGACCTATAGCACGCTGCGTGTGATCGAGGGTCGGATCAATAGACCTATAGCATGCTGCATAGGACTGATCAATACTTACAGCATGAAGTGTATGATTGAGAGTTGGATCAATAGACCTATAGCACGCTGCGTGTGATCGAGGGTCGGATCAATAGACCTACAGCCCGCTGTGTGTGATCGAGGGTCGGATCAATAGACCTATAGCACGCAGCGTGTGAACAAGGGTCAGATCAATAGACCTATAGCACGCTGCGTGTGATCGAGGGTCGGATCAATAGACCTATAGCATGCTGCATAGGACTGATCAATACTTACAGCATGAAGTGTATGATTGAGAGTCTGATCAATAGACCTAGAGCATGCTGCGTGGGACTGATCAATACTTACAACATGAAGTGTATGATTGAGGGTCGGATCAATAGACCTACAGCCCGCTGTGTGTGATGAAGGTTGGATCAATAGACCTACAGCACGCTGCGTGGTAACGAGGGTCGGATCAATAGACCTACAGCACGCTGCATGTGATCGAGGGTCGGATCAATAGACCTACAGCACGCTGCGTGTGATCGAGGGTCAAATCAACAGACCTACAGCACGCTGCGTGTGATGGAGGGTCAGATCAATAGACCTTTAGCATGCTGTGTGTGATCGAGGATCGGATCAACAGACCTACAGTACACTGTGTGTGATCGAGGGTCGGATCAATAGACCTACAGCACACTGCGTGTGATCGAGGGTCAGATCAATAGACCTTTAGCACGCTGTGGGTGATCGAGGGTCGGATCAATAGACCTATAGCACGCTGCGTGTGATCGAGGGTCGGATCAATAGACCTACAGCACGCTGCGTGTGATCAAGGGTCGGATCAATAGACCTATAGCACGCTGCGTGTGATCGAGGGTCGGATCAATAGACCTACAGCCCGCTGCGTGTGATCGAGGGTCGGATCAATAGACCTACAGCACGCTGCGTGTGAACGAGGGTTGGATCAATAGACCTACAGCACGCTGCGTGGGATCGAGGGTCGGATCAACAGACCTACAGCACACTGTGTGTGATCGAGGGTCGGATCAATAGACCTATAGCACGCTGCGTGTGATCGAGGGTCGGATCAATAGACCTATAGCACGCTGCGTGTGATCGAGGGTCGGATCACTAGACCTATAGCAGGCTGCATAGGACTGATCAATACTTACAGCATCAAGTGTATGATTGAGAGTCTGATCAATAGACCTAGAGCACGCTGCATGGGACTGATCAATACTTAGAGCATGAAGTGTATGATTGAGAGTCTGATCAATAGACCTACAGCCCGCTGTGTGTGATGAAGGTTGGATCAATAGACCTACAGCACGCTGCGTGGTAACGAGGGTCGGATCAATAGACCTACAGCACGCTGCGTGGTAACGAGGGTCGGATCAATAGACCTACTGCACGCTGCGTGGTAACGAGGGTCGGATCAATAGACCTACAGCACACTGCGTGTGATCGAGGGTCAGATCAATAGACCTTTAGCACGCTGTGGGTGATCGAGGGTCGGATCAATAGACCTATAGCACGCTGCGTGTGATCGAGGGTCGGATCAATAGACCTACAGCACGCTGTGTGTGATGAAGGTTGGATCAATAGACCTACAGCACGCTGCGTGGTAACGAAGGTTGGATCAATAGACCTACAGCACGCTGCGTGGTAACGAGGGTCGGATCAATAGACCTACAGCACGCTGCGTGGTAACGAGGGTCGGATCAATAGACCTACAGCACGCTGTGGGTGATCGAGGGTCGGATCAATAGACCTTTAGCACGCTGTGGGTGATCGAGGGTCGGATCAATAGACCTACAGCACGCTGTGTGTGATCGAGGGTCGGATCAATAGACCTTTAGCACGCTGCGTGGGATCGAGGGTCGGATCAACAGACCTACAGCACGCTGCGTGTGATCGAGGGTCGGATCAATAGACCTATAGCACGCTGCGTGTGATCGAGGGTCAGATCAATAGACCTACAGCACGCTGCGTGTGATCAAGGGTCGGATCAATAGACCTATAGCACGCTGCGTGTGATCGAGGGTCAGATCAATAGACCTACAGCACGCTGCGTGTGATCAAGGGTCGGATCAATAGACCTATAGCACGCTGCGTGTGATCGAGGGTCGGATCAATAGACCTACAGCCCGCTGCGTGTGATCGAGGGTCGGATCAATAGACCTACAGCACGCTGCGTGTGAACGAGGGTTGGATCAATAGACCTACAGCACGCTGCGTGTGATCGAGGGTCAGATCAATAGACCTTTAGCATGCTGTGTGTGATCGAGGATCGGATCAACAGACCTACAGTACACTGTGTGTGATCGAGGGTCGGATCAATAGACCTATAGCACGCTACGTGTGATCGAGGGTCAGATCAACAGACCTACAGCACTCTGCTTGTGAGCACCCGTGTAATCAATAGACCGTTAGCACGCTACGTGTGATCGAGGGTCGGATCAATAGACCTATAGCACGCTACGTGTGATCGAGGGTCAGATCAACAGACCTACAGCACTCTGCTTGTGAGCACCCGTGTAATCAATAGACCGTTAGCACGCTACGTGTGATCGAGGGTCGGATCAATAGACCTATAGCACGCTGCGTGTGATCGAGGGTCGGATCAATAGACCTATAGCACGCTGCGTGTGATCGAGGGTCGGATCAATAGACCTACAGCACGCTGTGTGAACGCAGGTCTGAACACGGTGGCTCCATAGCAAGCTGTATGTGAAGGAAGGCCTGATGAAGGCACCCACAGCATGATGCCTGTGATCAAGGATCTGATCAGGAGACCAATAACACCCTGTCTGTGATCATTCAATAAATATAGCACAACGTGCGTCATTGAGAACCTGTTCAATATGGATTAACGGCACTCTGCTTGTGAGCACCCGTGTAATCAATAGACCGTTAGCACGCTGCGTGTGATCGAGGGTCGGATCAATAGACCTATAGCACCGCTACGTGTGATCGAGGAGTCAGATCACAGACCTACAGCACTCTGCTTGTGAGCACCCGTGTAATCAATAGACCGTTAGCACGCTACATGTGATCGAGGGTCGGATCAATAGACCTATAGCACGCTACGTGTGATCGAGGGTCAGATCAACAGACCTACAGCACTCTGCTTGTGAGCACCCGTGTAATCAATAGACCGTTAGCACACTACGTGTGATCGAGGGTCGGATCAATAGACCTATAGCACGCTACGTGTGATCGAGGGTCGGATCAACAGACCTACAGCACTCTGCTTGTGAGCACCCGTGTAATCAATAGACCGTTAGCACGCTACGTGTGATCGAGGGTCGGATCAATAGACCTATAGCACGCTACGTGTGATCGAGGGTCAGATCAACAGACCTACAGCACTCTGCTTGTGAGCACCCGTGTAATCAATGGACCGTTAGCACGCTACGTGTGATCGAGGTCGGATCAATAGAACCTATAGCACGCTACGTGTGATCGAGGGTCAGATCAACAGACCTACAGCACTCTGCTTGTGAGCACCCGTGTAATCAATAGACCGTTAGCACGCTACGTGTGATCGAGGGTCGGATCAATAGACCTATAGCACGCTACGTGTGATCGAGGGTCAGATCAACAGACCTACAGCACTCTGCTTGTGAGCACCCGTGTAATCAATAGACCGTTAGCACGCTACGTGTGATCGAGGGTCGGATCAATAGACCTATAGCACGCTACGTGTGATCGAGGGTCAGATCAACAGACCTACAGCACTCTGCTTGTGAGCACCCGTGTAATCAATAGACCGTTAGCATGAGGCATCTGAGCAAGGGGCTGATCATCAAACCAATAGCACGCTCTTTGTGACTGAAGGTCTGATCATTCAAAAGGAAAATGTTACCCTGTAGGCATCTGTTCGTAGCGTGTAGTGCTGTAGATTCACGTACTCTACATACTCTCCTGCTAGCTAGTGTTGGGCTCGGACATTAGCAAGTTGTTATTCTTTGAAGAAGTCTTTTAAGTCACGAGGTCTAGTGACACTTGCTTAGCTGGCAAAGCGCCCGGGCATCGACTCCATGTTAGATTGTTTTCCGCGCAGCGGTTGAGAGTAGTATGCCGTTGTGAGTGAACAGTAATTGATACAATTGTGTACTGCACAAAAGGAATCGTGATTTGAGGAAAAAAGAGATCTGTGGTCAGAGCCATACCGCATCTGGAGAGGAGGGTGTGTGTACGTGAATTTACAGCATTACACACTACGAACAGAAACTGCAAGGGTCGGTAACGTTTTCTGTTCGTACCTTGCATCGCTGTAGATGCATATACTCTATGTGACTGTAAAGCAGTACCCTCCATAAGCGATGGCTAGCCAACTGATGCCTATTGTCTGGCCAGAACATCCACACAGTATTGAATGGTAGACGTGTGGGGGGTTGATCAAGTAACCGCCTTGCATATGTTGGCTAGGGGAATGCTCCCTAAAAAGGCCATGGTAGCAGCCTTCGCTTGAGTAAAGCGAGTCCCAGGTCTGATGGGGACGGTTCTCTTTGAGATAAAAAGTCTTGATGCACTTAACTAGCCATCTGGCAATTTCTTCTTTGGGAATAGGCGGCTCTTTTTGAGGGTTTGCAAAGGTCAAGAAGAGTTGGTCAGCTTTGCGAAAAGGTTTAGTTCAATGTAATACATGGAAGCGTGCTTGAAGTCTAAGGTATGGATCGCTCTCTCTGCTTTCGAGTCTGGTCAGGGAAAAAAACTGGGATCTCTGTGGTCTGATTGAGGTGGAAGGGGGAAACCACCTTTGGAAGGAACTTAGAGTTTGTGCTGAGTACTACCCTGTCCTTGTAAATTTGTAAACCTGTAAATGAAAAGTTCTTTCAGGATGAGGGCCTAATGCAGTGTAAAGAAGTTATTGCCACCACAAAGGCTCCCTGGCAGGAGAAGTGCTGGAGCAGGCACGAGAGTAAGGGTTCGTGTGGGAGACCCATGAGCCTGGTAAGATATTGATGTTCTACATTGGTGCCGGTGGAGCCCTAGAAGGGATGACTCTCTTGATGTCCTCCATAAACGCCTCGATGATGAAGATATTAAAGAGGGAGGAGCTGCATCAGTCCAACGGGCTGGTCCACAACAGACCCTAAAGGAGCAAGACAACTGTTGCATTCACGAATTAATGAAACTGCCTATTCACAGATTTCTCCATCAGCTTGGAGCGAATGTCCAAGGCGATGACTGACCAGATGGAACGGGAGCGATTTTTGCCAATTGCGTTTTCACAATCCCCTTCTGGACATCTCCAGGCATTATCTATTCTGGCAAATGTATTGATCCCACTTCACCCGCCGAGAGGTTTCACTTTAAACAAAAGGTTATGGACAAAGGTGGAAACCAAAGATGACCGCTCAAGCTCCTCTACAGGCTGATGATAGAAGTCCTAACATCTACAGGGGATCTTCCTGCCTGGAAGGATTCCTCAGCCTTCTCCATCTGACCAGGGATCTTGCATATCCCCTAGGAAGCCCCACCTCCTCCTCCAATACTCATGAGAGTCCATTCCTGCAGCTCTTCTGTCACATTTGACCCCCACTTCTTTAACCCTACCCAGCTGCTGCTCAACTCTACCCTGTAGCCACTCAAGCCTTGCCTTCTGTCCCTTCACCATCCTTACTGTGCGCATAAATCTCTGCTCTTCGAAGTTCAATCCTATCATTCTCAGCAGCGGGGACTTTGAACTAGTGTCACACTGTACGCATTGTGTACACGCCTTGAAGAAGAGACGCTCTCCACTTGTTGAACTCATGGTAACTTAAACACACAGTGGAATGCCATGCTGAACTGGTGGCATCTCTAGATACCCAGAAGTGGAGACGTGCTCATCGCTTATGGAGCTCGTGAGATCCTATACACCCCTTGAAGAGATGACCTGCTTTTTACTTGATGAACCTATGGCCCCTTCTACCCCCCTTGAGGAGGTGAAAGGCTGTTCACTTGTTGAACAGGTGACACTGCGCACTCTTCGGAGAGGGTATCCTCTTCACACGCTGGACCCATGGCTTCCCAAAGACACGCCGAGACGGTAACACACTTATCAAACTAGTGACACCCCGTGAACCCCTCGAGGAGGTGACAGGCTCTTCACAGGTGCCACTGTGCACCCTGCAGAGAGGGTGTCCTCTTCACACTGTACACGGCAGGAAGAGGTGACCTGCTTTTTACTTGATGAACCTATGTCCCCCTCTACACCCCTTGAGGAGGTGAAAGGCTGTTCACTTGTTGAACAGGTGACACTGCGCACCCTGTGAAGAGGATATGCTCTTCACACGCTGGACCCATGGCATCCTGTAGACACGCTGAGATGGTAACACACTTATTAAACTAGTGACACCCCGTAGACCCCTTGAGGAGGTGACAGGCTCTTCACAGGTGCCGCTGCGCACCCTTCGGAGAGGGTGTCCTCTTCACACGCTGGAATGGTGCCACACTGTACACGGCAGGAAGAGGTGACCTGCTCTACATGTTGAACTTGTGGCATCTTGTACGCCCCCCTGAGGAAGTGACATGCCCTTAACATGTTGAACCGATGGCATCCTGTAGACACACTCGAGCAGCAACAAACTTATTAAACTAGTGCCACCTTGTAAACCCCTGAGGAGGTGAGACGCTTTTTACAGATCGACCTCATGGCACTCTGTACACCCCTGCAAGAGGTGGCACGCTCTTTAAAGGCTCTTTGTAGACCCCTTGACGAGGTGATGGGCTCTTGACTAGGTGAACAGGTGCCCCTGCGCATCCTTTGAAGGGGTGATATACTCCTTATAGGTTGACCTTGTGGCACTCTGCAGACCCCTTGACAAGGTGACAGGATCTTCCTTTGCTGATCTAGTGGCCCTCTGTGCTCCCTTTCAAGGGGTGACAGGCAACTCTCTTACTGAACCGTGGGCACTCTCTATACTGGCAGAACCACTAATGCTCCGTGCATCTGATGAAGTTGTGCAACAACGAGCACTTGTTGAAGTGAAAGCTTGGCAGACTTTGCCACGTGACACTCTTCAGAAGATGGAGTAGAACCAGGGTCTGTGACTGCAGCTCAGTTTAGAGGAGTCCAAGGTCTAGAGGGCTCTTGATAGTAAACAAGCACTTCCCAAACACAACATTTGCCTTTTTATTCTATGGGTTTTCCATGAAGGTCCCTTATACTTTGTACCCATATGATTTCCCAAAGCGAGTCAGTTCACTGTTGTGTATTTTGAGATGTTGCATAAAAACAGAGTAGCCAGTGATGTTTTTTCCACAGGTATTACATATGAACGACGATTCTTGCAGAGGGGCTGCGCAGTCCTCGCGTGGCACGTGCTTGCTCGCTGGGTGGGCTTCGTGCACAGTATTTCCGACTGGGTCATCACCAGTCAGGTCGATCTGGTTCTGCACGCGGATCTGCTGGGTCTCGCAGCTTTTCGATGTTCGCATCTAAAGGAAGGAATCCAGAAGAATATTTAATGCACAAACTAAACGATAGCCATGAACAGAGCATCTCGATAACACACGCTGCACATTCTTTAGTTAAGGCAACACATGGGCATAAGGCCCGGCGAGAAGATTGGGGTGGAGGGGGGGGGTGGTAGAAGTCTGTGCCTTCCAATGCTCAGGACGCATTATGACATATTACTGATGTATACCCCCAGCCTGAAGTGGGGCCCCTACAGGACCCCCTCCAAAACAGGTGCAGGCTGCTTTGAAGATCTAAGGGTCTAGAGAACAGTGTGAGGTGATGTTGGCTCTAAGTCTCCTACAACGTTTGTAGGAGATGGCGGTGAACCCATGGCCTCTGGTCAGGACTCTTTGAGCTGCAGTAAGTCTTAAAAAGTCCAAGGCCGTCCATCGTCTCAGAACTCTAAGAGTCTAGATGCACGAGGAGCAGCCGGGGGGGAGGGGTGCTGGACAATGAAGAGCTCGCTCAAGTCTCATGTGAGGATCCTCTGCGGACATGCAGAATTGAAACCCATGAAGTGAAGGAGCAGAAGGGTTCAAGCCTGGGGACACCACAGCTGATGGATCTGGTTTCAAACTTAAAAGAAGAGAGAAAAATGACCTGAGAACGGCCCGGTGGCGAAAACAAAATGCAGACTTAAGGAATAGATGATGAAGAGCGATCGCCTTTATTCTGGCATGAAGCAGCGAGGGGTTGATGAGGCCAAAAGCTGATGGATATAAAAAGAACCAGCGTAGACAGTGCTGGCGTCACAAGTAAATGTGCTCTGATGCGCTGTGTGCTCTGGGTCTGAAAGGGATGAAGGTCATTGGCCTCCAAGGAAGACTCTAACTGGCCAGGATATGGAAGCAGCGAGTTGGGCAGAAGGTACGATGGTAATCTGGAGAGAGAGAGAGAAGATGTCTTTAGTGAAGGGTTTTCCAGGGCGGATTTCCACTCTTTGCCTGAGAGAAAGGTTCAAGAGGGTGGCGAGATCAGAGGTAGAGAAGGACCAGGCGGGCGCAGACATCACAAGGGGAAACGGAAGGTCTTGTGGTGGAAACAATCTCAGCTCTGTGGTGTAGACCTAAAAGGAGGGCAAGTCAAAGTGATGCCTTTAAGGGAACCGGATTTGGTATGTCAGCAAAGTTGGCCTCAAGGCCTACGTGCTGCTTATCTCAGACCCAATCTTGTCTGTCTTGGGGACAAACAAATACTGAAAGCTCACAAGAGAAATCTTGCAAAGAGTTGACCCAGTCACATCTCGCAAAAGCGCCACAGAAGTCTTTAATTCTTCTGAACAGTTCTTTTGGCCGGGTATGTGTCACTGTGATGCACACAAAATAACACCGCGGTTTGACCATCTTTGTCTGTTGTTTGTAGGTAGCTATTGCGGTACTCTGCTGTAGCTTGGACTCCTGGCTGTAACTGAGCCCCACTGTCTTTCTGCTCTGCAGGCCACTAGCATCAGGGAGCCAAGGTCAGAAGTAAACCCTGGACTGACCGTCACTGGGAGAATTGTGTCAAAAGAATTTGTTAAGCTCTGATTAAAACTCAGAGAACAAAAGAAGAACATACTGGGCAAACTAAATCTCCTGGAGGCAGTCAGTATAGATCAGAACCCCCCAGACACAAACAACGAACAGTGATGAGATTAAAAGAGGACATTCAAAAGCTAAATGAAAAACATATTCAGTTCAGTGGCGTAGAGTGGGGAAGAGAAGTGCAGAGTAGAGTGTTGTAGAGTGAATTACTCAAGTAAAGTGGCGTTGAGTGTCGTGGAGTGCAGTTGATTGGTGTAGAGTGGAGTAAAATAGAGTGGAGTAGAGTGGCCTAGATTGGTGTGCCATGGAGTGTTGGAGAGTGGAGTACAGTGGCATAGAGGGGAGCGGCATAGAGTAGAGTGGAGTGGCGTATAGTGGAGTAGAGTGGTGTTGAGTAGTGGAATGTCGTACAGTGGAGTGGTGTAGAGATTAGCTGTGTAGACTGAAGTAGAGTGGAGTGGACTGGTGTAGAGTGGAGTGAAATAGAGTGGAGTAGAGCATTGTGGAATGGAGTAGTGTAGAGTGGAGTACAGTGGAGTGGAGTGGCGTAGAGTTGAGTTGAGTTTTGTGGAGTGGAGTGGTGTAGAGTGTTGTGGAGTGAATAGGTGTAGAGTGTCGTGGAGTTACAGTGTCATAGAATGGGGTAGCGTAGAGTGTTCTGACGTGGAGTGGAGTACAGTTTCATAAAGAAGAGTAGAGTCGATTGGTGTAGAGAGGAGCAGAGTGTCTTGTAGTCGCATAGACTGTTATAGTAGAGTGTTGTGGAGTAGAGTGTCGTGGAGTCATAGCATGGAGTAGAGTGTAAGAATGGAGTGCCGTGGAGTAGAGTGTTGTAGAATGGGGTGTTGTAGAGTAGAGTGGCATAGTCTGGAGAGGCATGGAGCGTTCTGGAGTAGAGTGTTGTATACTGTAGTGGAGTGGCATAGAATGGACTGTCATAGAGCGGTGTGTCGTGGAGTGGCATAGAGTGGAGTGTCGTAGAGTGGAGTACAGGGGCATAGAGTTATGGAGTGATATAGAGGGGAGTGCAGTGGCATGGAGTGGCGTTTTATAGAGTGAAGTGGCGTATAGTAGAGCAGTGTTGAAGAGTAGAGTGGAGTGGCATACAGTAGAGTGGAATGGAGTGACGTAGAGTGCGTAGCATAGAGTAGAGTGTCATAGACTGCCATGGGGTAGAGTGGAGTGACAAAGTGGCGTAGAGTGGAGAAGGGTGTCGGAGAGTGGAGTGGCGTAAAGTGGAGTACAGAGTCGTAGAGTGGAGTACAGAGTCGGAGAATGGAGTGGGTAGAGAGGTGCAGAGTGTCATGGAGTGGAGTGTCAGAGTAGAGTGGAATTGAGTGGTGTGGCATGGATTGGTGTGGCAAAGTGTAGTGGCATAGAGTTTAGAGTAGTGAAGTGTTGTAGAGCGGAGTACAGTGGGATAGAATTTAGAGTTCTGGAGTGATATAGAGGGAAGTAAAGAGGCATACAGTCTAGTTTTATAGAGTCGAGTGGCGTGTAGTGGAGTACAGTGTCGAAGAGTGGAGTAGTGTAGAGTGGAGTGGCATGCAGTAGAGTAGAATGGAGTGGCATAGAGTGAGTAGCATAGAGCAGAGTGACATGGAATGCCATGGCCATAGTGGAGTGGCATAAAGTGGCGTAGAGTGGAGAAGAGTGTCGGAGAGTGGAGTGGCGTAGAGTGGAGTAGGGTAGAGAGGTGCAGAGTGGAGTAAACTGGAATAGAGTTTTGTAGTGTGAAGTGTCGTAGAGAGGTGTACAGTGGAGCAGTCGAGTAAAGTGGCGTGGAGTAGAGTGTTGTAGACAGAATGCAGTGGAATGGAGTATAGTGCAGTGTCAGAGTTGAATGACGTGAAGGGTTGTAGAGTGAAATGGTGTAGAGTGGATTAGTGTGCTGTGGAGTGGTGTACAGTGGATTAAATTGTCATAGATTGGAGTGCCGTAGAGTGGCACAGAGTGGCATGGTGTGGCGAAGAGTAGAGGGGAATAGAGTGTTCTGGAGTGGCGAAGAGTGGAAGATAGTGGAGTAGATTGTTGAGTGGTGTGGAGTAGAGTGGTGTAAAGTAGTGTGCCGTAGAGTAGAGTGGATTGGTGCAGAGTGGAGTGGCGTAGACTGAGTGGCATAGAATGTCATGGAGTGGACAGAGTGTTATAGAGTGGAGGGGCGTGGAGTGTCAGAGTGCAGTGGTGTAGAGTGGACGTAAAGTAGCATGGAGTGGGGTATAGTTGAGTACTGTAGAGTGAGGTGAGGTGGCATAGAGTGGAGTGTCAGAGTGGAGTGGCGTAGAGTGTTGTAGAGTGGAGTGACAGATTGGAGTGGCGTAGAGTGTTGTACAGTGGAGTGACAGATTGGAGTGGCGTAGAGTGGAGCAAAGTAGCATGGAGTGGAGTAGAGTGTTGTAGAGTGGAGTGTCAAAGAGTAAAGTGGAGCACAGTGATATTGAGTAGAATGACATACACTGGAGAGGTGTAGAGTGGAATAGAGTGTTGTGGAGAGAAGTGCATTCTATTCCACTCTACCCTTGACACTCTACTCCACTCTCTTCCATGCTTCGCCGCTCCACGACACTCTACTCCACAACACTCTATGGCACTCCAGTCTATGACACTATACTCCATTCTACACCGTTCCATTCTACGCCACTCCACTTTACTTGGCTCTACACAACTCTAATCCACTCTACAACACTATACTCCACTCTATGACACTCCATGCTACGACACTCTACTCCAGTCTACAACACTCTACTCCACTCTAGGACACTGTACTCCACTCTATGCCACTTCAGTCTCTGACACTCTTCTCCACTCTACTCTAGAGTGTCATAAAGTGGAGAGAGGTAGAGAAGCACTGATTAGAGTGGAATGGAATGGAGTGGTGTAGAGTGGAGTACAGTGTTGTGGAGTGAAGTATAATGGCGTGAGGTGGAGTGGAGTGTCGTAGAGTGGAGTGTTGATGATTGGAGTAGCATGGAATGGCGTAGAGTGTTGTAAAGTAGCAGAGTGCAGTGTTGTGGAGTGGCATAGAATGGAGTAGAGTGTCGTAGAGTGGATGGTGTAGACTGGAATGAAGTGGAATAGAGTACAGTGTTGTAGAGTGGAGTGCTGTGGAGTGTCGCAGAGTGGCGTGGTGTAGAGTGGAGTGGAGGAAAGTTTTGTAGAGTGTTGATGATTGGAGTAGCATGGGATGGAGTGGAGTACTGTAGAGCGGAGTAGAGTGCCAGAGTGCAGTGTTGTGGAGTGGCCTGGAATGAAGTAGAGTGTCGTAGAGTGGATTGGTGTGTTGAAGAGTGGAGTGGTGTCAAGTGGAGTGGTATAGACTGGAATGACAGTGTTGTGGAGTACCGTATTGTAGACTAGAGTGTCAGAGTGGAGTGTCACAGTGAAGTGGAGTAAAGTAGGGTGGAGTGCCATAGAGTGGAGTGGCGTAGAGTGAAACAGAATGCCATGGAGCCATGGACGCGCTTTGCAGTAAGGCTGTTCTTAGTTGCTAGATTTAATTTGATGCTGCTGATTGTATTGGTCGGATTTTATTAGCTCTTCGGCTGGTTTGACGGTTATTTTACGACCCAATATTAATTGAAATTTAACCTTTTAATCATTTACTTGCACTCTTCCCCTACCTGCTGCGAAAGTACCACGACTGCTCCCTGGTCGACCGCCGGTTTTCCTGATTGTGTGGAGGGAGCAAGTGGACATACCTTTTTCCTACTTCCGGGCTGGGGTGGAGCCACGGGGTTAGCAGTCTAGCTGCTACCCAAAACTATTTAAACACATGCCTGCCCCCACGCGCAGCGGGCGCGCCGCCGGCGCGTCAAAGGCAAGCCCGTCTGCGCCCAGCCGTCGCCGGGAGCCAGGACCCCTGCTCCTTTTAAGTCAGACTTGGGACATAGGCAGAAACATTCCTACTCGAGCTTGGAACTCCTTGAAATTAGACGGTCAAGTACATTCAAATGCATCAACTGCCTACATGGCACATCTGGGGCCTTCCCTGACATGTAGGGACCTTTCGCGTGCAGAAATTGTCAATTCCAAAGCCTGCAGCTGAAGCAGAAGCATGCGGCTCATCTGGTATCTGATCAAACAATGGGCAATTATAACTTAGTCTACCTCCCTCCCCAGACCTTTTGACCAACAAACCCGGTCTGGGCTGGAATTGCTTTTTGGGCAATGTCAGATCATTGCCCAAGCACGCCATTGAAATCTGGGATTTACTTTCCTCTGGGAATCCAAATATCGGGTTTCTGACTCAAACCCGGCTCCACCCCCGCTATTGCGGTGGCACTCTCTGACGGCTACCGTATCCAAAGGCTGGATAGAAAGTCTAAGGTTGGTGGAGGTATAGCTAGTACTCATAAAGATACTATTACGGTATCGATACTCGAGCACTGTTGTAATGATAAAATAGAAATCTTTGTTTTTAGAATTGATTTTCTGCCCCATTACTGCTGGAAAGGTGCCCTTGTATACCAGCCCCCGGGTCCCCTCCAAGATTTTTCGCTCTAATTGATGGAACTAATTGCCCCCCATATTATCTCCACTAAACATTTCCTGTTATTAGGGGACTTCAATGTACATAGTGAGATTACGTCTAATTTGGATGCCTCTATATTGCTCGCTGACTTGGCCACTGTAGGTTTAGGAAAGATCAACGAGGACCCTACACATCTAGCGGGACACACGTTAGATCTTATCCTGAGCAACTCCCCGAACACCCTTTGTGAGGCTCCGCGTCCTCTCATATGGTGAGATCATTCTCTAATCGGCTTCCGCGGCCCCTACAGTCTCAGGAGACAGTGGCATAAAATCACACCTGATCTTTTCATGAATATATTCACGGCAAATGTTAACCAGGAATCAGGGAATGTTGAGGATTGCTTAGCCAGGTACAATACCATAGTAAAAACAACCATAGATCAGCTGGCTCCATTGAAACAATCCCCTACCTCGCCCCGACGCCCACATGCATGTGGTACTCGCAGGAACTGCAGAAGGAGAAATGTCTCTGTAAAAATCTGGAAAGACGTTGGCGTCACTCCCATGATTTAAACGACAAAGAAAGGTATAAGATCTCTTTAGCTCGATATCATAAGAAACTAAAACAACGCGCATAGAGCCCACACTGCGTCGCAACTCAACCAGGCAGGGAATGCTCCTAAAGAATTATATCAAATCCTGAACTCTTTTACCAACCCGAAGGCCTGCAACAATGAAGTTTCTCCATCTCAAGAACTTTGCAATAAGATTGCTAATAATTTTGAACAGAAAATCGAGCTCATTGATGATAAAGTCACTAAAGACAGGAACCCTTTGAGTGACACTTTAATCTCCTGTCCCCCAGCTGTGACCAACGGGCACCCTCTGGGAAGTTTCACTCCTCTTACAGTAGATATAGTGGAGACACTGCTGAAAACAGTTAAATCTGGTTCACCTATGGATATTATTCCAGCTAAAATCTCCTCTCTACTCTACAAACAGTTGGCTCCGTCTATCTGCTCAATCCTCAATCTCTCTATATGAGAGGGCCATCTACCACTAGAGTGGAAGGCCGTACAAATAATTCCCATCCGAAATAAAGCTAATGCCCCATTGGAGGATCTATCTAACTACCGCCCGATTTCTCTCCTACCTCTCCTGAGTAAGCTATTGGAAAAACATATTAATAAACATCTTTCTGATTAAATCGAATCCACTGGATGCCTTGACTCCTCACAGTCTGGGTTTAGGCCTATGTACAGTACGGAGTCAGCATTGATTGCCGTTGCTGATAATATAAGACACTCCCTTGACAACGGCCAGGCAGTACTATTAGTGCTGCTGGATTTGTCAGCGGCTTTCAACACAGTAGCCCATTCCGTTCTACTCAGGAGACTCAGAGAAATCGGGATTCGTGGACAAGCCTTTCAATGGATCTCGTGCTTTCTTACAAATCGGACATAGACCATTAATCTTGGCTCTTTCCGATCACAGACCATGGAACTCACCAAAGGGGTGCTTCAGGGATCCTGCCTTAGTCCCACTTTGTTCAATATTTATGTGGCCCTGTTAGCAGGATTACTTAGAAAGCTTGTCTTTACTCCGATCTCGTATGCTGATGACACCCAGCGTTTACTGTCATTTAATAAACACTCCAATAACACTCAGACCACTTTCTCAGAAGGCAGGACTGCTATTGCTGCCTGAATGAGGAATAACTTCCTACAGCTAAATGCTGGGAAAACGGAGGTCATGCTGTTCGGAGATGCGCCTCTGCTCTGGTCCCCAGAGTGGTGGTCACCCGAATTAGGCGCCGCCCCGGTCCCAAAGACTGTGGTCAAGAACCTAGGCATACGTCTGGACCAGAAACTCCTGATGCAAGAGCAAGTTACAACCACCGTGGGTTCTTGCTTCCATATGTTAAGCCTCTTAGGCAGGGCATTTCCTTTTCTCCCCCTCACCGTACGTAACACACTCATCCAAGCACCGGTGATAAGTCGCCTGGACTGCTGCAAGGCCCTCCTGATTGCGGCATATGAGTCTTCTCTAAATAGACTTCAGGTAGTTCAAAACACTGCGGCTCGTCTTGTCTCGAACTCACCTGCCAGAACAGCCTCTCTCCCACTATTACAATGTTTACATTGGCTACCGATACGTAAGCGGGTTAGATTTAAGATATGTTGTATTGTGCACAAAGCACTAACGGTAAAGGTCCTGGTTATCTAGCAGAAAAGCTTATTCAATACCAGCCACACAGACCTCTCCGCTCAGGAGCAAAATCCTTGCTCCTTGTCCCGCGCTTCAAGAAATCTCGCATGGGTGGGAAAGCCTTCTTCCACCTAGCCCCCTATTACTGGAATCCGCTTCCAATTCATTTCCGGAAATCCGAGAATACCTTTTATTTAGAAAGCTCCTTATAATCGAACTTTTCTAAAATGCCAGCATCTAATCTGCTCTGACTGCTGCCCCTCCCCAGCGCGGAGATACCCCTCGGGGGTGATTCTGGCGCTTTACAAGTCAATTAAAAAAAGAAATAGAGTAGAGTGGAGTAAAGTAGCGTAGAGTCGAGTAAAGAGGAGTGGTGTAGAGTAAAGTGGCATAGAATGGAGTGGTGTAGAGTAAAGTGGCATAGAATGGAGTGGTGTAGAGTAAAGTGGCATAGAATGGAGTGGTGTAGAGTAAAGTGGCAAAGAATGGAGTGGTGTAGAGTAAAGTGGCATAGACTGGAGTGGTGTAGAGTAAAGTGGCATAGACTGGAGTGGTGTAGAGTAAGAGGAGTGGTGTAGAGTAAAGTGGCATAGAATGGAGTGGTGTAGAGTAAAGTGGCGTAGAATGGAGTGGTGTAGAGTAAAGTGGCATAGAATGGAGTGGTGTAGAGTAAAGTGGCATAGAATGGAGTGGTGTAGAGTAAAGTGGCATAGAATGGAGTGGTGTAGAGTAAAGTGGCATAGAATGGAGTGGTGTAGAGTAAAGTGGCATAGAATGGAGTGGTGTAGAGTAAAGTGGCATAGAATGGAGTGGTGTAGAGTAAAGTGGCATAGAATGGAGTGGTGTAGAGTAAAGTGGCATAGAATGGAGTGGTGTAGAGTAAAGTGGCAAAGAATGGAGTGGTGTAGAGTAAAGTGGCATAGACTGGAGTGGTGTAGAGTAAAGTGGCATAGACTGGAGTGGTGTAGAGTAAAGAGGAGTGGTGTAGAGTAAAGTGGCATAGAGATGGAGTGGTGTAGAGTAAAGTGGCGTAGAATGGAGTGGTGTAGAGTAAAGTGGCATAGAATGGAGTGGTGTAGAGTAAAGTGGCATAGAATGGAGTGGTGTAGAGTAAAGTGGCATAGAATGGAGTGGTGTAGAGTAAAGTGGCATAGAATGGAGTGGTGTAGAGTAAAGTGGCATAGAATGGAGTGGTGTAGAGTAAAGTGGCATAGAATGGAGTGGTGTAGAGTAAAGTGGCATAGAATGGAGTGGTGTAGAGTAAAGTGCCATAGAATGGAGTGGTGTAGAGTAAAGTGGCATAGAATGGAGTGGTGTAGAGTAAAGTGGCAAAGAATGGAGTGGTGTAGAGTAAAGTGGCATAGACTGGAGTGGTGTAGAGTAAAGTGGCATAGACTGGAGTGGTGTAGAGTAAAGAGGAGTGGTGTAGAGTAAAGTGGCATAGAATGGAGTGGTGTAGAGTAAAGTGGCGTAGAATGGAGTGGTGTAGAGTAAAGTGGCATAGAATGGAGTGGTGTAGAGTAAAGTGGCATAGAATGGAGTGGTGTAGAGTAAAGTGGCATAGAATGGAGTGGTGTAGAGTAAAGTGGCATAGAATGGAGTGGTGTAGAGTAAAGTGGCATAGAATGGAGTGGTGTAGAGTAAAGTGGCATAGAATGGAGTGGTGTAGAGTAAAGTGGCATAGAATGGAGTGGTGTAGAGTAAAGTGGCATAGAATGGAGTGGTGTAGAGTAAAGTGGCATAGAATGGAGTGGTGTAGAGTAAAGTGGCATAGAATGGAGTGGTGTAGAGTAAAGTGGCATAGAATGGAGTGGTGTAAAGTGGCATAGAATGGAGTGGTGTAGAGTAAAGTGGCATAGAATGGAGTGGTGTGAGAGTAAAGTGGCATAGAATGGAGTGGTGTAGAGTAAAGTGGCATAGAATGGAGTGGTGTAGAGTAAAGTGGCATAGAATGGAGTGGTGTAGAGTAAAGTGGCATAGAATGGAGTGGTGTAGAGTAAGTGGCATAGAATGGAGTGGTGTAGAGTAAAGTGGCATAGGAATGGAGTGGTGTAGAGTAAAGTGGCATAGAATGGAGTGGTGTAGAGTAAAGTGGCATAGAATGGAGTGGTGTAGAGTAAAGTGGCATAGACTGGAGTGGTGTAGAGTAAAGTGGCATAGAATGGAGTGGTGTAGAGTAAAGTGGCATAGAATGGAGTGGTGTAGAGTAAAGTGGCATAGAATGGAGTGGTGTAGAGTAAAGTGGCATAGACTGGAGTGGTGTAGAGTAAAGTGGCATAGAATGGAGTGGTGTAGAGTAAAGTGGCATAGAATGGAGTGGTGTAGAGTAAAGTGGCATAGAATGGAGTGGTGTAGAGTAAAGTGGCATAGAATGGAGTGGTGTAGAGTAAAGTGGCATATAATGGAGTGGTGTAGAGTAAAGTGGCATATAATGGAGTGGTGTAGAGTAAAGTGGCATAGAATGGAGTGGTGTAGAGTAAAGTGGCATAGAATGGAGTGGTGTAGAGTAAAGTGGCATAGAATGGAGTGGTGTAGAGTAAAGTGGCATAGAATGGAGTGGTGTAGAGTAAAGTGGCATAGAATGGAGTGGTGTAGAGTAAAGTGGCATAGAATGGAGTGGTGTAGAGTGTTGTACAATGCAGTAGCGTAGAGTATCAGAGTGGAGTGGCGCAGAGTGGAGTAAAGTTTGTAGATTTGAATCTCGCAGTGTGGAGTACAGTGTCATAGAGTGGAGTTGCATGGAGTGGAGTAAAGTAGTGTGAAATGCGTAGAGTGGAATGGAGTAGAGTGTCATGCAGTAGAGTGGAGTGCGTACAGTGGAGAAGGTCCGAGTGGAATGGAGTAGAGTGGATTAGAGTGTTGTAAAGTGGAGTAGAATGTTGCAGTGTGGAGTGTCGTGGCGTAGAGTAAAGTAAAGTGGTGTAGAGTGTTGTGGAGTGACGTGGAGGGGCGCAGAGTAGAGTGTTGTTGACTGGAGTGGCATAGAGTGTCGTAGAATAACATAACGTGTATTTGTAAAGCGCACGTTGACCTGTGGGCATCTTGGCACTGAATAACAGATGTTTGTTGTTACCCGACACAATGGTACTCATTTTATTAACCTCAGAAGGATGAAAGGCTGAGTGGACCTGACGGGATTTGAACGTGTGACCATGAGGTCAAACACAGGCCCTTACGGTGGACACGTTGGCCCACTAAGCCACCAGAAGTTGAATAGAGTGGAGTGGACTATAGTGAAGTGGCGTAGAGTGTTGTAGAGTGGAGTGGAGTGGAGTAGAGTGGAGTGTTGTGGAGTAGAATGTCAGAGTGCAGTGGACTATAGTGGAGTGGCGTGGAGTGTCGTAGAGTTGGCTGTTGTGGAATATAGTGGAGTGGCGTGGAGTGTTGTGAAGTGGAGTAGAGTAGAGTAGAGTAGAGTGGCATTGAGTGTTGTAGAGTGGAGTAGAATGCCAAAGAGTGCAGTGGCCTATAGCAGAGTGGAGTGTTGTAGAGTGGAGTGGAGTAGAATGTCATAGAGTGAAGTGGACTATGGTGGAGTGGTGTAGAGTGGACTGTTGTGGAATATAGTGGTTTGGAGTGGAGTGGTATAGGCGTGACAGAGTGGAGTAGAGTGCTGCAGAGTGAAGTGGATTGGTGTAGAGCAGAGTGTTGTGGTGTGAGGCAGAGTAGAATGGCAAAGAGTTGCGTGTTGTAGACTGGAGTGGCATGGAGTATTGTGGAGTAGAGTGCCGTAGAGAGGAGTGGAGCAGAGTTCATAGAGTGGAGTTGCATTGAATGGAGTGTTGTGGTTTGGAGTAGAGTGTCATATAGTGGAGTGTCGTAGGGTGGAGCAAAGAAGCGTTGTGGTAGAGTGGACTCTTTTTAACTCATGTATGCATCCCCTCGCAGAAGTGGTTGAGCGTCATGGCGTAAAAATAGTGTCATACGCCGACGACACTCAACTTATTATCACTCTGACATAGGACAATGGGACCTCCACGGCCTGTTTTCGAACCGGTTACTGAATCACATAATGGGTTAGCCATTCGGTATTTAGAAGGGGCGTCTTCAGGGCATCCCTTTCAAACAGCGAATCGCAGTGGTATGTATGAATGTTTTGTGACTGTGAATGCGGCCACCAAATGACTTCCGTTAGGCAACACTTGAAAGTACCCTACAAAGCCCTCTGTTTCTGCCACAAAATCCTGGACAAAAAAGGCCCGCTATCTTCATACTCTGATTAAGACCTACAGTCCTAACAGGTTCCTTAGATCTTCTGAAGCCAGGGTGCAAGGATGAAAAGAGCTTGGATGGGTAGCTGCTCTTTCAGCCTTATGGCCCCCAAATTGTGGAACTCCCTTCATCTTGATCTGAGGGAGGAAAGTTCAGAACTGACCTTTGGGAAAAAAAACTCAAAACCTGGCTGTTTAAAGCATCATAATAGCCTCTTCCTGTGTAGTCCTGACAGTCTGACTTCCTAGAGCGGGAACAGTCCGTCTTGGAGTAACCAAGCGCTTCATAAATACCATAACATAACAATGTAACAGTGGAGTGGCTTAGAATGTTGTAGAGAGATGTAGAGTGAAGCAGAATGTCATGGAGTAGAGCGGAGTAAAGTGGCATGGAGTAGAGTGGAGTGGAGTAGACTGCTGGCTGTCGAGTGAAGTGGTGTAGATTGTCAGAGTGGAGTGTCGTAGAGTGGCAAGGAGTGGCATAGAGTAGAATGTAGTGGAGTGGTGCAGAGTGGCGTAGAGTGGAGTTGCATAGAGTGCAGTGTAATGGTGTGGTGTGGGGTAGAATGGAGTGGCGTAGATTGTTTTGGAGCAGAGTGTCATGAATTGGAGTGGCGTAGAGTGGAATGTCGTTGAGTGGTGTGCTGTAGAATGGATTGGCAGAGTGGAGTGGCACAGGGTGGATTGGCATAGAATAGAGTGCCACTGAGTGGAGTCAGGTGGAGTGAAGTAAAGAGGCGCACAGTGGAGTGGCCTAAAGTGGCACAGAGCGGCATTGTGTGTAGTGGAGTGATTCACGTGATATGTGCCGGTTCGAGACTGCTGTTTCTGTGTGTGTGTGTCCAATCTATAAAGATGAAACCAAAATCCAGATCTGTGTGTGTGTGTACAACGGCCGGACAAATAAAACCAGCTCACCTGCTGCTGACCAATAAAGACAAAAGACGCAAGCGTGACAAAGACACTAAACCAATGGTAAGTAATGGGGGTGGGGGGCTCTAAGCCTTTTTTAGGTTTAAGATCCAATAGATCTTGAAGAAACAGTGTATGCGCGCTGCCTCAGACGAGACCTAAAAAGGAAGGTTTTGACCGGACAAAAGGGTTTATTTTGCCATGTCGAGTTGACAGGTTTAAAGCTGCCCAACGAGCCTGCAGTGGCAGGTCTAGTCAATCAATCAATCAATCAATCAAGCGTTTGTTAAGCGCGACTACTCACCCATAAGGGTCTCAAGGCGCTAGGGGTGGGGGGGTGCAGGTTCCATCCATCAAGGAGGGGGTCTGTCGAAGAGCCAGGTTTTGAGGTTTCTTGCGAAGATGGGGAGCGATGTCTGTCTGAGGTGGAGCGGAAGGGCGTTCCATGCTTTGGCCGCGAGAAAGGAGAAGGAGCTGCCTCCCGATCTGGTCTTTCTGGTGCGGGGACCACGGCGTAGGAGAGCTGGGCTGATCGTAGGGTCCTTTGGGGTGCGTGGAATTTGAGTCGGCTGTTCAGGTATGCTGGTCCGGTGTCGTGGAGGGCCTTGTGTGCGTGGGTGAGCATCTTGAAGGTGACTCTAGCCTCGATGGGGAGCCAGTGGAGTGTGCGCAGGTGCTGGGAGATGTGGCAGTGTTTTGGCAGGTTGAGGACCAGTCTTGCGGCGGCGTTCTGGATGTTCTGTAGCTTGCGGGTGAGGTTTTTGTTTATTCCGGCGTAGAGTGCGTTGCCGTAGTCGAGTCTGCTGGTGACCAGGGCGTGAGTGACGGTCTTTCTGTGTTCAAGGGGGATCCATTTGAAGGTCTTACGAAGGAGGCGGAGGGTGTGGAAGCAGGAAGACGAGACAGAGTTGATCTGGCGGTCCATTTTGAGCTCGGAGTCCAGGATGATTCCCAGGTTGCGTGCGTGGTCGTGGGGTGGGCGGGTTTCCGAGGGCGGGGGCCACCAGGTGTCGTTCCAGGCGTCGGGGTTTGGGCCCATGATGAGTACTTCCGTCTTGTTGGTGTTTAGTTGTAGGCAGCTATTTTTCATCCATTTTGGCGACGGCTTCCATGCTTTCTCGAAAGTTGTGTCTGGCGGTGTCGGGTTCGTTGGATAGGGAGAGGATGAGTTGGGTGTCGTCTGCGTATGACACAATGTTGAGTCCGTAGGTTCTGACGATGGGGGCGAGTGGAGCCATGTAGACGTTGAAGAGCGTAGTGCTGAGGGAGGACCCCTGAGGGACTCCACAGGTGGTTGGTGTAGGGTCCGAGAGGAAAGGGGGGAGTCTGACACGCTGTGTTCTGCCGGAGAGGAAGGAGCTGATCCAGTCGAGTGCCTTGTCCTGGATCCCTGCGTCGTGAAGTCTGCGTATTAGGGTGCAGTGGGAGACTGTGTCGAATGCCGCTGAGAGGTCGAGGAGAATGAGGGCTACTGTTTCTCCTTTGTCCAGTAGGGTGCGGATGTCGTCTGTTGCGGCGAGGAGGGCGGTTTCCGTACTATGGTTTTGCCTGAAGCCGGATTGAAAGGAGTCGAGGATGTTGTGCTCTTCGATGAATGTGGCGAGTTGGCTGTTGATGGATTTCTCGATAACTTTCGCAGGGAACAGGAGCAGGGAGATGGGTCTGTAGTTTTTGAGGTCGGTGGGGTCCGCCGAGGGTTTCTTCAGGAGGGTGTTTACCTCGGCGTGTTTCCAGTCGTCGGGGAACGAGGCGGTCGCCAGGGAGCGGTTGATGGTGTGGCGGAGCATGGGTGCGATGGTGTCGGCGGCTCTGTTGAAGATGTGGTGGGGGCAGGGGTCTGTGGGGGCCCCGGAGTGGATTGACTTCATCGTCTTCAGTGGTGAGGGCTGTCCAGCTGTCAATCGTTGGCTTCAGGGTGTCGGGGGTGGTTGGTGGGGGTTCCGTGTGTTGGTTGTCTTCGTCGAAGTTGTCGTAGATGCTCTTGATTTTGTGGTGAAAGAAGGTGCTGAGTTTGTCGCAGAGGTCTTGTGAGGGAGGGATGTCAGTCGACCCGCTGGTGGGTTGGGCGAACTCCTTGATGATGTTGAAGAGTTCTTTGCTGTTGTGTGCGTGTGTGGAGATTCTGTCTTCAATCGCTTTTTTCCTCGTTTTTCTGATGAGTTGGTGGTGGGTGTTGGTAGCGGCTCTGAAGTTGTGGTGAGTTTCTGTGGATTTGGTGTTCCTCCAGGCCTTTTCGAGGCAGCAGCAGGTGCGTCTGGACTCTCGAAGTTCGGTGGTAAACCATCTGGCTTGCTTGGCGTGTGTTGTTGTTTTTCTTGAGGGGGGCTATGGTGTTGGCGCTGTCGGAGATCCATCTGTGCAGGGTTCGGGCTGCAGTGTTGGGGTCGTCGTTTCCCGCGATGGTTAGGGTGGAGTTACTGAGTGAAGAGGTAAGCTGGTCGTCGGTGATTCTGGTCCAGTTTCTTCATGGGAGCAGGTGCTGGTGTCTGTGGATGATGGGTGTTCTGAAGGTGAAGTGGACGCATCGGTGGTCAGTCCATGGGAGTTCGGAGGTGTGGCTGAAGGTGATGGAGTTTCTTGTGAAGAGGGGGTCGAGGGTGTGTCCTGCTGAGTGCGTGGGTTCGGTCACGATTCGGCGGAGTCCGATGTTGTGGAGGTTGTCCAGGAGGGATGTGGTGTTGGGGTCCAGTTGGTTCTCGATGTGGAAGTTGAGGTCTCCCAGCAGGGTATAGTTGGTGGATGCGATGGCATGCGGGGAGATGATGTTCGTGATGGAGTTGGTGAATGGTCCGCGGGGCCAGGGGGTCGGTAGATGAGGGTTCCTCGGAGGGTGGTGGTAGGGTTGGTCTGTATCTTGAAGTGTAGATGTTCCATCATGTCTGTGGGCTCGTCAGGGAGTGTGCTCAGGTGGAGGGTGGATTTGTGGACGATGGCGATTCCTCCTCCCGGCCGGTTGTGGCGGTCCTTTCTGGAGATCTTGTACCCTTGGGGAATGGCGATGGCGATGTCCGGTCCCGAGGTGGTGTTGGTCCAGGTTTCGGTGAAGAACGCTACGTCCGGGGTGGTGCTGTCGAGCAGGTCCCAGATTTCGGTGGCGTGTTTGTGGGATCGGACGTTGAGGAGGATGCATTGCAGGGTCTTCAGTTCGGGTGTGTTCTTGCGGTCGGGTTGTGCTGGGTCCGTGTTCCTGGCGGTGCTGTAGGTTTGACGGCAGCGGTGGCAGCTGAAGGGTCCGTGGGTGTCGGCCGGCGAAGCTAGCTTGCAGTTGTTGTTGTTGCTGCCTGGGTTGAGTCGCTTTTCACCTTGTCACCATTGTGGCAGTACAATTAAAGGCTACAGTCCACTAGTGACAGTAAGCTTACTAGCCTTGGGTTCTGCTTGTACCATCTACCAGGGAATTATAGGTAAGTTAAATGAGCCAATCAGATATTAGCCAATAGTACATGTACTTTTGGGGAGTCGAGAAACCAGCACCATCAGTCAAAAATCTTGGGGAGATCCTAAAAAAGAGGTCCTTTCTTAAACTAACTTTACAAACTCCCACATTTATGAAAAAACTTGAGGGCATCAAAACCTCCACCACCATAGCGACTAGAAATATCGAAGGCCCTAAAATCTCTGAATGCTGAGATGGCGGCATTTAGGACTGAACTCAGCTGGTCTGTGAAATGATTGGAGACTGTCATAACTGGGGTTGCTGGTTGACTGGAGTCAATCAATCAATCAATCACGGCATTTATAGAGCGCGCTACTCACCCGGGAGGGTCTCAAGGCGCTGGGGGAGGGGGTAAGTTACTGCTCGAATAGCCAGGTCTTGAGCTGCTTCCTGAAGGAGAGATGGTCCTGGGTTCGCCGAAGGTGAGTGGGGAGGGAGTTCCAGGTCTTGGCTGCCAGGTAGGAGAAGGATCTTCCTCCGGCGGTGGTTCTGCGGATGCGTGGTACGGTTGCGAGGGCGTGGCTGGTTGATCGTAGCTGGCGGGTGGGCGTGTAGAAGGTCATGCGGTCGTTGAGGTACTTTGGGCCCAGGTCGTGGAGGGCCTTGTGTGCGTGGGTGAGGAGTCTGAACGTGATTCTCTTGCTGACGGGGAGCCAGTGCAGGTCTTTCAGGTGTCCGGTGATGTGGCTGTGTCGGGGGATGTCCAGGATGAGTCGTGCGGAGGCGTTCTGGATGCGCTGGAGTCTTTTTGAAGTTTGGCTGTGGTTCCGGCGCAGAGGGTGTTCCCATAGTCCAGTCGGCTGGTGACGAGTGCCTGGGTGACGGTCTTCCTGGTTTCAGTGGGGATCCATCTGAAGATCTTGCGGAGCATGCGCAGGGTGTTGAAGCACGAGGATGAGACAGGCGTTGACTTGTCTGGTCATCGACAGGGAGGAGTCCAGGATGAAGCCCAGGTTGCGTGCGTGGTCCGTTGGCTTGGGCGCGGTGCCCAGGGCCGGGGCCACCAGGAGTCGTCCCAGGCGGAGGGTGATGAGCCCAGGATGAGGACTTCCGTCTTGTCTGAGTTTAGTTTAAGGCGGCTGTTCCTCATCCAGTCGGCGACGTCTCTCATCCCGTCGTGTAGGTTGGCTCTGGCGGTGGTGGGGTCGTTGGTGAGGGAGAGGATCAGCTGGGTGTCGTCGGCGTAGGAGATGATGTTGAGGTTGTGTTGGCGTGCGATGGCTGCGAGGGGGCTCATGTAGACGTTGAAGAGGGTTGGACTGAGTGAAGATCCTTGTGGAACGCCGCAGATGACTTCGGTGGCCTCGGATCTGAACGGGGAGGCGGACTCTCTGGGTTCTTCCGGCGAGGAACGAGATGATCCATTCCAGTGCTTTCTCTCGGATTCCGATGTTGCTGAGGCGCTTCACTAGGGTGCGGTGGCAGACGGTGTCGAACGCCGCGGAGAGGTCCAAGAGGATGAGGGCTGCTGTTTCCCCGTTGTCGGTTAGGGTTCTGATGTCGTCGGTGGCTGCGATAAGGGCGGTCTCGGTGCTGTGGTTGGCCCGAAACCCGGACTGCGAGGGGTCGAGGGATCCATTCGCCTCGAGGAAGGCGGCAAGCTGTCCGTTGACGGTCTTCTCGATGACTTTGGCCGGAAACGGAAGGAGCGAGATGGGACGGTAGTTCTTGAGGTCGGTGGGGTCCGCCGTTGGTTTCTTCAGGAGGGCGGTAAGCTCGGCGTGCTTCCAGCTCTCCGGGAAGGTGGCAGTGTGGAAGGAGGAGTTGATGATGTCCCGGAGATGGGGTGCGATGGTGGCGTCGGCTTTGTTGAAGACGTGGTGTGGGCAGGGGTCGGTTGGTGATCCGGAGTGGATGGAGTTCATCGTGCGGGTGGTGTCTTCGGTGCTGATCGGGGTCCAGTTGCAGAGGGTGGTGGTGGCGGGCGTTGGTTCGGCGGTAGGGTGCGTGGTTTGTGCGTCGAAGCTGTTATGTATGTCGGTGATCTTGCGGTGGAAGAACGTGGCGAGTGAGTTGCAGAGGTCTTGCGAGGGGTGATGTCGCTGTTCCCGGCGCTGGGGTTGGAGAACTCTTTGACGATGCTGAAAAGTTCCTTGCTGTCGTGGGCGTTGCTGTCCAGTCGTTCTTTGAGTGCCGACTTCTTGGTGGCACGGATCAGCTGGTGGTGTTTGCGGGTGGCGTGCTTGAGGGCGGTCTGTGGTCTGGTCGAGTCGCCAGGTTCTCTCGAGAGTGCGGCAGTTCTTCTTGGATTCCTTGAGTTCGTTGGTGAACCAAGGGGTTTCTTGCTTCCGGGTCTGCTGGGAGGGTTTTTAGTGGTGCGAGGTCGTCGGCGCAGGCGGTCAGCCACTTGGCGAGGTTGCTGGCTGCTTCTGCTTGGGTCCGTTGTGTTGGTGGGTGTGTTCTGGCTGAGGGAGGCGGTGAGCTGCTCGGCGGTGATCTTGCTCCAGCTCCGGCGGGGAGCCTGTTGCGGTGGTGGTGGGTCGCAGTCTTTCTGAAGCTGAAGTGGACGCAGCTGTGGTCGGTCCAGTGTAGTCCGGTGGCGTGGCTGAAGGAGATGTGCTTGCTGGAAGAGAAGACGGAGGTCAAGCGTGTGGCCGGCGTAGTGGGTGGGCGTGTTCACCAGTTGCTTGAGTCCGAGGTTGGCGAGGTTGTCCAGCAGGGCGGTGGTGTTTCTGTCGTTGTTGTTCTCCAGGTGGAAGTTGAGGTCCCCTAGGAGGATGTAGTCGGCTGAGGGCATGGCGTGCGGGCTGATGAAGTCTGCGATGTCTTCGCTGAATAGTGTGCGTGGTCCCGGGGTCTGTAGATGAGGGTGCCTCGGAGGGTGGTCTTGGGGTCAGTGTGTATCTGGAAGTGTAGGTGTTCGGCGGCGGTGAAGGTCTCGCCGGAGTTAGTCGAGATGCGGATGGTGTTCTTGTGTATGATGGCGATGCCTCCTCCCGTCTGGGCTGACGCGGTCCCTCCGGGTGATCTTGTATCCGTCCGGGATGGCTATGGCGATGTCGGGCGCTGAGGAGGCGTTCATCCAGGTTTCGGTGAGGAAGGCGATGTCCGGTGCTGTTGCGGCCGAGCAGGTCCCAGAGTTCCACGGCGTGCCTGTGGACGGAGCGGGTGTTCAACAGGATGCATTTCAGGTTGTTGCTGCTGGTGCTCGACTTGGCGGAGGTGGTGCACGTCCGGGGGCAGGTGAATCGGCAGGTTTGGCAGGTGAAGGGTCCGTGGGTGCGTCTCGGTGAGGCTCGGTAGCAGGCAGGGTTCCGGCCGGCATTGAGTGCGGTGAGGGTGGCGGCGTCGTAGGTCCGTCGAGTAGTGTTGCGCCGGTGGGATCCAGGGGTTCTGGCGCTGGCGCGGTCCAGTCGCGGACGGGCGCAGACGGGCTTGCCTTAGGCGCGCCATGCGCAGCGGCATGCGCAGCGGCCGCCATTTATGGGGAGGTGGGAGGGAGGAGCAGCTGGGAGGCGGGAGGCAGGGGCAGCGAATGGGCAGTCAGGGGGCGGGGCCGCAGGAGACGCAGCGGCGGGAAAGGCGAGAGGCAGCGGGGGCACAAAAGTACAAGGGGAGAGAAAACAGACAAAAATACGGGCACAACGCAAATGGGGCAGCGAGGGGCACAGAAAGGAAATGGGGGAAAACAGACAAAATCACAGTCACAACGCAAATGGGGCAGCGAGGGGCACAGAAAGGGAAATGGGGGAAAACAGACAAAATCACAGTCACAACGCAAATGGGGCAGCGAGGGGCACAGAAAGGAAATGGGGGAAAACAGACAAAATCACAGTCACAACGCAAATGGGGCAGCGAGGGGCACAGAAAGGAAATGGGGGAAAACAGACAAAATCACAGTCACAACGCAAATGGGGCAGCGAGGGGCACAGAAAGGAAATGGGGGAAAACAGACAAAATCACAGTCACAACGCAAATGGGGCAGCGAGGGGCACAGAAAGGAAATGGGGGAAAACAGACAAAATCACAGTCACAACGCAAATGGGGCAGCGAGGGGCACAGAAAGGAAATGGGGGAAAACAGACAAAATCACAGTCACAACGCAAATGGGGCAGCGAGGGGCACAGAAAGGAAATGGGGGAAAACAGACAAAATCACAGTCACAACGCAAATGGGGCAGCGAGGGGCACAGAAAGGAAATGGGGGAAAACAGACAAAATCACAGTCACAACGCAAATGGGGCAGCGAGGGGCACAGAAAGGAAATGGGGGAAAACAGACAAAATCACAGTCACAACGCAAATGGGGCAGCGAGGGGCACAGAAAGGAAATGGGGGAAAACAGACAAAATCACAGTCACAACGCAAATGGGGCAGCGAGGGGCACAGAAAGGAAATGGGGGAAAACAGACAAAATCACAGTCACAACGCAAATGGGGCAGCGAGGGGCACAGAAAGGAAATGGGGGAAAACAGACAAAATCACAGTCACAACGCAAATGGGGCAGCGAGGGGCACAGAAAGGAAATGGGGGAAACAGACAAAATCACAGTCACAACGCAAATGGGGCAGCGAGGGGCACAGAAAGGAAATGGGGGAAAACAGACAAAATCACAGTCACAACGCAAATGGGGCAGCGAGGGCACAGAAAGGAAATGGGGGAAAACAGACAAAATCACAGTCACAACGCAAATGGGGCAGCTGAGGGCACAGAAAGGAAATGGGGGAAAACAGACAAAATCACAGTCACAACGCAAATGGGGCAGCGAGGGGCACAGAAAGGAAATGGGGGGGGAAAACAGACAAAATCACAGTCACAACGCAAATGGGGCAGCGAGGGGCACAGAAGGAAAAAGGGGAGTGTGAGCCCAGTTCAAGCAGCAGCCACAATCCTTGTCAGAATGAGGCAAAAGCCAACCCTAAATTAACCTGTGCTCAAACGTATGGCATCTTGCCACAGAGCAGTCAGGCTTAACTTAGAAGCAATGTGTAAAGTATTTGTTCAACACTTCAAAACAGTAATAAAGTGAAAACCACCACGTAAAAAGGATCCCACACTGGATGAGACAAATAGAGTAATTGTTAATAAATAAAACAGGACGAAAACGACAAAAATCCAATCAGTAGAACCAGAGAGATGCAGTTTTTAAAATGTTAAGGAAAATAGCGCCTAAAAGCACATAGCGCCAACTGTGGATATCTGGTCATGCCGGACTGTGACAAAGTCACAAGTTCAGGCCGACTGTGATGGAGCGCGGGTCAACTACAGGGACCCAGTTAGGCCTGCAAAACAAAGCACCTTAAATCCTGGTTCGCAGAGCATTGCAAGGATCCATGTCGAAGATGCGTCGTGCAGCCAAAGTGATGTGTCAGATCCGAGGTGGGAAGAAGCTGCGATGTGAGGTCCTGCGTCGTTTTCATTGAGGATCCCGCAGATGAGGGCATGTGATCCGAAGTCGAGGATGCGTCGCACATTTGAGGCGATGGGTCGGTTCCGAAGAGCTGCAAGGCTGAGATGCGGAGTCTGGCATCGTCGTTGAAACTGCCATCGACACGAGATATGAGAGCTTGCTACAAGGATGCGTCGTGGAGAAGCGGTTTCGAAGAAGCTGTGGAGGCGATACAGGTCTTTGCGACGGCTCTGACCCACACAGCAGCGGCGACACATCTGTTCTGCTAGAGGTTGTGCCGCTCAGCAGAGGAGATGCGTCGGTTCTGCAGGATTCACAGAGGCTGGCAGACCACTTTAGGCCCACTTTCAATGCTACAGGACTGGGGTGGTACCACTAGGCAAGGTAGACTCACAGATGGCAGAATCCAGGTGCTGGGTTCAACGTTGTTGGAGCTTTCTGTCCCTAAGGCTCACATCAAGAGCCCAGTCAAGTAGCTTTTGAAGTCACTCTGGTGGTCCTGGGTTCAACAGATGCAGGTCCAGCCCTCTTCACCCAGGCAAGAGGGCAGCAGGCCAGCACAGCAGTTCTTCAGAGCAGCAGCAGAGTGGCAGTCCTTTCAGCAGCACAGCAGCACTTCTTCCTGGCAGAGTAACCACAGGTTCAGAAGTGTACTGAAGATTTGGTGTCTGAGGTCCTAGTTTTATTCCCTGGTGCCCTCCTTCTGGAAGGTGGGAAAAGCTTTTAGACAGTGGCTTGGAAGTGCATGGAATTGCCTGACTCCCTTGCTTCAAGCTGGCTGCAGTGACAATGTGGAGGTGTTAGGTCCTTTGTGTGAAGGCTGAGCACTTCGCATTTGGTTGCAAGTACGGCTATGCTCAGCTCTGCCGCCCCTCCCCCATCCTGCAAGCAGATGGCCCACCGTGGCACACCTTATCCCTCTATTTTATGACAGCCTGGGAGGAATTCACCAAGTCTGTCAGTTATACTCATTCATGTGACGCAAGACAGGCTGCAGACGCAAAAGGGCTAAGGGCAGAAATTGCCAAATTTCTCAAATCTGCTTTTTCAAAATTGTAATCAAAAACCTGACTTTACCATTAGATAGGGT
The DNA here is from genome assembly GCA_963921515.1 of Calotriton arnoldi. Classification (NCBI taxonomy): domain Eukaryota; kingdom Metazoa; phylum Chordata; class Amphibia; order Caudata; family Salamandridae; genus Calotriton; species Calotriton arnoldi. The sequence continues at coordinate 417,055 of CAWUFW010011159.1, read as the reverse complement.
TTGTCATAACATTTCCAAAAACATCAAACATGAAATAGCTATCTGCTCCCAATTGGAAATGATAGCTTATTAAATTTAATAAAGAATCTCCAATGTCATCCAATGGGAGGGGAAAGCCTCACAGTAGTGAAAAATGTACTTCGGAGTTTATCACTACCTGTACATATGAAACTTAAAACTACATGTCCAATCTTTTAATTACACAGCACCCTGCCCAATGGGCTACCTAGGGCATACTTTAGGGGTGACATATGTAATACAATGGACGTTTAAGGCTTGGTAAAGTTGTTTTAATGTCAAGTCGATATGGCAGTTTAAAGCTACATTTAGGCTGCAGTGGCCCACTGGGACGTATTGAAGTGCTACTTAAGTGAGTTGCAAAAGGATTGCTACAGGTCCACAGGTAGCATTTAATTTACAGGCCCTGTGTATATGGTACACCATTCTACAAGGGACTTGTAAGTAAATTAAATATGCCAAGTGAGTATAAACCAACTTAACTATGTTTTAGGGGAGTGAGCACATGCACCTTAGCAGTGGTTAACGGTGGTAAAGTGCACAGAGTACTAAGGCCAACAAAAATCCATTCAGCAGAAATTGGAGGGAAAAAGACAAAAAAAAATGTTTGAGGGTGACCCTGTAGAGAGGGCCAGGTCCACCACAGACCTTGGAAGAAAATGTGATATATACTTCAGACTGGGGTCAAAACTGTGGAACTTGCAAAAGGTCACAGATCTGGAGAACAGAATTTAGAGGGACAGTGTACATGTGTAGAGTCCCTAAGAGTGAGAAAAAAGAAGATACGATTGGCTTATCATCGGGTGCATAGGCTTCGTCCGAAACAGAATGACAAGAATGACCCCCCGGCTGATCATAATGGGTCTCCTTCCAGCAGGCTCGTCTCGTCATACAGACTGCTAAAAAACATTGTCCGTTCTCCTACAACGATCATAAAATCTCACTATCTGTGGACTTTCTTTAGGAAACCAGTTTAACCATGAGGAAATGCTATGCCTCACGACATTTTCTTAGGCAGAAGGAAGTTCGGTATGGAGTCCTGGACCTGGCAGGGAATTTAGTGATGTCTCCGATGGGCATCTTCTGATGTTTGTCATGATCTGCCCCACCAACCAGTTCTACTTACCAAAATGCCTAGTATAGACGGTGGCACAATAGCTCCAGACCACAACAGAGAGGAACCCCCTTCAAGGGGTAGGGATACATTTCGATCACTCATCAAAACGTCAGTGTTATCCAGAGCAAGAGGCACAATTTGGAAATGTTAGATATTTTATACTTGGAGCTACAATCATGAGGGGGCGCCCAAGTCAAAACACCAGAAGGAAAACTTACAAAGCTGGAGTGACACAACAGTTCATAACTTGATCAGTTGTACCCAACTCATTCTGTTACAAAAAAAACTATGTATAAGACTTTCTTGACCAAGGGTTCTGCAGAACGCTCCTTGCCCACTCCAGAGCTGATCTCCCACAGGGTCCAGAGATTAAGCTCATTCTGTATGGTCTCGGGATGTTAAATGCTTGACTGACTAGATAAAAATGAAAAAGGGCACGAGCTCTTGGCCCATTATAAACCAGACATTGTTTTCTAACAGGAGACTCCCATATCACTTATGGGGTCTGAAAACCCCAAAAGAGAGTGGGTAGGGAAGGTGGTCTTCATCTCCTATTCCAAACCTGAGACAGACGCTTCTGGCACTGGGTCAAAGCCTTACAGGAAAAGTGAAGTGGCCAAATTCCTTCATTGCACAGTCGCAGCCAGGGTGTAGACGACATGGCTAGACCCGATGGGCAGGTCGTTCCTCCATGTCACTCTCTCATACTAGGTTCACTTTATGCCGCAAACAGCTTAAAATTGACCTTTTTATCCAAGACTCATCAAAATCCTAACGGACTTCAGATTGCAGCGTTTAGTTAATCGTAGTCCTATACTCGATCGCTCAGGCCCTCTCGATCTGCGAAACAACGAAAGGGACTTAATTAAAGACCTTCTGGAAGATCGCTCCTTTATTGAACCCTGGAGATTTCTATACCCAACAAGGAATATACATTATTGACTTGCCCCCAAGGCACAGGAACAAGGAAAGATTATCTCTCACACACTAATTTGCTTCCAGCCAGCCACAATTGCGAAAGTGCAGTTTGCTTCATTTCTGACCATGCCCAATGTTAATTAATCTGGATCTGAGGATCAAGATGCCGAAAACCATGTCATGGAGGATGGACACTCTGCAGCATAAGCTGCATGAAGAGAAAAAGGAGCTGTAAAACAGATTCAAAGAACACCGGGATGTCGCTGCATGTCTTTATGAGCACTCTGTGTCCCCTTCACAGATATTCATACCTGAGAGGCGTTGTGATGAGGGGTTCTGCCGTGCTGTGTAAGCGAGAGGTGGAGTGGAAAGCCATGCTGGACAAAGACACATAGCGACTTCAAGATTCTAAACAGAGAATACTGGAGACCAGTGTTTTACATCAGCTCGTCGCCAGAAAACACGAACCGGAACCCATTTCACAACACAGGCTGAGAAGCCTTACAACACATCAAAGGCAAACCATTACAAGCAGAACGACACCTGCCAGTGCAGCTTAGAGCGGCCATCCCAGCAGGCTAGAATCCCCAAAATGACTCACTTTCTTGCCCACTGGATATAACAAGAGAATTGGATTCTTTTTACTCCTGGTTATACACCTCAGAGGCGCCCCGGCAAGACCTCTTAAAAGAGATCCATGAAGCGACTCTATACTGAGACCATCAGTGGGACCATGGGAAGAGCTACAAGGTGCTATTACAGATGAAGATATAGTGGAGGCGATGAAATCTATGCCAACCGGCAAGGCCTCCTACCGACCTTATCCTCAACCAGCATTGTCGTCGACAGCCTCAGATTTCTCTGTGTTCTTAGGCTATAAAACTAACTGGAGCAAGAGAGCTACTGTAGTGAAGACGCTGACACTCCACGGTGGAAGTTAAGATTTATTAAGCACTTCGACCAGACATGTAAACGTGCAGCCTTCAGGAGCAGGAACAACTGGCAACTGCCCGAGGCAAGTACAAATATTCAAAACGTGCACATTCTTAACAGAACAGATTCTCTGAGCTTCCCTCGTGAGAATCCCCACGAGGGAAGGAAAGGAAGGAAACACTACACATCTCCTCCTTTACAAACACAACAAAGCATCAGTTACAAATAGAATCCTTTAAGATAACGGGACGTTTGATGACCCTTTTTCCAAGAGTGCTGGAAGTGTTGGTATCCTCCATTTGTGGAACGTCTTCACCACATTTGGCAGATAAATCATGTGAAAAATCAGAAAAGTCATCCAAAATAGACGATTTATTAACACCAGAATCAATAGCAATAGAAGCCTCACAAGAGGGTAGTTTACATAACGCAACTCTTTTGAGGTTCCAACATTTCCCATTATCCAAAATGACAGCGTTTTTCCTTAACTGAGCAATACGTCGAGGCTCCAAAAACTTGCTTTCATTTTTTGGAACAAATCCAGGTTTCTTGATTCTGACCCACTGACCAACAGACACTTTAACTTTTTGAGTGTTATGCTTTCTGTCATAGAGTTGCTTGTATTTGTCATGTTTAAGTCTCAAATTATTTTTGACATCAGCAGAGGACCAACTCACCTCCCCGCAACCTTTAATCCAACCAGGAAACCACTTGGCTCTAGGCTTCCTACCCCTCATAAGCTCGAAAGGAGTAAATTTAGTAGAGCCAACAACAGAAACTCTGTAAGACCAAAGTGTTTTGAACAATTGCGTCTCCCATGGAATATTGTTCTTAAAAGCCAGCTGAATGGCTCCTTTCAAAACTCTATTGTACCTTTCTACCAAACCATTTCCACTTGGATTGTACAATGAGGTGGTTTTATGTTGGATCTCCACATTTAGATAAATACTGTGTCATAACATCGGAAGTAAACTGTACCCCATTGTGAGAAGTTGGCCTGGTATATGCTGTCCACTAATGATAGTGGGCACCTTGCACCAGTCCAAACAACCCCTTATTGGAGATAGGTTAAAGACAACCTTTATTGAAAGCTATCCTAGTGGTAGCTATGGAGAGCAGCCTTCAGGCTAAGTCTTGAAGGAATGTAAAGCAGCTTGTTTTACCAGTCTATAATCTCTTGAGTGATCAAATGAAAGAGCACCACACCAGGTATATATTCAAAATATATGTATTTATTACTAAACACACCCCTCTAGTCTCTTTATGAGGCTAGAGTTCGAAGTACATAGGTTATAAGATCTTAAATCACAGTAATAGCACAAATACACGTTTGGGCCCTAGGGGCGTACCAAACCATATACCAATAAAGTGGTATGCGAACCACGACTGAACTAGACACTAGGCCTAGAGCCTCTAGAAGTGCTTGGACCACAAGGAACCACCCAAGGTAGTGACACAGGGGACCCACGGGAGACGCGTGCAGTGTAAATACACAACCGCGATACGCCGTTAACTTCTATGGAGAAAGTCGGGATCGGGAAATTATAGCAAAGGGACACTTAAAAGAGGACTAGGACAAAACCCTTTGAGATCTAGGACTTTGAAGAGTCTCTACCCACGGGAGCACCGGAGTACTCGTGTTACCTCACCCAGGGAAGCCGGGTGCATAGGTGCCTTTCGGGGTCGGGTTTCGTCGTCGATTCGAATGGCGATCTGCTGCAAAGTGCTGCTGGCGGCCAAGAGAAAAGTGTCCGGGTGGATCCAAGAGTGGATCGGAGTTCTGAAGAACCTGAAAGCAGAGGGGACAGAGTCTGGGTCACTAGCCAGTGACCAGGAAGGCGATGGACAGATGCCCACCGATGTCGAGTGCTTCAGGTGCGTTGACGGTCGTCTTGACTCTTCAGCCACGAGGTCCAGGAGGCGTTGTCGGCGACCAGGAGCAGGATTCGGGCTGGTACACGATGTCTGTCGAGTGCTGAGGTGTCGGCGACCGGATTGGACCCAACAAGCCTTGGCAACGGCAAGTCTCGATGAAGATGATAGATCGTCGATGGTGCAGACCAGCAAGGTCTGTGGAACTCACCCAGCGAGGGTAAGTGAGGGCAGGCCTGGAGCAACCAGGATGCCAAGTAAGAAAAGGATTGGCCTTCGTTAGGGGCTACTAGCCAACGGGCTAGCGACCGCGAAGGAGCCTCGTGACGCCGCACGTGGAGCTGGCTTACAGGACACTCGTGGAGTGGGGGCCAGTGATCTTCGGTGCAGGTGGTGCTGGAGGCTAGGGCTACTCGGAGCCCAAAGCACGACTTCTTGGGAGACCCAGAAGATGGTGCACTTGCAAATGTGCTCGGTGTCCAGGGGTCACGGTCTCAAGTCACCCACGATAGCCACGGGCCTCAGCTTTGCTGGGGACTCAGGGTAGCCTCGGGGAAGTCTGAGAATCCACCTCTGGTGATGCGATGACTTCGGCGTCCGACGGGAGCTTCAGAAATGCGAACCGGACAGATGCTTCTTTGGTGCCTGCCAAGCAGGGGAGTCACTCCTTGACCCCAAGGAGATTCTTCAGTCCTCTAATCTTGTCGTAGAGCGTCGAAGGTCCAGGATTCAGTTTCAGAGTTTCGTCCAGGTATAATCTAAAGTCCTAAGGACTGGGTTCCTATCTTTATACTAAAGATAGGGGTTGGACTACTCTGTGGCCCCACCTATGGGTGGGTCAGGGCAGAGGGGTGGCTACACCCTTTCCCTTTGTCCAGTTCACGCCAAAGCAGGGGCTGCAAGCCCCTGATCCGGTTTGAACTGGGGTATGCACAGGGACACCAAATGTGCCCCCAGTGCAGGACTTCAAAGCACCCGAAAGTGCTCCCGCCCAGCCCCAATACACATTATCCTGTCTGGGGAGGTGGTCACACCTCCCTGGGACAGGAAACCTATTGTCCAGGCCTCCCCTGCCGGAGTTTCGTCCAGCAGCAGGAGGCCAGACTCGTGTCTGTGGCAGCAGCATCCATTTTGTGATGCCAGGGCTCTGGAAAGAAGTTACCGGACTAGTCAGAGTTAACATGTCTTTCCCTCTAGAAGGGTGGAATGCTACCCCGCCGCCAGAATTGGCGGGGGGGTAGTATTCCAAGATGTTTGACACCAAACACGACATGTTTAGGTGCAGCCATTCCAAAGTTAGCATTTTACCGCGAGGATATAATGCGCTTAAGAGTATATGGTCAGGCTGCACTACAAACAGCATCAGAGATGGTCTCCGAACGCTGCAGAGGGGCCCTGCTCATGCAGGGGCACCCTCTCACATAGGAACCATGCACTCTGCCTTTAGGATTGATAAGGCCTGCCTTAGGAGTGACTTATAGGTTTATATGTGTGTATGTATTTAGTGATATAGGTAACCTATATCACAGTAAGGGGTGCATGCACCACCTTACCCAGGCTGCAGTAGCAGACCTGTGGTGTCAGTTTGGATGGCCTTCCAGGGGTGGCATAATACATGCTGCAGCCCCTGGCAGGCCTCTGAGGTACCTATGCCCTTGGTACATAGTATACCATATACTAGGGACTTATAAGGGCACTCCAGATCCCAATCAGTGATGTGCCTAAGGCACATGGAAACCATTTTAGAGAGGAAGCAGCTAGGCTGGGGTTCTGATTAGCAGGGCCCCAGCCAGACTAATGTCGAAAAACAGTGAAGCATCAGCAAAAAGTGGGGGTACCCATGTGAAGCAGATCCTACTCTCCTACACAACCCCCCCAAACGTAGGGACATTAAACTAACCTTGCCCAGTTAAGTCTTCATGTTCTAAGTGGAAATACCTAGAGAGTCCATCTGCATTCGCATGGTTACTCCCAGGCCTATGTTCCACTGTAAAGTCCATCCCCTGTAGGGAAATGGACCACCTAAGCAGTTTGGGGTTTTCACCCTTCATTTGTTTTAGCCATAAGAGGGGCTTATGGTCTGTCTGAACCAGGAAGTGTGTACCAAACAAGTATGGCCTCAACTTCTTCAGAGCCCAGACCACAGCAAAGGCCTCCTCTCTATGGCTGACCAACGTTTCTCTCTAGGGGTCAGCCTTCTGCTAATGAAAGCTACTGGCTGATCCTGACCTTCTTCATTCAATTGTGACAGTACAGCCCCTACCCCCAATTCAGATGCATCAGTTTGAACAATGAACTTCTTGGAGTAATCAGGACTCTGCAGAATTGGAGCAGTGCACATGGCCTGCTTGAGGTCATCAAATGCCTTTTGACAGCTAGCTGTCCACTGAACCTTTTTGGGCATTTTCTTAGAAGTTAAGTCATTCAGGGGTGTCACTATTGATCCATACCCCTTGACAAATCTCCTATAGTACCCAGTCAGGCCTAAGAAGGCTCTCACCTGAGTCTGGGTAGTGGGAGCAGTCCAGTCCATGATGGTCTGGATCTTGCTCTGCAAAGGTTGAACCTGGCCTCCACCCACAAGGTGGCCCAGGTACACAACCTGACTCTGCCCTATCTGGCACTTAGTGGCCTTGATAGTCAGGCCTGCCTTTTGCAGGGCCTGTAAAACATTCCTGAGGTGGACCAGGTGATCCTCCCAGGTGGAGCTAAAGACAGCAATATCATCTAGATAAGCTGCACTATAGGCTTCCAGTCCTGTGAGAACTGTATTCACCAACCTCTGGAAAGTGGCAGGTGCATTCTTCAGACCAAAGGGCATTACCACAAATTGATAATGCCCACTAGGGGTTGAGAATGCTGTTTTGGGCTTTGCAGTATCAGCTAGTCTGATCTGCCAGTAGCCAGCTGTTAGGTCAAATGTGCTGAGATATTTGGCAGAGGCCAAAGTATCTATGAGCTCATCTGCCCTGGGTATTGGATGGGCATCAGTCCTAGTGACTGCATTGAGACCCCTGTAGTCCACACAAAACCTCATCTCTCTTTTTCCACCACTGGTGTGAGGTTTCGGTACAAGGACTACTGGACTAGCCCAAGGGCTATCTGAGGGTTCAATAACTCCCAATTCCAACATTTTCTGGACTTCAGTCCTGATACAGTCCCTGACATGGTCAGGTTGCCTATAAATCTTGTTTTTAATAGGCAGACTGTCCCCAGTGTCCACTTCATGAGTGCACCAGGTGGTCTGACTGGGTGTCAGTGAAAACATATGTCTAAACTGATTGAGGACTTGCCTGCAATCAGTTTGTTGCTGGGTAGTGAGGCTGCCTGCCAAGGCTACACCATCAACTGACCCATCGTCAGGGTTCTGTGAGAGCAGGTCAGGGAGTGGGTCACTCTCTTCCTCCTGCCCTTCATCAGTAGCCATGAGCAAGCCCATGTCTGCCCTGTCCACATATGGTTTTAACCTGTTGACATGGAGAACCCTGTGGGGACTCCTGGGTGTTCCTAGGTCCACTAAATAAGTGACCTCACCCTTCTGCTCAACAATAGTGTGGGGTCCACTCCATTTATCTTGGAGAGCTGCTGGGGCCACTGGCTCCAACACCCACACCTTCTGTCCTGGCTGGTAAACAGTCAGAACAGCCTTTGGTCATGCCAGGCCTTCTGAAGTTCCTGGCTAGCCTCAAGGTTTTTGGTTGCCTTTTTCATGTACTCAGCCATCCTGGAGCGGAGACCAAGTACATAGTCCACTATATCTTGCTTTGGGGGCTTGAGAGGTAACTCCCATCCTTCCTTCACCAAGCACAGTGGACCCCTCACAGGGTGGCCAAACAGAAGTTCAAAAGGGCTGTAACCAACCCCTTCTGAGGCACCTCCCTATATGCGAATAAAAGGCAGGGCAAGAGTATGTCCCATCTACGCCTAAGCTTTTCTGGGAGCCCTTTAATCATGCCCTTCAAGGTTTTGTTGAATCTCTCAACTAAACCATTGCATTGTGGGTGATAGGGTGTGGTGAACTTATAAGTCACTCCACACTCCTTCCACATTGCTTTTAAGTACCCAGACATGAAGTTAGCACCCCTGTCTGATACTACCTCCTTAGGAAAGCCCACTCTTGAGAAGATTCCCAGGAGGGCCCTTGCCACCACAGGTGCTGTAGTGGTCCTGAGGGGAATAGCTTCTGGGTACCTGGTGGCATGATCCACTACCACCAGGATAAACCTGTGCCCAGAGGCTGTTTGGGGATCCATGGGACCAACAATGTCAATCCCTACCCTTTCAAAGGGCACCCCCACCACAGGTAGTGGTATCAGGGGGCCTTTGTAGTGCCACCTGCCTTGCCACTGGCTTGGCAGGTTACACAGGAGCGACAAAACTCCTTGCTGTCTTCAGACATGTGGGGCCAGTGAAAGTGAGGGACAATTCTGTCCCAAGTCTTGTTCTGGCCCAGGTGACCTGCTAAGGGAATATCATGGGCTAGGGTCAATAGGAAGCCCCTGAACTTCAGAGGTATTACCAACCTCCTGGTAGCACCAGGCTTGGGGTCTCTACTCTCTGAGTACAGGAGTCCATCATCCCAATACACTGTATGGGGACCACTAGCTTTCCCAGCAGCCTCAGCAGCAGCTTGCTGTCTGAGGGGTTCAAGGGAGGGGCAGCTCTGCTGCTCCTGGCTCAGATCTGCCCTAGAAGGTCCCCCTGTCCCCAAGAACTCAACCTGGTCAGGTTCAAGTTCCTCTGGGACAGTTCCTTCTTCAGGGCTGAGATCATCCCCCTCAAGGGACTGATCTTCCTCCTGAGCCAAGGGGGAAGGCACTGCCTTAACCCTACTACTCCTCCTCTTGGAAGGCACTTGGTCCATTCTTCCAGAATCCAAGGCCTGTTCAGTGCTAGACATTTTGGCTTGTGACCTGGTCACAGCAAACACATCTGCAGGGATCCCCAGCATTTCTGCATGGGTCCTGAGCTCCACTTCTGCCCAAGCAGAAGTCTCTAAGTCATTGCCAAGCAAGCATTCGACTGGTAGGTTTGCACTTACCACAACCTTCTTAAGGCCAGTTACCCCTCCCCAGGAGAAGTTAACAACTGCCAGAGTATGGTCTGTTCTGACATTGCTAGCATTGGTCACTTGGTACATTTCACCAAGCATAACTTGCCCAGGTAGCACAAGGTCTTGTGTCACCATTGTGACACTTGCCCCTGTGTCCCTAAATGCCAAAGCCTCACGTCCATTGATTAAAGGCTGTTGTCTGTACTTGCCCAGATTACTGGGACTCATAGAGGAGGGCACATCCATGCCTCCATCACAGACTAACACAGCCTGAGTCAGTTCTCTGACTAGGTCAGAGCCCAACTCAGTACCCAGGGTGAACCCTACTAAACCCTTGGCTGGAGCACTCCCACCAACTGTACTAGGGGAACAGGTGCCTTAGGGGCATTGGTGGGTGCTGGACTGGAGTCTTTGGACTTGGTGCAATCACTGGTCCAGTGGGTCTTTTGCTTACAGACCTTGCACCATGGTTTTCTTTGGCCTTTCCCTTTGGTAGACTGTGAATCCCCACCAGAAGAAGATTTTTGGGGGCCTGATGAAGACTTTTGATCTTTACCCTTCTCCCCACCCTTTTCAGAGTTCTTAGCATCTTGCTTCTTGGTTTCCCCACCTTGGTTCTGTACCTTCTGCTTCACCCTGGTTCTGACCCATTTGTCTGCCTTCTTTCCCAATTCTTGGGGAGAGGTCAGATCAGAGTCTACCAGGTATTGATGCAACAGCTGATTTTGACAGTTATTAAGAATCTGCTCCTCATTATCAGATTGTACAATCCTGAGAAGTCACACACCTTACTGCCCATCAACCAGCCTTCCAGAGCCTTGGCAGAACAATCCACATAGTCTACCCAGTCTTGAGTCTGTGCTTTTGGGTATCTCTGAACTTCAACCTGTACTGTTCAGTGGTTAGGCCAAACCCATCAATAAGAGCACTCTTCAAGACCTTGTAATTATCAGCATCCTCCTCTCTAACAGTGAGGAGCTTATCTCTACCTTTGTCAGCAAAGGAGAGCCACAAGATTGCTGCCCACTGCTCCTGAGGGACCTTCTGTACTTTACAGGCCCTCTCTAAAGCAGTTATCCATTTGTGGATATCATCCCCACTCTGGTAGGGAGGGACAATCTTGCTCAGGTTCCTATGGTCATAGGACCTTTCCCTATCTCTAGGGATATGGCTGCCACCATGGGACTCTAGTCCCAATTTTCTTCTCTCTCTAAAGAGATCTAGGGACTCCCTGTCTATGGCTAGTTGCTTCTTTTTGAGTTCAAGCTGAGCTTCCTCATATTGAACCAGCCTCTTTCTTCTCTCATGAGAGGATTCCCTCCTATGAGATGAGACAGAGCTCCCTATAGAGGTGCCAGAGTGGTTAGACTCCTGAGAAGGAGATCTAGACTTCCTGGGCACACTCTTAATCCTTCCTGGGGGACAAAGAGGGCATCATCTTGATCATCCTCATCATCATCCACAGGAGGGATTGGGTTTTCCAGGTCAGGGTCATTGTCACCCTCCTGGCCAGTTTCAGAGGGGGGCTGGGGTATTGGTACCCCTAGCGTCCTCCTCTTCTCCTGCCCCACCCTCAGCTCCTACCCCTTCAGTCCCTACAGGCTTACTAAGGTCATAAGCCACCAACAACTCCTTGAGGTGTTGGGTGGTGAGGCTTTGGCCTGTCCTTATTTTTCTCAAGTTACATAAAGCTCTCAATTCCAAGAATGGGAGTGTATCATACTTGGAGGGTGGAAGCTCAATGGCTTCCTGCAAGGATTCTTTGGATCCTGCCCTTAAAGACATTACTAGTGTGGTGTGGTGTATGCACTACCTACTCTAGTGTGGCCTACTAAACTCTCTTGAGTTGTAGAAAGGGTTGTGCTATCCCTTAACACACAACTCTAAGTTCAGTAGAACTTACTGTTATTCTAAGCTTAAATTATATGTACCTTAGGTACCTTTAGTGGTTTTCAGTTGATCAATTCAATTGAGATTATCTGGTAAAACAATAGCAAGCTGGAATCCCACACGCTGCACACCAATGTGAGAAGTTGGCCTGGCATATGCTGTCCACTAATGATAGTGGGCACCTTGCACCAGTCCAAACAACCCCTTATTGGAGATAGGTTAAAGACAACCTTATTGAAAGCTATCCTAGTGGTAGCTATGGAGAGCAGCCTTCAGGCTAAGTCTTGAAGGAATGTAAAGCAGCTTGTTTTACCAGTCTATAATCTCTTGAGTGACCAAATGAAAGAGCACCACACCAGGTATATATTCAAAATATATGTATTTATTGCTAAACACACCCCTCTAGTCTCTTTATGAGGCTAGAGTTCGAAGTACATAAGTTATAAGGTATTAAGTCACAGTAATAGCACAAATACACGTTTGGGCCCTAGGGGCGTACCAAACCATATACCAATAAAGTGGTATGCGAACCACGACTGAACTAGACACTAGGCCTAGAGCCTCTAGAAGTGCTTGGACCACAAGGAACCACCCAAGGTAGTGACACAGGGGACCTACGGGAGACGCGTGCAGTGTAAATACACAACCGCGATACGCCGTTGACTTCTATGGAGAAAGTCGGGATCGGGAAATTATAGCAAAGGGACACTTAAAAGAGGACTAGGACAAAACCCTTTGAGATCTAGGACTTTGAAGAGTCTCTACCCACGGGAGCACCGGAGTACTCGTGTTACCTCACCCAGCGAAGCCGGGTGCATAGGTGCCTTTCGGGGTCGGGTTTCGTCGTCGATTCGAATGGCGATCTGCTGCAAAGTGCTGCTGGCGGCCAAGAGAAAAGTGTCCGGGTGGATCCAAGAGTGGATCGGAGTTCTGAAGAACCTGAAAGCAGAGGGGACAGAGTCTGGGTCACTAGCCAGTGACCAGGAAGGCGATGGACAGATGCCCACAGATGTCGAGTGCTTCAGGTGCGTTGACGGTCGTCTTGACTCTTCAGCCACGAGGTCCAGGAGGCGTTGTCGGCGACCAGGAGCAGGATTCGGGCTGGTACACGATGTCTGTCGAGTGCTGAGGTGTCGGCGACCGGATTGGACCCAACAAGCCTTGACAACGGCAAGTCTCGGTGAAGATGTAGATCGTCGATGGTGCAGACCAGCAAGGTCTGTGGAACTCACCCAGCGAGGGTAAGTGAGGGCAGGCCTGGAGCAACCAGGTTGCCAAGTAAGAAAAAGATTGGCCTTCGTTAGGGGCTACTAGCCAACGGGCTAGCGACCGCGAAGGAGCCTCGTGACGCCGCACGTGGAGCTGGCTTACAGGACACTCGTGGAGTGGGGGCCAGTGATCTTCGGTGCAGGTGGTGCTGGAGGCTAGGGCTACTCGGAGCCCAAAGCACGACTTCTTGGGAGACCCAGAAGATGGTGCACTTGCAAATGTGCTCGGTGTCCAGGGGTCACGGTCTCAAGTCACCCACGATAGCCACGGGCCTCAGCTTTGCTGGGGACTCAGGGTAGCCTCGGGGAAATCTGAGAATCCACCTCTGGTGATGCGATGACTTCGGCGTCCGACGGGAGCTTCAGAAATGCGAACCGGACAGATGCTTCTTTGGTGCCTGCCAAGCAGGGGAGTCACTCCTTGACCCCAAGGGAGATTCTTCAGTCCTCTAATCTTGTCGTAGAGCGTCGAAGGTCCAGGATTCAGTTTCAGAGTTTCGTCCAGGTATAATCTAAAGTCCTAAGGACTGGGTTCCTATCTTTATACTAAAGATAGGGGTTGGACTACTCTGTGGCCCCACCTATGGGTGGGTCAGGGCAGAGGGGTGGCTACACCCCTTTCCCTTTGTCCAGTTCGCGCCAAAGCAGGGGCTGGAAGCCCCTGATCCGGTTTGAACTGGGGTATGCACAGGGACACCAAATGTGCCCCCAGTGCAGGACTTCAAAGCACCCGAAAGTGCTCCAGCCCAGCCCCAATACACATTATCCTGTCTGGGGAGGTGGTCACACCTCCCTGGGACAGGAAACCTATTGTCCAGGCCTCCCCTGCCGGAGTTTCGTCCAGCAGCAGGAGGCCAGACTCGTGTCTGTGGCAGCAGCATCCATTTTGTGATGCCAGGGCTCTGGAAAGAAGTTACCGGACTAGTCAGAGTTAACATGTCTTTCCCTCTAGAAGGGTGGAATGCTACCCCCGCCGCCAGAATTGGCGGGGGGTAGTATTCCAAGATGTTTGACACCAAACACGACATGTTTAGGTGCAGCCATTCCAAAGTTAGCATTTTACCGCGAGGATATAATGCGCTTAAGAGTATATGGTCAGGCTGCACTACAAACAGCATCAGAGATGGTCTCCGAACGCTGCAGAGGGGCCCTGCTCATGCAAGGGCACCCTCTCACATAGGAACCATGCACTCTGCCTTTAGGATTGATAAGGCCTGCCTTAGGAGTGACTTATAGGTTTATATGTGTGTATGTATTTAGTGATATAGGTAACCTATATCACAGTAAGGGGTGCATGCACCACCTTACCCAGGCTGCAGTAGCAGACCTGTGGTGTCAGTTTGGATGGCCTTCCAGGGTGGCATAATACATGCTGCAGCCCCTGGCAGGCCTCTGAGGTACCTATGCCCTTGGTACATAGTATACCATATACTAGGGACTTATAAGGGCACTCCAGATCCCAATCAGTGATGTGCCTAAGGCACATGGAAACCATTTTAGAGAGGAAGCAGCTAGGCTGGGGTTCTGATTAGCAGGGCCCCAGCCAGACTAATGTCGAAAAACAGTGAAGCATCAGCAAAAAGTGGGGGTACCCATGTGAAGCAGATCCTACTCTCCTACACCCATTATCACTAATGATGAGAGCTGGAGTACCCTCACTCAGGAACACATCATCAAAAAAGTTTATCACGGTGTCAATGTCCAATTTTTTGATCACTTTGACTACAGGCCACTTAGAAAACACATCCATCATAGAAATGACATACTTTCCAGAACTGCCAACAGGACCCATGATGTCCACCGCAACATGCTCCCAGGGCGATTCAGGGCACATAAAATCACTCCTGGGAGGTCTTAAAGTTTTAAGGGTTTTGTCCGCAGATGAACACAAACCACAATCTCTCACAGATCTCTCCACCTCAATATCTAGACCAGGCCACCAATACCTGCTTTTAACAATGCACTTTGTTTTAAAAATTCCTAAGTGTCCATCATGGCATAGGGATATCATTTTACCTCTAAGACTAAGCGGAGGAACTCATTTATCGCCCCTCATGAGATTACCCTCCAAAGAGGATAACTCATCTCTGACTTCCCAGAAAGCCTTCAAGTCCTTAACGTCCATTTTGCAAGGCACAAAAACTCCAAAACTTTCTTTAAACACTCGTCTTTGGTACGAGCCTCCATCCATTCCTCTTTTTGAAAAGAATCAACACCGTGGTCCCATAACTTGAACATCATCCATGAGGTCATCCTGGTTTTCAACCATCTGAACTGACAACCGAGAGAGAAAATCAGCAAATGCGTTTTTTTTACCAGGTAGGTATAGAGATAATCCAGCAACCGCATAGAAACTCGTGCTAACCTGGCAGTAGAGGTATACAACTCGTGCTAACCTGGCAGTAGAGGTATACAACTCGTGCTAACCTGGCAGCAACATTAATCATTCCAACAATAGCCAAGATCTTAACTAAAGGTTTATGATCACACTTAATAATGACTTCATTGCCCCAAACAAATGTACGAAAGTGTTCCAGTGCCCAAGCACAAGCAAGTGCCTCACGTTCGATTACTGCGTATTTACACTGCAGGAGACAAAGACCTAGAAGCATATGCAACTATGGATTCAAAACCATTTCCATCAACCTGGGAGCCAGGAGTACAACGTTTTGATTGGGTAGAAGTTGTGTACTTCCACAAAGCAGTTGTGTGTTTCCACAAAAAGTACTTGCCCTTCATGTTGTAGTGATCATTTGGGGAGACCGCTGAACTGAGTTCCCTGTTCTGGTTGCTGCTACCGGCCCCTTGGCCCTACCACGCACTTTGCACTTTTTCGTTGGTCCCTGGAGGGGCTTTAACTCACACAGCGGTCCCGCAGCGCGGGAGACCGCTGAACTGAGTTCCCTGTTCTGGTTGCTGCTACCGGCCCCTTGGCCCTACCACGCACTTTGCACTTTTTCGTTGGTCCCTGGAGGGGCTTTAAACTTCACACAGCGGTCCCGCAGCGCGGAGACCGCTGAACTGAGTTCCCTGTTCTGGTTGCTGCTACCGGCCCCTTGGCCCTACCACGCACTTTGCACTTTTTCGTTGGTCCCTGGAGGGGCTTTAAACTTCACACAGCGGCTCCGCAGCGCGGGAGACCGCTGAACTGAGTTCCCTGTTCTGGTTGCTGCTACCGGCCCCTTGGCCCTACCACGCACTTTGCACTTTTTCGTTGGTCCCTGGAGGGGCTTTAAACTTCACACAGCGGTCCCGCAGCGCGGGAGACCGCTGAACTGAGTTCCCTGTTCTGGTTGCTGCTACCGGCCCCTTGGCCCTACCACGCACTTTGCACTTTTCGTTGGTCCCTGGAGGGCTTTAAACTTCACACAGCGGTCCCGCAGCGCGGAGACCGCTGAACTGAGTTCCCTGTTCTGGTTGCTGCTACCGGCCCTTGGCCCTACCACGCACTTTGCACTTTTTCGTTGGTCCCTGGAGGGGCTTTAAACTTCACACAGCGGTCCCGCAGCGGGAGACCGCTGAACTGAGTTCCCTGTTCTGGTTGCTGCTACCGGCCCCTTGGCCCTACCACGCACTTTGCACTTTTTCGTTGGTCCCTGGAGGGGCTTTAGACTTCACACAGCGGTCCCGCAGCGCGGGAGACCGCTGAACTGAGTTCCCTGTTCTGGTTGCTGCTACCGGCCCCTTGGCCCTACCACGCACTTTGCACTTTTTCGTTGGTCCCTGGAGGGGCTTTAAACTTCACACAGCGGTCCCGCAGCGCGGAGACCGCTGAACTGAGTTCCCTGTTCTGGTTGCTGCTACCGGCCCCTTGGCCCTACCACGCACTTTGCACTTTTTCGTTGGTCCCTGGAGGGGCTTTAAACTTCACACAGCGGTCCCGCAGCGCGGAGACCGCTGAACTGAGTTCCCTGTTCTGGTTGCTGCTACCGGCCCCTTGGCCCTACCACGCACTTTGCACTTTTTCGTTGGTCCCTGGAGGGGCTTTAAACTTCACACAGCGGTCCGCAGCGCGGAGACCGCTGAACTGAGTTCCCTGTTCTGGTTGCTGCTACCGGCCCCTTGGCCCTACCACGCACTTTGCACTTTTTCGTTGGTCCCTGGAGGGGCTTTAACTCACACAGCGGTCCCGCAGCGCGGGACCGCTGAACTGAGTTCCCTGTTCTGGTTGCTGCTACCGGCCCCTTGGCCCTACCACGCACTTTGCACTTTTCGTTGGTCCCTGGAGGGGCTTTAAACTTCACACAGCGGTCCCGCAGCGCGGGAGACCGCTGAACTGAGTTCCCTGTTCTGGTTGCTGCTACCGGCCCTTGGCCCTACCACGCACTTTGCACTTTTTCGTTGGTCCCTGGAGGGGCTTTAACTTCACACAGCGGTCCCGCAGCGCGGAGACCGCTGAACTGAGTTCCCTGTTCTGGTTGCTGCTACCGGCCCCTTGGCCCTACCACGCACTTTGCACTTTTTCGTTGGTCCCTGGAGGGGCTTTAAACTTCACACAGCGGTCCCGCAGCGCGGAGACCGCTGAACTGAGTTCCCTGTTCTGGTTGCTGCTACCGGCCCCTTGGCCCTACCACGCACTTTGCACTTTTTCGTTGGTCCCTGGAGGGGCTTTAAACTTCGCACAGCGGTCCCACAGCGCGGGAGACCGCTGAACTGAGTTCCCTGTTCTGGTTGCTGCTACCGGCCCTTGGCCCTACCACGCACTTTGCACTTTTCGTTGGTCCCTGGAGGGGCTTTAAACTTCACACAGCGGTCCCGCAGCGCGGAGACCGCTGAACTGAGTTCCCTGTTCTGGTTGCTGCTACCGGCCCCTTGGCCCTACCACGCACTTTGCACTTTTTCGTTGGTCCCTGGAGGGGCTTTAAACTTCACACAGCGGTCCCGCAGCGGGAGACCGCTGAACTGAGTTCCCTGTTCTGGTTGCTGCCACCGGCCCTTGGCCCTACCACGCACTTTGCACTTTCTCGTTGGTCCCTGGAGGGGCTTTAAACTTCACACAGCGGTCCCGCAGCGCGGGAGACCGCTGAACTGAGTTCCCTGTTCTGGTTGCTGCTACCGGCCCCTTGGCCCTACCACGCACTTTGCACTTTTTCGTTGGTCCCTGGAGGGGCTTTAAACTTCACACAGCGGTCCCGCAGCGCGGGAGACCGCTGAACTGAGTTCCCTGTTCTGGTTGCTGCTACCGGCCCCTTGGCCCTACCACGCACTTTGCACTTTTTCGTTGGTCCCTGGAGGGGCTTTAAACTTCACACAGCGGTCCCGCAGCGCGGGAGACCGCTGAACTGAGTTCCCTGTTCTGGTTGCTGCTACCGGCCCCTTGGCCCTACCACGCACTTTGCACTTTTCGTTGGTCCCTGGAGGGGCTTTAAACTTCACACAGCGGTCCCGCAGCGGGAGACCGCTGAACTGAGTTCCCTGTTCTGGTTGCTGCTACCGGCCCCTTGGCCCTACCACGCACTTTGCACTTTTTCGTTGGTCCCTGGAGGGGCTTTAAACTTCGCACAGCGGTCCCACAGCGCGGGAGACCGCTGAACTGAGTTCCCTGTTCTGGTTGCTGCTACCGGCCCCTTGGCCCTACCACGCACTTTGCACTTTTCGTTGGTCCCTGGAGGGGCTTTAAACTTCACACAGCGGTCCCGCAGCGCGGGAGACCGCTGAACTGAGTTCCCTGTTCTGGTTGCTGCTACCGGCCCCTTGGCCCTACCACGCACTTTGCACTTTTTCGTTGGTCCCTGGAGGGGCTTTAAACTTCACACAGCGGCTCCGCAGCGCGGGAGACCGCTGAACTGAGTTCCCTGTTCTGGTTGCTGCTGCCGGCCCCTTGGCCCTACCACGCACTTTGCACTTTTCGTTGGTCCCTGGAGGGGCTTTAAACTTCACACAGCGGTCCGCAGCGCGGAGACCGCTGAACTGAGTTCCCTGTTCTGGTTGCTGCTACCGGCCCCTTGGCCCTACCACGCACTTTGCACTTTTCGTTGGTCCCTGGAGGGGCTTTAAACTTCACACAGCGGTCCCGCAGCGCGGAGACCGCTGAACTGAGTTCCCTGTTCTGGTTGCTGCTGCCGGCCCCTTGGCCCTACCACGCACTTTGCACTTTTTCGTTGGTCCCTGGAGGGGGCTTTAAACTTCACACAGCGGTCCCGCAGCGCGGAGACCGCTGAACTGAGTTCCCTGTTCTGGTTGCTGCTACCGGCCCCTTGGCCCTACCACGCACTTTGCACTTTTTCGTTGGTCCCTGGAGGGGCTTTAAACTTCACACAGCGGTCCCGCAACGCGGACGTGCGCGGGGCGTGCCCGGGCGCGGCCCGGGCGAACGACCAGGCCAAGACGGGCCCGTCTACGCCCGTCAAAGACCGGAAGAGACTGGACTGGGCCACGTACCTGAAATTTGGTTGCAAAAGGGTTTGTGGTTCATTCTGTGTTTAGGTGTTAGAGGATAGGGTTTTCTATTGGGGGTTACTGATAAAGTATTCATATTGTATAATGAATAGACGTGATGGGAGGGGGAAAGGGGCTCAGGTTGCCGGGGTTACTGGAAGTGGGTCTATTGCAGGAACATTGGATACATTTTTATTAAGAGCTACTTCTGTCCTTGAACACGAGATTGTCATGGCGGAGCGGCGTCTATCCCTGGAACCTATAAGTAAAGGGCCCACTACGGGGGTTTTAGATTTTGATATAGATGTTGTAGGATCCCTCGATTGTGGCCCTCTCCCGGTAATTGGGTCGCTAACTAATAGCTTATGTAACCCAAGTAGTGCCGTACTGGAGGTAAATCCGATATGTAATTTAGAAAGCTCTCTTAATAAGGTATTGAAGCCACCTATAACAGTTGGTCCTGATATAGCTCCCGTGTCTGACCCAATTCCCATCTCTGTGGTGAAGAGGAAGAGGGGGGAGGGCCCACAAAGACCAAACCCTGCTAAAATTGCGAAACAGTCCAAAAAGGGAAGGGAAGGTTTAAGTAAAGGAGTAGTAGATCAGGTTAAAACTCTAAATGTTGATACCCCTCCTACTGTAAGCCTATCTCAGGATGAAGCCACATGGCAGAGGCTAGAAACTCTGATATTAACTATATTAAATCCGCTTACTATGAGATTGGTTTATATTGAAGATAGGCTTAAGGGTCTTGAGTTGCAATCAAAAACTAATTTTCGGATTCTAGAAGCTCATATAACTACCAGTAAGCCCCCTTACCGCCTAACTAGTAATCTAGAGAGTATTGAAAGGATACTTGTTTCTAAACCTAATCCTAATCATATATTGCCTGAAAAGATGAGCAACGGTGTCGAAGTGATACCTGTTGTTAATCCTATGCCATCTGAAAAGAGGTCCCAGGGGGAGGGCCCTGGACCTGTCGCTATAAGTTGGGTACCAGCACAAGATACCAATCGAGCTAAGAGCATGGAACCTACCTCCCTGGGGGATACCTCAGGAGAATTTGCACAAGACCTTATGAGCCCAACTGGGCCCAATAAAAACAATAATAGGGTAGAGGCAAATAATCATGTTTCATTGGTTGCTAATGTTGGAAATGACCTGACAGGGTTAGGTATATTACCATCTAGGATAGGCTCTACGGGCGTAATCAGGAAGACGGCTGCGGTATTTAGAGATGGGAAAGGTATGGAGAAATGGAGCAGGCCATTACAATTGCCTCCGGCAGCTGCCCCTCTGGTAGTGGTGCTGGGAAATGTGCCATCATTAAGGGAGGGCCAAGTTGAATCAACTGTCCAATTGATGCATAAAGCTATGTTTTGGCTGGATCAGAGTCTGAGGGGGGCTGGCGCTTGGGATAGGATAGACAACAACCATCTTATTATGGCAAGGAGAGTTATCTGGATAGGGACAATAGGGAAAGAACTTGATGGGGATTGTGTGGTATTAAATTTTAATAATGAATTTATTGTCAAACACCTACTGGAGTCGTTGGGTAGTTTTTCTAACAACTTTGTAACTAAGATCATAGTTCTACCCTTGGCCTTTTTTATAGGCCATTATTCCCTAAAGTGTTGGGACCATTACAGTTACGTTTGAGCCCAAGGGCACAGGCTTGGGGGGATTCTAGTTGTTTACCCAGGGTCTATAACCCTGGATGTGTGAATAGATTTGCCCCCTTTCCGGCTTGGACGCGTGCGACTGACAACCACAGCCCGTTCAAACTCTTATTGACAAGGTCTACCCTTTAATAAATCCCTCAAGAGTAGAATGGCTGCACCCAGAACCCATAAATCTAGGGGAGATAATAGAGAGTATGCCACAACCAGTTTATTTATCAAAGGATGACTTAGATCTCCTGGATAGGGCATCCAATGAACAGGACACGAATATGATGGGTAAGGATCAAACATTGTGCGGTAAACCCCAGGTTGTGGATTTGAAGGGAACATTACTATCCTGGAATATTGCAGGACTAGGATCCAAACTGGGTTGCCCAGATTGGCACAGTTTTATTGAAGCTTTCGATATCTGCCTCTTTCAGGAGACTTGGACAGAAAGCCCTCTTTTTTGTTTAGGTTATTTAAATTCCTTTATCCCAGCATCAAAAGGACCAAAGGGGAGACCGTCTGGGGGTCTGATAATATGGGTAAAGCAGAACCTAGGACTGGATGTAAAAGATATACCGACAGTTAATAAGGATATCCAGTGGGTGCAACTGTCTAGAGGGAAAAAGGTAATATTGAATTTATTTAACATTTATATACGTGGTACCAGGGGGAAAAGGTCAGGTGTTCTCACCGCCCTAGATACCCTTTTAGAGGATAGTAGAATGACTTCGAATATTGTGATAGGGGGAGACCTGAATGTGACGTTTGAGCCCCTTTTGTGGGAGGAAGGTAATTTCATGGAAGAGGAAGATATTAAGTGGGATATACCGAGACTTGAGCTTGAACCAATAAAAAGATGGACTGAAGTAGTGATACAAATTAACACCATTTGTATAGAGAAGGGCCTACGGGCTGTAAATGGCCGTACGCCATCAGATAAAACAGGAACTAATACCTACGATAATGGATATAGCAGTAGCAGGATAGATTATGTGTTGGTAAGTTTGACGCTATGGTGTAGGATAAAGGATATGCGGGTTCAGGTTAGAATGGAAAGTGATCACAATCCGTTATGCTTGGACTGGGACCTATTAGAGTCCAAGACTGGGCACAAAACAAGTGTGATGTATGCTACCGCAGAGGTTGTTCAGTCGAACGATATGAGGCGCCTTAAGTGGGCGAGTATATCAAAGATACCTGATGTACTAGATAGCATTGGTAAAGAGCTGGCTTGTGCCCTCCAGAAGTTGAGGGTGTGTGCTGAGAACCAGGGGCGCCCGATGATTCTACCAATATACATGCCATTTTTTTTAACCATCTACGATCTTATTTTATCAAGGGAGGTAATGCTAGTAAGGCACCTACCCAAAAAATTCATAAATGGTATAATAAAAACTGTAAAGAGGCACGTGTAGCAGTAGGTAGGGCCATAAAAGCGGGTGCTTTGTTGTCAGTTCAAGAAGCAAGAGCTAGTTATCATATAGCAATAGCTAAGGCAAAAAAGACCTGGGATAACAGTCGTTGGGAGGAACTCCGGGTCGCTTGTGCAGGGAGAAATACAAAACAGTTCTGGGATGTCTACAAATGGGGCAGTGGGGGACGTGCTGCAGCACCCTCGAATTATGTTGCCCAGCAAGAGTGGGTTAACTATTTTAAGCCCCAGTATGCTGTTGAAGTGAGAGACTCAGATTGTAGTTTTACTAAATGTTTTTTAAGGAGATATATTTTACTATGCAAGATGTAAAGCAAGTGCTCAAAGCTATCCAAATTGGTAAGGCATCGGGCCCAGATTGCATCCCGGGGGATGTATTCCATTATGATATTGAGAGCTGGGGTATGTATTTTTACCTGCTAACAAACTCTATAGCCCGGGGTGCTGCTGTTCCAACTTCCTGGGCCGAGGCTGAAATTATTCCCGTTTTTAAGAAAGGGGATAGAGCGCGTCCAGGTAATTACAGACCAATAAGTTTGATAGATGCTGCTCAAAAAATTATGGGTAGGTTGGTCCTAAACAAAATACAGTGCTGGATTGATGAATTTAGTATTTTATCCTCTTTTCAAGCTGGATTTAGATCCTCCACCAGCACAATTGATCAGGTATTTAGATTCACCTTACTTTTTTGGAAGACAGTTGTGCTGGGTAAAGGAAGTCTGTATGCGGTCTTTGTCGACCTCCGGTCGGCATTTGACCTCGTACCGCGTGGAAAACTTTGGCAGGTGCTGCAGGAGATGGGCCTACCCCTAGACCTATTGACCTTAGTGGCCCGGTTACATGAGACTAATTCTGCCAAGATTAGGTGGGGTAAACAGGGAGAGCTCACAGAACCCTTCCCAGTTGAAAGGGGGTGCGGCAGGGTTGTGTGATGGCCCCAACACTATTTAGTCTATATATTGACGGGATAGTGGATTTCATGCTGGCGACTCCAACTGATGCCCCCACTCTAGCAGGAGTAAAAGTGCCGATATTAATGTTTGCGGATGACACATTGATCATTTCCAAGACACCAAGCGGACTCAAAAGAGCACTTACCATCTTTGAGGAGTTCTGCTCAAGGCGTGGCTTGGAGGTCAATGTGTCAAAGACAAAGATGATGGTTTTTAATCCGCATAGGGTTTTTAGGGGTGGTATATATATGAGTAATCTCCTACTAGAGCAAGTCAAGGAATTTACCTATTTGGGAGTGATCATTCAGGAAGGGCTAAAATGGGCGCACCAACTTGATATCTCAACCCTAAAACATCGGCAATTAACAGGAGCACTCCAAAGAGAATTCAATTCCTCCTTTCACAAGCCAATAAGTCCAGTGCTAGAAATATATAATATGAAGGTAATGGGCTCTGCATTGTATGGTGCTGAGCTTTGGGGTTATGAGGACTTATCTAAACTCTCAATCTCCGAAAACAAGTTTTTAGGCACATTACTCGACTGCCGCAAAGTACACCTACATATCCACTGTTGTATGATCTGGGGAGGAAGCCTATAGCACACCTAGCAAAAATTCGCCCTCTTTTGTATTGGCGCAGGCTGTGGTCCACCCCAGAACTAGCAGATTATGCAGCTGGATTTTTAGACGTAATTAAGGCAGACACGCAGCACCAGATAAAATGGCTCAGGGAGTTAAAACGATCTCTGGTGGAACTCGGCATGAGCCATTTATGGGAGGACCCGAAAAATAATGTTTTCCCACCCAAAAAGATTTTAAAGGCTAAATACTGGGAAAAGGTCCTCAATTGTACGGAAGCCAGGTTTGATTCCTCATCCCTAACGGGATTTTTCTAGAGCATAAACCAATGCCGAAGCTTGAATATTATTGGGACTGCATTCTTAAACCCCTAGAGCGGAAACTGTATTTTCAGTTCAGGATAGGTACTTTACCTATAAGAGTTTTCACAAACAAGTGGTCTAATGCACATAGTGAGTTGTGCCCAGTTTGTATGATTAAAAAGGAAACAATGGGCCATTTTTTGTTTGAATGTGCAGGTTACCATGCCCCACGCCGGGCCTGGCTGCGCCCTATATGCAAGTTATTGGGAATAAGAGGTGCGATCCAAGCAGTCAGAATATTAAGAAGTGATACAAAGGAAGCAATAACCATAGCAATGGCTAAATTCCTGGGGTGGGCTTGGATAATCAGGGCTTGTTCGCAACGAAAATTTGATGTGTGATTCTAGAAGGCTTAGTAAAAGATACTGAATTGATAGGCAGGACGGGTGTATCGTATAGTTTTATTGTGGGGGTAAATAAGATTACTATGAATTTAAAGCCGGTTGTTACTAAAGCTATGTATTTTGGTAAATATTTTAATAATGGTAGTTTTTAAAGTCAGGAAAATGTTTTGGGTCTCGAAACTTATAGTATGTTTAGCGTGAGGTTCTTTTCGACATATATTGACGAAATGTCAAGAACTAAAATTGTAATTAACGTTTTTATGGTATTTTATGCATTATCCAATGGTGTTTTATTGTTTTTAATGTTTTGTGTATAACTGTGTGCTTTTATGACTGAAAACGTCGAATAAAGCTATTTGATGATGATGAACTAAAGGTTTATGATCACACTTAATAATGACTTCATTGCCCCAAACAAATGTACGAAAGTGTTCCAGTGCCCAAGCACAAGCAAGTGCCTCACGTTCGATTACTGCGTATTTACACTGCAGGAGACAAAGACCTAGAAGCATATGCAACTATGGATTCAAAACCATTTCCATCAACCTGTGACAAAACCGCACCAATTCCAGTGCCACTGGCATCAGTGGTAATAACATTTTTCCCACAAGGATCAAAACCCTGAAGAGCAGGGGCAGAGGAAATAGCATTTTTAATGTCAGAAAACTCCTCTTGACACGAATCGGACCACAAAAATTCAGACTTGGATTTAAGAAGTTGTCTAATGTGAAAGATTCTGCTAGAAACAATTTTAACAAATTTTGAAAAAAACTCCACAAGTCCTAAAGAAGACTTACACAACACTAAAGAAGGGGGGACAGGGAGCATATTAGAAAAACTAGGTCCATACCGTTGCTCCCAAGAACTAACATGTAATCACTGTTTGGTAACTGTTCCTAAAATAAAGAACCATAACCAACTTGGTTACGTATGAGAGAAAGTAAAGAATGGAAGGGAAGGTAGTCTCTATATGTGGTTCCCAGTTGATGAAGGTGGGGGAATTTCTCCTTTAGAAATAAGTGCCCTCACACAGTCTTGCGAGTGTCATGCTTCATCATCGGGCGTTGCTCCTCGTGGGGGTGGCGCTGCTGTCCCCCACGGGCCCCGCGAGAGGGCTCTTTGTCGGAGATCTTTTTAGGAGACGCCGCAGTTGTGCATGCGGGTGTGTGGGCCTAAAGGGGTTGGTGCAAGTGTGTTAAAATTACCCCACCGGTACCCTGAGGTCAATTTTTATTCATAGGTCCGGGAGGTAAGGATACAAGAATTATACAGGGGAGCTGGAGCACCTCTATTAACAAATACCATAGAGGTCGGGGTATCACTCTGCTGCTCTCAGTGCCCGTGTGTCATTGTGAATGAGTGTGTTGGTCAACATGTTTCGCGCTGGGAATGGGTCCCTAATGGATCCCTGTGCGCTTCGTCAGGACCGTGTGATGTGAAATCGTGAATAAAAATAGGAGTAGGGAAAAGACACCCTATATTCCTCTGGTACCTCTTTTCAGGTGTAAGTGCGTGATTTGCGCTCATAGGAACATCTCTTTCGTGTTCCTGTTATTACCTGGTAATGAGAAATAACAACGGGAACAAAAGACAAACATATAGAGACAGACATAAGTCGTAGTGAGTAGAAATCCACAGTAAACTTCATTATAGAAGCAGCGTTTGATTTTCGCCATGCATATCGTTGTGGCAGTTTGAGGAAAAAGTGCCCTAGACATACTATTACTGCCACATGTGCACGTCTGACAGCATCAGCTGTCTGTGTCTATGATCGGTGATGAGGTCTCATGCACTGGCCTCGTGATGGCTGTGCATGCCGTATTTTGACGAGTGCGTGGTGTCAAAAAACACTCGTTTGTATCATGGTGGCCACCAGTGCTCCTTAATGCAAAAGCGCGCTCCTTGAGTGAGTCTAAAATAACGAGGTTGGTTGCCGCGTTGTCGCGGGCTGTTCATTACCAATATTTGGTAGTGTGGCACACTCTAAAATTACGTGAGGCATAATATCCAAAAAGCGCCCACACTCATTCAGGACTCTCATACTAATTACCCCTTTAAAGAAAATGAAGTGACTCCTCGGCAAATCCCCGCGGTCTCGAGGGGGAATATCTGTGGGACGAGAATGCCAAATTAAGCCCAGTGCACAAAGGACATACCTGTTTCTGTCGTGTTGAAGCAGCAGAGTAATACTCACATTGAAGCCCCTTCGTTCTGGCCCGTTACCTGCCCTGCCGCTGGATGGACGCCGGAGGAATGCAAGGCGGCGTCCACCCGGTTAAGAATGCTGGCGTGCGGAAGTGACGGGGCTTCGAGGGAGGGGGCGTGTTAGCAGGAAACAGCTCTTGCTCAGTAGTGGTAGGTGGGCGGGGCTGAAGACAGCAGCCATCTTTTAATGGTTTTTCTAAATCACATAAACCACCCGTATCGTGTCATTGATGTTGCGTGTGTTTGTAAAGATGGACTAACACGCAAACCAATGAGTTGGCAATGTGGGCGGTGAGCATGATTATATTACCAAGTATATTGCGGTCGCAAAAGTAACAATTCGTTTTCCTTCTATTTTTTATTTTGCGATGCTGACAGAGTGTATGAAACTTGCTAAAGTTAAACAGTGAGGATTTCGTACATTTTAAAGGGGGGGCCAAGACTCTTTCAAGTGATACCTGTCATGATCACTACACCTCCTTCGAGGTTATAGATGTTATAGGAGGAAGAGGAAGACGGAAAAACGGATCAAGGAACGTGCACTGGCAGGAGCCAGAGCAAATGATACTGAGGAGCAAGACGACAGGAACGAAACGCTAGTTGTCAACCTGTCCTCCAGGTCGTTGTCCAGGGAAGAATCCAACCTCTTGGAGAAGGGATTGGGGTTCGTCCCAACACCCTGTGAGGACTCATTCAGACTGCATCAAGAACTCCACCAATTCTTCAGAAAGGTGAGATTGAAGGCCTGAGACACCCATCACTGGCACCGGGCTGAAAAAGAAATCCAAATTCACACCCGCTGCAGCCATGACTCCAAACGAAGTGCTCACGTTTGAGCAAGCGGTCTTGACATAACATGAGAAATGAAAGCAGTAAGACTTTTACAATCATTAGACAGAGGAATTTGGTGATAAGCTTGAGATAGGTCAATAGTAGAAAAAAACTTCCATTTCATTGATTTTTGGGAGAAGAAACTGGTCTATCAAAATGTTACTATTGAGATGGCGCAAGTCAATGCACAATCTAAGCTTTCCGTTGGCCTTCCTTGCGGTGACCAACGGAGAAATCCATTGAGAAGACTCTATAGGTTCGATGACACCATCCTTGGCTAACCTATTTAATTCTTTCTCAACATCATCTCTAACGGAGAAAGGAATATTCCTAAGTTTGTGGACTTTTGGAGTTGCATCAGGTTTGAGGTGGATGTGATGCTCAAAACCTTCGAACCTGCCCAAAGTTCCAGAAAAAACATCAGGAAAATAATCAAGTAGAGACTTGCCCAAGCATTCACTTTCATCTAAAACCAGAACTTGTTCTACACCATTAGGATCAAGAATAATATTGAGATCCCTTCGATCTCTCCACCCAAGAACAACAAATTTGTCATACCATACAGCCTCATTCACTATAGTGAAAGGGGAACCGGAGTCAGCTGCAATGTGTAGATTAACTCCCCCTATGGACATTAAACACATCGGCTTGTTGGAATCATTACTTTGCACAATATTAAGAACTACAATACCATTAGGACTTGAATTGGAACCATCATCGTCATCACTGTCCTCATTAGCAGAGAATAAAAGACCCTCCTCGATGCATTTAACTTTATCCTTGTGCTTCCTAGTGTGGCACACGCTGGTGAAATGGCCTCTTTTACCACATAAAGTGCATCTTTGCCTGAGGGCTGGACATTTCTTATCGTTAGCAAGATGGTTTTTACTGTCACATCTATAACATCTAAATTCTTTCTTGCTTGAAACACTATCTCTTTTATTAGAGAACCTGTTCGTAGAGTTGACTTTTGATTTGTTGGAGAGAACTCTGGCGACAGTTTCTTGTTGCAAATTATCAGAATTCTCTTTTTTGAGGGCTTTTGCACACCTGCCAGACAATTCAGCTTCCCTTGCAATGGCAAGAACATCCTTAAGAGAATTGTCACCGTTAACCCATAATCTATCTTGTATGGAAGGATCAAACGCATGCATGACTACTTGATCTCTTACTAACTAAGTTTTTGAAGAGCAGTTACAAAGCCATCTATAGATTCATTCTTAAGATGTTTCCTTTGAAAGAACTTGAAACGATACAAACTTTAGGTGAAAAGTAACGGTCTAAATGCTTAATTGCTTGGTTAAAAACGTTGTCATCACCAGACACAGTGTCTTTGTTCAATTTGCCATATGTCCTTAAGCCTTCAGGACCCAAGCTGTGCATCAATAACGTTTTTTTCCTTTCACCGGTTAATTTATTAGCATGGTCAATAGTTGGAAACCACGGAACAGGCGGATCCCCAGGACTGCACATGGCGGGTTAACCGTAATGTTGGTAATAGGAGCAGCCATAATGGAATTGGATTGAAAATGAGTTAATAAGGGTTGAAATAATCCCTAGTTTACAGATTTAAACAATAAAAATTTCACAACATCCGTATAACTTGTGAAATATAAAACTGCGCAGTCTTATATATGAGTATTACCAAAGAATAATGACCTTGAGAATGAGATAACATACAAATGTACTCAAAATAAACTGTGCGAATCGGCATGAAAATTTGCAGTAAAACACTTTTGAATGTAATCACGAATATAAATGTATACAATTTACCATAAAAATAGTCTGTATGCACATCAATAAGGAAAACGTGCAGATTCTTAACATTACAGATTCTCTGAGCTTCCCTCGTGAGGGTTCTCGTGAGAATCCCCACGAGGGAAGGAAAGGAAGGAAACACTACAGCTACTCAAGACTAAATTTCATCTCTGGGAGGACACAATCGAAGCTGAAATAATTGGGGATATTGGTGAGTGGTAACAGCCAGAAGGGGGTGAAAGACAATCTGGACATCTTAATCGATCAAGTGCAAAGGGATTTCTTTAAATGGGAGAAGCTCCTGGTTTAATGGTGGGCACCGTAAAGCAATATAAATGGTGGTGAATCCTCCATTAAATGATGCACTTGGCGTGCTCCCGATCACAGAGCCTTATCCCGTGCTACGCTTGTGGGTCGCCAGATCAAAGCCTCTGTCTGGCAAGGCCAAAATTGGAGACTGGCAGCATCAAAATTCAATGCTACTACCGCATCTGGTGGGCTGCGCTTGCCCTAAATAGAACTATATATTTAGCTCAGCACCTCTTACTGCTGGAAGATCATTTCGGCGCGGTCTGGAACCCTGGGTTGGGTTACAATGGAGGACCATATTCAGTGGGACGCCCAAGGACCTCAGGTAATATGAAAGTGGCAGGGGGTGGCCAACCCCATCATAGGCATTTCAATTCATTTGTGGTCTGGGGCCACATACATCTGGGCGGGAACGGCTACTGGAATCTGCAGACACCCATGTGGCACAACGGTGCTCTGTCAATGGGCGGGAAATTGCATAATTGGCCCTAATGTAGAATGAAAGCATCATGACCACTGGACACCTAATACTGGACGATGCCCTGAAATCCCTTATGGACCTGTGTTCTGCGTTCCATCTGGATTCTAATTGGTTTTGGTGGTTCTTGCAACTCAGAACTTGTCTATAAAAGAAACTTGGGACACAACCCTTCAGCCTGCAGCTTTCAACTCTACACTCCTATCTAGAAAAAGCCAGGAGGCTACAAGAAATTGGTTGAGGCCTCTATAACATCCTGATAAAAAAACTTCATTCAAACCCCCCCCGACCGAGGCTCCAAAAACAATATACAGAAGAGTCTCAACTGAAGTTCTGCTATTTTAAAATTGTACAAGACTGGCATTGGTCAACGGATAGATGACACAAGGCCAAATCGCACCCACTTCCAAACGTTGGAGGTGCCACAGGCGGAGAGAGACCTGATATATACCCTTCTGGCTTGTCCGGTATTGATCCCTTCTAGGATTCTGTCTGGAGCTCACTTGAGACCACGAGTGAGTTGCAGATTGCCCTTCCAGGGAACATGCTTTCTTACATGACACCCAAGGGATTTCGTGGATCACTAAACATAAGAAACTTTGAATAGGCTCTGCTAAATCTAAATCCGGTATTTGCTAAGCACAAACTACTCACCCCTAAGGGTCTCAAGGCACTGGGGGCCGTCGGGTAGATTAAGTGAGCTATTGCCCACAGTCACATGGTGCTGAGCTGAGCTGGCGCCGGGGATCGAACCGAAACCCTGCGCTCCGGAGTCAGCCGTCCTGGCCGCTACGCCACACCTCTTCCTCTGCTCTGCTCTAGCAGTGGCCAAATCTGTGTCCTGAGACACTGGAAGTCTTTGTTGGCTCTGTCTTTTGAAGAATAGTTAGAAACCATGGAGCAGATTACAGTTCATTAACTCTTGATTTAGAAATTAAACGACCAATTATCACTGCTTGAAGGTTTCTGGGGATCGTATGTAACCCTGGGCAAAGCACTACGCTACGCTCGCGTAGTTTGCGAAGTTTGCGCTATTTCGCACAACGCGAATTGCACGTAGCACAGTGCAAACACGCGTAGCGTAGTGCAGCGGTCATTTTTTGCTTGCTCGCGGTCCTCAACGTCAAGTTGGCGACCGCGAGCAAGCAAAATGACATCCCGGCGAGACTTTTTCCTCGTTCGCGATCAGCAACATCAAGTTGCCGATCGCGACAGTGGAAAATAAACCTCCCGGCGAGATTCTCAACGCGGGGAGGTCAGGTTTCTCATTGAGAGTGGTCGCGTATGCTCGCGACCGCTCGCGATGAGTGTAGGAAGGTGGAATCTGACTATATGGTTGCCCCCACTTTTTTTATGGTGTTTTGCTGGTTTATGACTTAGTTGGACTGGGATCCTGCTATTCAGGGCCCCAGTCTATCTGCTTTCTCTGTAAAAAGGTTTCCATGTGCCTTAGGCACATCTCTGATTGGAATCTGGAGTGCCCTTATAAGTCCCTAGTATATGGTATACTATGTACCAAGGGCATAGGTACCTCAGAGGCCTACCAGGGGCTGCTGCATGTATTATGCCACCCCTGGAAGGCCATCCAAACTGACACCACAGGTCTGCTACTGCAGCCTGGGTAAGGTGGTGCATGCACCCCTTACTGTGATATAGGTTACCTATATCACTAAATACATACACACATATAAACCTATAAGTCACTCCTAAGGCAGGCCTTATCAATCCTAAAGGCAGAGTGCATGGTTCCTATGTGAGAGGGTGCCCCTGCATGAGCAGGGCCCCTCTGCAGCGTTCGGAGACCATCTCTGATGCTGTTTGTAGTGCAGCCTGACCATATACTCTTAAGCGCATTATATCCTCGCGGTAAAATGCTAACTTTGGAATGGTTGCACCTAAACATGTCGTGTTTGGTGTCAAACATCTTGGAATACTACCCCCCCGCCAATTCTGGTGGCGGGGGTAGCATTCCACCCTTCTAGAGGGAAAGACATGTTAACTCCGACTAACCCGGTAACTTCTCTCCAAAGCCCTGGCATCACAAAATGGATGCTGCTGCCACAGACACGAGTCTGGCCTCCTGCTGCTGGACGAAACTCCGGCAGGGGAGGCCTGGACAATAGGTTTCCTGTCCCAGGGAGGTGTGACCACCTCCCCAGACAGGATAATGTGTATTGGGGCTGGGCGGGAGCACCATCTGTGTGCATTGAAGTCCTGCATTGGGGGCACATTTGGTGTCCCTGTGCATACCCCAGTTCAAACCGGATCAGGGGCTTGCAGCCCCTGCTTTGGCGCGAACTGGACAAAGGGAAAGGGGTGTAGCCACCCCTCTGCCCTGACCCACCCATAGGTGGGGCCACAGAGTAGTCCAACCCCTATCTTTAGTATAAAGATAGGAACCCAGTCCTTAGGACCTTAGATTATACCTGGACGAAACTCTGAAACTGAATCCTGGACCTTCGACGCTCTACGACAAGATTAGAGGACTGAAGAATCTCCCTTGGGGTCAAGGAGTGACTCCCCTGCTTGGCAGGCACCAAAGAAGCATCTGTCCGGTTCGCATTTCTGAAGCTCCCGTCGGAAGCCGAAGTCATCGCATCACCAGAGGTGGATTCTCAGACTTCCCCGAGGCTACCCTGAGTCCCCAGCAAAGCTGAGGCCCGTGGCTATCGTGGGTGACTTGAGACCGTGACCCCTGGACACCGAGCACATTTGCAAGTGCATCATCTTCTGGGTCTCCCAAGAAGTCGTGCTTTGGGCTCCGAGTAGCCCTAGCCTCCAGCACCACCTGCACCGAAGATCACTGGCCCCCACTCCACGAGTGTCCTGTAAGCCAGATCCACGTGCGGCGTCACGAGGCTCCTTCGCGGTCGCTAGCCCGTTGGCTAGTAGCCCTTAACGAAGGCCAATCCTTTTCTTACTTGGCATCCTGGTTGCTCCAGGCCTGCCCTCACTTACCCTCGCTGGGTGAGTTCCACAGACCTTGCTGGTCTGCACCATCGACGATCTACATCTTCCTCGAGACTTGCCGTTGCCAAGGCTTGTTGGGTCCAATCCGGTTGCCGACACCTCAGCACTCGACAGACATCGTGTACCAGCCCGAATCCTGCTCCTGGTCGCCGACAACGCCTCCTGGACCTCGTGGCTGAAGAGTCAAGACGACCGTCAACGCACCTGAAGCACTCGACATCGGTGGGCATCTGTCCATCGCCTTCCTGGTCACTGGCTAGTGACCCAGACTCTGTCCCCTCTGCTTTCAGGTTCTTCAGAACTCCGATCCACTCTTGGATCCACCCGGACACTTTTCTCTTGGCCGCCAGCAGCACTTTGCAGCAGATCGCCATTCGAATCGACGACGAAACCCGACCCCGAAAGGCACCCATGCACCCGGCTTCCCTGGGTGAGGTAACACGAGTACTCCGGTGCTCCCGTGGGTAGAGACTCTTCAAAGTCCTAGATCTCAAAGGGTTTTGTCCTAGTCCTCTTTTAAGTGTCCCTTTGCTATAATTTCCCGAACCCGACTTTCTCCATAGAAGTCAACGGCGTATCGCGGTTGTGTATTTACACTGCACGCGTCTCCCGTGGGTCCCCTGTGTCACTACCTTGGGTGGTTCCTTGTGGTCCAAGCACTTCTAGAGGCTCTAGGCCTAGTGTCTAGTTCAGTCGTGGTTCGCATACCACTTTATTGGTATATGGTTTGGTACGCCCCTAGGGCCCAAACGTGTATTTGTGCTATTACTGTGATTTAATAACTTCTAACTTATGTACTTCGAACTCTAGCCTCATAAAGAGACTAGAGGGGTGTGTTTAGCAATAAATACATATATTTTGAATATATACCTGGTGTGGTGCTCTTTCATTTGGTCACTCAAGAGATTATAGACTGGTAAAACAAGCTGCTTTACATTCCTTCAAGACTTAGCCTGAAGGCTGCTCTCCATAGCTACCACTAGGATAGCTTTCAATAAGGTTGTCTTTAACCTATCTCCAATAAGGGGTTGTTTGGACTGGTGCAAGGTGCCCACTATAATTAGTGGACAGCATATGCCAGGCCAACTTCTCACATTGGTGTGCAGCGTGTGGGATTCCAGCTTGCTATTGTTTTACCAGATAATCTCAATTGAATTGATCAACTGAAAACCACTAAAGGTTCCTAAGGTACATATAATTTAAGCTTAGAATACAGTAAGTTCTACTGAACTTAGAGTTGTGTGTTAAGGGATAGCACAACCCTTTCTACAACTCAAGAGAGTTTAGTAGGCCACACTAGAGTAGGTAGTGCATACACCACACCACACTAGTAATGTCTTTAAGGGCAGGATCCAAAGAATACTTGCAGGAAGCCATTGAGCTTCCACCCTCCAAGTATGATACACTCCCATTCTTGGAATTGAGAGCTTTATGCAACTTGAGAAAAATAAGGACAGGCCAAAGCCCCACCACCCAACACCTCAAGGGGTTGTTGGTGGCTTATGACCTTAGTAGGCCCTTGGGGACTGAAGGGGTAGGAGCTGAGGGTGGGGCAGATGATGAGGGTGGGACCAGGGGTACCAATACCCCCAGCCCCCCCACAGAGACTGGCCAGGAGGGTGACAATGACCCTGACCTGGATAACCCAATCCCTCCTGTGGAAGATGATGAGGATGATCAGAATGATGCCCTCTTTGTCCCCCAGGAAGGATTAAGAGTGTGCCCAGGAAGTCTAGATCTCCTTCTCAGGAGTCTAACCACTCTGGCACCTCCATAGGGAGCTCTATCTCCTCTCACAGGAGGGAATCCTCCCATGAGAGAAGAGCCCGACTGGTCCAGTCTGAGGAAACTCAGCTGGAAATCAGAAAAAAGCAATTGGCTTTAGATAGGGAATCCCTAGATCTCCTTAGGGAGAGAAGAAAGTTGGGACTAGAGTCCCATGGTGGCAGCAATATCCCTAGAGATAGGGACAGGTCTTATGACCATAGAAACCTAAACAAGATTGTCCCTCCCTACCAGAGTGGGGATGACATCCACAAATGGATAACTGCATTGGAGAGGGCCTGTAAAGTTCAGAAGGTCCCCCAGAGGCAGTGGGCAGCAATCTTGTGGCTCTCCTTTGCAGACAAAGGTAGAGACAAGCTCCTCACTGTAAGAGAAGAGGATGCTGACAATTACACAGTCTTGAAGAGTGCTCTGATAGATGGGTTTGGCCTAACCACTGAACAGTATAGGTTGAAGTTCAGAGACACCCAAAAGCTCAGACTCAAGACTGGGTTGATTTTGTAGATTGTGCTACAAAGGCTCTGGAAGGTTGGATACATGGCAACAAAGTGCATGACTTTTTAGGATTGTACAATTTGATTATGAGGGAGCAGATCCTTAATAATTGTCAAAACCAGCTTTTGCACCAGTATCTGGTGGACTCTGATCTGACCTCTCCCCAAGAATTGGGAAAGAAGGCAGACAAATGGGTCAGAACCAGAGTAAAAACTAGAAATCAGGGTGGTGACCAGAAGAAAGATTCTACTAAGTCCCAAGAGAAAGGTGGGGATAAATCTAAGGATAAGTCCCCTACAGGGCCCCAAAATTCTTCTTCTGGGGTGGGTCCCAAACTCCTTCCTCTCCTGAAAAGAAACCATATTGCCATGTCTGTAAAAAGCCTGGGCACTGGAAAACTGATCCCAGTTGCCCCAGGATTGGCAATAAAGAAAATGTTCCTCCCACAACTACTACCACCCCTCCTGGTACTACCAGTAGTAATCCTCCAGTTGGGAGTAGTGCACCCAAAAAGTTAGGTGCTTTTGCAAGAGGAACAGAGGTGGGCCCTAGTTTAGACAGGGACCCCTCAACAGACTCCTCTGACTCTGATGGTGGTATAGGATTTGCCACCTTTACCATGGGTCCCATAGCATTGGGCAGGTACAGATTGGAGCCAATAATTAATGGTCAGAAAGCTGTGGCATTTAGGGACACAGGGGCTAGTGTCACCATGGTGGCAGGGAAACTAGTCCCCCTCACCAGCTTTTACCTGAGTTTAAATACCAGGTGACCAACATTGATGGTGTCAGAACAGATCACCCCATGGCCATAGTCAATCTCAGCTGGGAGGGGTCACAGGCCCAAAAAGAGTGGCAGTGTCCCCAACCCTACCTGTAGATTGCCTGATGGGCAATGATCTGGAAATTTCAGCCTGGGCTGAAGTTGAACACCAAACCCATCTTAGGATGTTGGGCGTCCCTGTAAAGGTTAGTGGGGCTGTGATGGCCACAGCCCCAGCCCAAGAATTTGGAGAGATGGAGCCTGAAAGAATGGCCCACTCTCCCCCAAAAGAGAGCACAAGGGTGGAAGAAAAGTCTTCTTCCCCCAGACAGTAGGTAAGGGTCAGCCTCCTCAGGGAACTGACCCTACCCCTAGTGAAGGAACTGCCACAGAGGTAGTCAGGCCTGGCCTGGCCACACCCCTGATGGCAGAGGACCCTTCCAAGGTGGTACCCCGTCTGGAGCAGGTAACCTGCCCCTCTCTACCCTGCCTCAGTCAGCCCAGGGCTGCAGAGGTCAGGGAGGTCAGTGGACCCCCAGGGCCCCCTGTCCAGAGGAAGCCCCCCATCAGCAGATTAGGGGCACCCAGTCTAGTAGCCCTAGCCAGGTGAAAATTCCTCTACACACTGAGGGATCCCCCATACCTTTATGTAGGGACCTCCCCCAGAAGGACTCTGGTAGGCAAGGGCAAACCTGGGACCAGAAGGTTCCAAACCTGCCATGTCCCTCCAGTAGTCCCTCCAAAGGGACCCAACCCCCAGCTGTAGGCAGCCAAAGGTTGACCCTTAGAGCAAAGTGCAACTCAGTCATAGAAAGACAGGCATACATGGTGACCAGTGATCTGAGGAAGCTGAGGCCAACATTCCTAGGGCCTCACTTCCCTACTCAGACACCTCACCAGCCTTGTACTTTACCTAAGCACACCACAGGTAGTGATTCCCCATGGTGGAGACCCTCTCATACCCTTAGGGTGAGGGATTGCTTAGTGGACCATAAGACAGGGGGCAACCATGCTAGTGCAGGTGCTTCCTTATATGACCACTTAGTCAATGAAGGCTCAACTGGCCAAGGTTAGCCTTATCTCCTTTCGTTTGGGGGGTTATGTAGGAAGGTGGAATCTGACTATATGGTTGCCCCCACTTTTTTTTATGGTGTTTTGCTGGTTTATGACTTAGTTGGACTGGGATCCTGCTATTCAGGGCCCCAGTCTATCTGCTTTCTCTGTAAAAGGTTTCCATGTGCCTTAGGCACATCTCTGATTGGAATCTGGAGTGCCCTTATAAGTCCCTAGTATATGGTATACTATGTACCAAGGGCATAGGTACCTCAGAGGCCTACCAGGGGCTGCAGCATGTATTATGCCACCCCTGGAAGGCCATCCAAACTGACACCACAGGTCTGCTACTGCAGCCTGGGTAAGGTGGTGCATGCACCCTTACTGTGATATAGGTTACCTATATCACTAAATACATACACACATATAAACCTATAAGTCACTCCTAAGGCAGGCCTTATCAATCCTAAAGGCAGAGTGCATGGTTCCTATGTGAGAGGGTGCCCCTGCATGAGCAGAGCCCCTCTGCAGCGTTCGGAGACCATCTCTGATGCTGTTTGTAGTGCAGCCTGACCATATACTCTTAAGCGCATTATATCCTCGCGGTAAAATGCTAACTTTGGAATGGCTGCACCTAAACATGTCGTGTTTGGTGTCAAACATCTTGGAATACTACCCCCCGCCAATTCTGGCGGCGGGGGTAGCATTCCACCCTTCTAGAGGGAAAGACATGTTAACTCTGACTAACCCGGTAACTTCTCTCCAAAGCCCTGGCATCACAAAATGGATGCTGCTGCCACAGACACGAGTCTGGCCTCCTGCTGCTGGACGAAACTCCGGCAGGGGAGGCCTGGACAATAGGTTTCCTGTCCCAGGGAGGTGTGACCACCTCCCCAGACAGGATAATGTGTATTGGGGCTGGGCGGGAGCACCATCTGTGTGCTTTGAAGTCCTGCACTGGGGGCACATTTGGTGTCCCTGTGCATACCCCAGTTCAAACCGGATCAGGGGCTTGCAGCCCCTGCTTTGGCGCGAACTGGACAAAGGGAAAGGGGTGTAGCCACCCCTCTGCCCTGACCCACCCATAGGTGGGGCCACAGAGTAGTCCAACCCCTATCTTTAGTATAAAGATAGGAACCCAGTCCTTAGGACTTTAGATTATACCTGGACGAAACTCTGAAACTGAATCCTGGACCTTCGACGCTCTACGACAAGATTAGAGGACTGAAGAATCTCCCTTGGGGTCAAGGAGTGACTCCCTGCTTGGCAGGCACCAAAGAAGCATCTGTCCGGTTCGCATTTCTGAAGCTCCCGTCGGACGCCGAAGTCATCGCATCACCAGAGGTGGATTCTCAGACTTCCCGAGGCTACCCTGAGTCCCCAGCAAAGCTGAGGCCCGTGGCTATCGTGGGTGACTTGAGACCGTGACCCCTGGACACCGAGCACATTTGCAAGTGCATCATCTTCTGGGTCTCCCAAGAAGTCGTGCTTTGGGCTCCGAGTAGCCCTAGCCTCCAGCACCACCTGCACCGAAGATCACTGGCCCCCACTCCACGAGTGTCCTGTAAGCCAGATCCACGTGCGGCGTCACAAGGCTCCTTCGCGGTCGCTAGCCCGTTGGCTAGTAGCCCTTAACGAAGGCCAATCCTTTTCTTACTTGGCATCCTGGTTGCTCCAGGCCTGCCCTCACTTACCCTCGCTGGGTGAGTTCCACAGACCTTGCTGGTCTGCACCATCGACGATCTACATCTTCACCGAGACTTGCCGTTGCCAAGGCTTGTTGGGTCCAATCCGGTCGCCGACACCTCAGCACTCGACAGACATCGTGTACCAGCCCGAATCCTGCTCCTGGTCGCCGACAACGCCTCCTGGACCTCGTGGCTGAAGAGTCAAGACGACCGTCAACGCACCTGAAGCACTCGACATCGGTGGGCATATGTCCATCGCCTTCCTGGTCACTGGCTAGTGACCCAGACTCTGTCCCCTCTGCTTTCAGGTTCTTCAGAACTCCGATCCACTCTTGGATCCACCCGGACACTTTTCTCTTGGCCGCCAGCAGCACTTTGCAGCAGATCGCCATTCGAATCGACGACGAAACCCGACCCCGAAAGGCACCTATGCACCCGGCTTCCCTGGGTGAGGTAACACGAGTACTCCGGTGCTCCCGTGGGTAGAGACTCTTCAAAGTCCTAGATCTCAAAGGATTTTGTCCTAGTCCTCTTTTAAGTGTCCCTTTTCTATAATTTCCCGATCCCGACTTTCTCCATAGAAGTCAACGGCGTATCGCGGTTGTGTATTTACACTGCACGCGTCTCCCGTGGGTCCCCTGTGTCACTACCTTGGGTGGTTCCTTGTGGTCCAAGCACTTCTAGAGGCTCTAGGCCTAGTGTCTAGTTCAGTCGTGGTTCGCATACCACTTTATTGGTATATGGTTTGGTACGCCCCTAGGGCCCAAACGTGTATTTGTGCTATTACTGTGATTTAATAACTTCTAACTTATGTACTTCGAACTCTAGCCTCATAAAGAGACTAGAGGTCTGTGTTTAGCAATAAATACATATATTTTGAATATATACCTGGTGTGGTGCTCTTTCATTTGGTCACTCAAGAGATTATAGACTGGTAAAACAAGCTGCTTTACATTCCTTCAAGACTTAGCCTGAAGGCTGCTCTCCATAGCTACCACTAGGATAGCTTTCAATAAAGGTTGTCTTTAACCTATCTCCAATAAGGGGTTGTTTGGACTGGTGCAAGGTGCCCACTATAATTAGTGGACAGCATATGCCAGGCCAACTTCTCACAATGAGAAACTACCAGTCCGCGTTGAGAAAGCTGCCGCTCGAGTAAAAATCTACTCGAGCGGCAGTAAAAGACAGCTCGCACTGTGCAAGATGCCGTTTTCAATGATTGCACAGTGCGGACAAGCATCCGGCACTGTGCAATCATTGCGAACAGTGCACTACGCAGTTCGCGTAGTGCTACGCGTAGCTCGCGTAGTGCGAATTGCACTTTGCGTAGCTTCGCGTAGCGCTACTTCGCGAACTACGCCCAGGCTTAATCGTATGTGGGGACAAGACTGATTTGCATATGGCTGGGTTCAAACTGAGGAGGCATGGTGTGGAAAAGAATGATGGACTGGGATGGTACCCGAGCGATGGCCGATGGGTAGACTTCCTGCAAGCATCTCTCCCATCACCTTCGTGTGGCTCTGGGGATTGTAAGTCCACAGTTTAATCATAAAGTAATGGAAGCGGTGCAGCATCCTTTGCCAGATATGGTTCAATTGTGCGTCATCTGTAATAGGAAGAAAGGGTTTTTCTTTTTTTCCCTTTCTCGTTGCTTTTTTCTTTCTCCTTTGCTCTGCTCTCAGCTGCTGTTTTACAAATTATCGTTATAAAATATACAACTCACTATAGACAGTTCTTTCCATTTAGTGGCACGCAGTTATGTTGCCATGAGACATTGGATATGTGTGGGAACAGTGTATAGAGTTCTGTTATGTCAAAGTGTAATATCTGGGGCCTAAATAAAGACAGAGCGCACTTTTCCTGTTTGCGCCACGGCGCACCTTTAAATTACTGGACCAGGCACAAACAGGGAAAGTGCGCCGTAAAAAAGCAGAATGTGCTGCCCTCAGGGCATCCGCAAACTCATGCTGCCCCGGGGACAGCGCCTTCTGTGATACACGGAGCAGCTGCTTTCAAGGCACTCCGTGTTTCACTGTGCAGGCGGCAACCCGCCTGCACTTTAAAGCGGGATTAGAGATCCCCTTGCAGGCGGGTGCAGTGAGTGGCTGCACCCGCCTGCAAGGGGATGTCGGAGGGGTCCCTAAGCCCCCTTTGCCCCCTTCTGAGGGCTGCCATCAGGGGGCGTACTGGCACCACCTTTTTGTGGCGTACTTTCAGTGCGCCTGCTGACAGCTTCTTTATGTCTGTCTCCATAATACGGTGCGGGCGCAGAGGTAAACTGATTCCCTCAAGCAAATGAGAGAAGGCTCTCTTGGGATAGCACTGGTGCTACGTGTATGCCAGTGCTATCTGTATTACAGAAGGGGCCACACAAGCGTCCGCAGGCAGAAAGAACATACACACAGACACAACACACACATGTAAGAACATAGGCAAACGAGAGCCAAGCTGCCGACAAACCCACACAAGAGCAAAATCCCATTTAAGCGCAAAGCTTTTGTAAGAACAGTATTCCAGAAGACAACAAAACTGCAGCAAAATCAAAGCTGCACACAACCACAAGGACACAGAAAAGAGCAACGCCATGCAGGAGCAAAATCCAGGCAAAAAAACTGTGAATACAGGAGATCAGGAAATTCACAATCACAGTGCATCTTTTTCCATATTTGTGATTTCACATCATGCTTTAGGAGCTGTAGACTCACCAGCGAGCGTTTCACAAGAGAGTCATCATTTGAGGTCTGTGATGGTGTCTGTTTCCACTTGGTAAGGACC
This sequence comes from Calotriton arnoldi, assembly GCA_963921515.1. Lineage (NCBI taxonomy): Eukaryota > Metazoa > Chordata > Amphibia > Caudata > Salamandridae > Calotriton > Calotriton arnoldi. Next base: position 375,160 of record CAWUFW010011159.1, on the reverse strand, counting down.
CTGCCACCAACAGATGTACGTTCGGCAATCATTAGGGAATTCTGCGGCGCTTGTGGTGATGGTACAGTTTTCTAAACAGAAGAAAAATTATGTTCATGCAAAAGACATAGAACAAATGCGCACAAGGCCACCTCCAATTCACAAAAGATCCGCAGCACCTGTGGAGTCCCCCCCCCCCCCGGTTATTTACTGTCCTCTGTCATCTTCAACCTTTACACGGAGCCGCTCGGTGCTCCACTCACAGACACAGCATCAAGATTCACCAACCCGCCGATGATAAACAACTCTACCTGAAAGTCTCCTCTCCCTCAGACATTGTGGGAAGGTCGGATCCTTCTAGCATGGTCACCCCCACATTTTGCCTGGTGTCAGTGTCTTTTTGACTAGTCTGACTGGGAAACTGCTAACCAGGGCCCCAGTCACTGTGCTCTCTCCCTAGAGTGGACTATGGTGAGTACTTTGGTACCTTCCTAATTGGCTATTGCTGTGTTCTTCTAAGTACCTAGTATTTGGTACTAAGGTGCCCAGGGCAAAGGTACACGATGGGTCTCCCATGGGCTACAGCATGTATTGTGCCACCCATGAGAGACCACTCAAACTGTGACTATAGGCCTGCCATTGCAGCCTGTGTGAGTTGGTGCTTGCACCTCTCACGACAGATATAGGTTTCCTTATATCTGAGGTCACTACACTTAAAACCTATAAGTCACCCCTATGGCAGGCTCTTCAGTCCTGAGGGCAGGGTGCTTGGTTATAAGTGTGAGGGTGCCCCTGCATGAGTAGGACACCCCTACAAACCCCATAGGTGATTCTCCAGGCTTTGAAAATGCCGTCAGCCATTTTAAGACATATAGTGGACATCAGTCATTACGAGATATCTAACTATATAGTGGCTGCACAGAACCTGGTCATATTTGGTATCAAACATGTTGGAATCAAACCCAAACACAGACTGCAGTGTTGGAAGTATGATCCATGTACTGAGGGGCTCCCTTGGGGTACCACCCTGTACTACCAGTAACAGCCTTTCAGGGTCTGACAGCAAGGCAGTGCGGCTGCCGACCAGAGACATGATTCTGCCCTCCTGCTGCTGAGCCAAGCTCGAGCAGGGGAAGATAGGACAATAGGTTTCCTGTCACAGAGAGGTGTGACCACCTCCCAGACAGATTTAGTGTATTTGGTGGGGGTGGGGCACTTGCCAGCATCACCAGACTGCTTTGAAGGGCAAATGTGGTGCTCTCCTTGCATACTCAAGTTTGAGCCAGTTCAGGGCGCCCTTGGCTCCGGCTCTGGTGCGAAACTGGACAAAGGACATGGGAGTATCCTCGCCTCTCTGTCCAGCCCCTCCTCTGGGAGGGACCGCTGAGTCATTCCAACCCTTTCCCTAGGATACTTAAGGCCTTACCTGTGGGTGGTTCCTTAGATTTGTCGTGAGACAATACTCAAGCCTGAAACCACGTCACTTTTCGATCTTCTGGACACATGGACTTCGCCTGGAACCGAGACTGCATCAAGGTAGACTCCTGCTGCTCTTGGTCTTGCTGTTCTGCACGTCTCCTTCGTCGTCTGTGTCTGTGCTTCTTCCAGGATCTTCAACAGACCTGTGGGCATGAAAGACACCCGAGGTTATCTACCTTGGAGAGAAGGAGTTACTCCCCTGCATTTGCTGGCACAGCAATGAAGCTGACCGGTCTGCTGCTCCTGATGTCCCACGGACTTCGAAAGCTCAGCAACACAGGTGGTGGTTCTGCAACTCCCTCGTGGCCGGACCTCTCCTCTCTGCAATTTTAAGGCCAATCTCCCTCGTCAGAACAGCTGGGAACAAACCCCTGTGCACCGTGTCGACTTGCTGCTGCCAAGGCTTGTTGGCTCTGCACTCCAGAGATCTTTGTGCTACAAGAAGCTCCAGCCTCCAGCATCTCTTCCTGCCAGGCATAGCGCCCTCACCGCATCCTCTGCACCGTGGGCCTTCTTCTTTGGTGAGCTGCTCGGGGTCCTCTGGCTACTCCTGTTTCTTCGACCTGTGGGTCCTATCGAGGGTCTTCTCCTGCTTCGGTGGGTTCACCTGCTTGCTCGCGGCCTGCTTTGAATCTCCGGCTTGTGGCAAGTCCCTTGGACATTGCTGGTAACAACGTTGCTCCTTCTCCATTCTCCACACCAGTTGCAGCTACCAAGGCTTGTTGGTGCTCCCGCAAGACACCGACCCCCTGGTTCTCAACTACCGATGTGGAAGAGCTTGTGACCAGCTCCTGGTCTTCCTCAGCGTCACCTGGTCCGCACAGCTGCAGCGACAAGCCACTGTCATCACTCCTGCATCTTCCGTCATCGGTGTCCATTGATCTTACATGCCACGTGGTCACCTCCGAGTGGCATAGACTCTCCCCTCTGGTTGCAGGTTCTTCTGTTCAAGAATCCACCCATGGAATCCACCGGACTCTTGCACAGTCTTCTCCTGCAGCATCTATTCTGAAGTCCTCTATTGTGGTCTACGGCGATATCGGACGTCACTTCGCACCTATGCACCCGGCTTCCCTGGTGTAGGTATCCTGGTTCCTGGGGTATCCACGGGTGGGGCGACTCTCCAACCTTCTGTCATCCACGGGGTTTCTTCAGAGTCGGCTGGGAAGGGTCGTTCTTCTTGAAAACTGAAACCGTGACTCTTCTGTTGACTTCTATTGGGCACACTGCTGTGTTTCACTCTGCACACAACCTCTGTGGGGTTCCTGGGTACTTACCTTGAGTTGTTTCTTGTGGCCCCAGCTCCTCTGAGTCTCCTGGTCCAAGTCCCAATTTCAGTTGCAGTTCGCATTTCACTTTTTTAGTATATGGTTTGGTCTCCCCCTGGATATCACTGTATTTTGTGCAAGGAGTAGCTTCAGGTCCTCGCTGCGAAGCACCAATGCTAGGAGTAGCTTCAGGTCCTCCCTCTGTGAAGCACCAATGCTAGGAGTAGCTTCGGGTCCTCCCGCTGCGAAGCACCAATGCTAGGAGTAGATTCAGGTCCTCACACTGCGAAGCACCAATGCTAGGAATAGCTTCAGGTCCTCACACTGCGAAGCACCAATGCTAGGAGTAGCTTCAGGTCCTCGCTGTGAAGCACCAATGCTAGGAGTAGCTTCAGGTCCTTCCTCTGCGAAGGGCCAATGCTAGAGTAGCTTCAGGTCCTCCTCGCTGCGAAGCACCAATGCTAGGAGTAGATTCAGGTCCTCACACTGCGAAGCACCAATGCTAGGAGTAGCTTCAGGTCCTCGCTGTGAAGCACCAATGCTAGGAGTAGCTTCAGGTCCTTCCTCTGCGAAGGGCCAATGTTAGAGTAGCTTCAGGTCCTCCTCGCTGCGAAACACCAATGCTAGGAGTAGCTTCAGGTCCTCCTCGCTGCGAAGCACCAATGCTAGGAGTAGCTTCAGGTCCTCCTCGCTGCGAAGGACCAATGCTAGGAGTAGCTTCAGGTCCTCCTCGCTGCGAAGCACCAATGCTAGGAGTAGCTTCAGGTCCAACCCACTGCGAAGGTCCAATGCTAGGAGTAGCTTCAGGTCCTCCCTCTGCGAAGCACCAATGCTAGGAGTAGCTTCAGGTCCTCCTCGCTGCGAAGGACCAATGCTAGGAGTAGCTTCAGGTCCTCCCACTGCGAAGCACTAATGTTAGGAGTGGCTTCAGGTCCTCCTCACTGCGAAGAACCAATGCAAGGAGTAGCTCCAGGTCCTCGCTGCTGCGAAGCACTAATGTTAGGAGTAGCTTCAGGTCCTCCTCGCTGCGAAGGGCCAATGCTAGGAGTAGCTTCAGGTCCTCCCACTGCGAAGCACCAATGCAAGGAGTAGCTTCAGGTCCTCCCACTGCGAAGGACCAATGCTAGGAGTAGCTTCAGGTCCTCCCATTGCGAAGGGTCAATGCTAGGAGTAGCTTCAGGTCTTCGCTGCGAAGGACCAATGCTAGGAGTAGCTTCAGGTCCTCGCTGCGAAGGGCCAATGCAAGGAGTAGCTTCAGGTCCACCCGCTGCGAAGCACCAATGCTAGGAGTAGCTTCAGGTCCTCCCTCTGCGAAGGGCCAATGCTAGGAATAGCTTCAGGTCCTCCCACTGCGAAGGTCCAATGCAAGGAGTAGCTTCAGGTCCACCCTCTGCGAAGCACCAATGTTAGGAGTAGCTTCAGGTCCTCCTCACTGCGAAGGTCCAATGCAAGGAGTAGCTTCAAGTCCTACTGCTGTGAAGGACCAATGCTAGGACTAGCTTCAGGTCCTCGCTGCAAAGCACCAATGCTAGGAGTAGCTTCAGGTCTTCCTGCTGCGAAGGGCCAATGCTAGGAGTAGCTTCAGGTCCTCGCTACTGTGAAGGACCAATGCTAGGAGTAGCTTCAGGTCCTCGCTGCTGTGAAGGACCAATGCTAGGAGTAGCTTCAGATCCTCCTGACTGCGAAGGGACAATGCAAGGAGTAGCTTCAGGTCCTCCCTCTGCGAAGGACCAATGCTAGAAGTAGCTTCAGGTCGTCCTCACTGCGAAGGTCCATTGCTAGGAGTAGCTTCAGGTCCTCGCTGCAAAGCACCAATGCTAGGAGTAGCTTCAGGTCCAACCCACTGTGATGCACCAATGCAAGGAGTATCTTTAGGTCCTCCTCACTGCGAAGGTCCAATGCAAGGAGTAGCTTCAGGTCTTCCTGCTGCGAAGGACCAATGCTAGGAGTAGCTTCAGGTCCTCCCGACTGCGAAGCACCAATGCTAGGAGTAGCTTCAGATCCTCCTGACTGCGAAGGGCCAATGCTAGGAGTAGCTTCAGGTCCTCGCAGCAAAGCACCAATGCTACAAGTAGCTTCAGGTCCTCGCAGCAAAGCACCAATGCTAGGAGTAGCTTCAGGTTTTTCTCGCTGCGAAGGTCCAATGCAAGGAGTAGCTTTAGGTCTTCCTGCTGCCAAGGACCAATGCAAGGAGTAGCTTCAGGTCCTCCCGATTGCGAAGCACCAATGCTAGGAGTAGCTTCAGGTCCTCCTCACTGCGAAGGTCCAATGCAAGGAGTAGCTTCAGGTCTTCCTGCTGCCAAGGACCAATGCTAGGAGTAGCTTCAGGTCCTCCCAACTGCGAAGCACCAATGCTAGGAGTAGCTTCAGGTCCTCCCGACTGCAAAGCACCAATGCTAGGAGTAGCTTCAGGTCCTCCTCACTGTGAAGGACCAATGCTAGGAGTAGCTACATGTCCTCCCCACTGCGAAGGACCAATGCTAGGAGTAGCTACATGTCCTCCTGACTGCAACGCACCAATGCTAGGAGTAGTTACATGTCCTTCCCACTGCCAAGGACCAATGCCCTGGAATAGCTTCAGGTCCTCCTCGCTACGAAGGACCAATGCTAGGAGTAGCTTCAGGTCCTCGCTGCTGTGAGAGACCAATGCTAGGAGTAGCTTCAGGTCCTCGCTGCTGTGAGGGACCAATGCCAGGAGTAGCTTCAGGTCTTCCTGCTGCGAAGCACCAATGCTAGGAGTAGCTTCAGGTCCTCACTGCTGTGAGGGACCAATGCTAGGAATAGCTTCCGGTCCTCGCTGCGAAGGACCAATGCTAGGAGTAGCTTCAGGTTCTTCCACTGCGAAGAACCAATGCTAGGAGTAGCTTCCGGTCCTCGCTGCGAAGCACAGATGCAAGGAGTAGCTTCAGGTCCTCCCTCTGCGAAGCACCAATGCTAGGAGTAGCTTCAGGTATTCCTGCTGTGAAGGGCCAATGCTAGGAATAGTTTCAGGTATTCCTGCTGTGAAGGGCCAATGCTAGGAGTAGCTTCAGGTCCACCCCACTGCGAAGGGCCAATGCAAGGAGTAGCTTCAGGTATTCCTGCTGTGAAGGGCCAATGCTAGGAGTAGCTTCAGGTATTCCTGCTGTGAAGGGCCAATGCTAGGAGTAGCTTCAGGTATTCCTGCTGTGAAGCACCAATGCCAGGAGTAGCTTCAGGTATTCCTGCTGTGAAGGGCCAATGCTAGGAGTAGCTTCAGGTATTCCTGCTGTGAAGGGCCAATGCTAGGAGTAGCTTCAGGTATTCCTGCTGTGAAGCACCAATGCCAGGAGTAGCTTCAGGTCCTCCCTCTGCGAAGCATCAATGCTAGGAGTAGCTTCCGGTCCTCGCTGCGAAGCACAAATGCAAGGAGTAGCTTCAGGTCCACCCCACTGCGAAGGGCCAATGCTAGGAGTAGCTTCAGGTCCACCCCACTGCGAAGGGCCAATGCTAGGAGTAGTTTCATTCACAGTGGGGAGGGGCGAGAACCTGCAGCACCGCCTCTTTACACTCTGGGGGGGGGGAATGCTGTGGGGCTAGCCGCATCATGTTTATATGAACTCCCTCTTAAACTGGGGAGTTAGCAGCATAATCTGTTTACATAACTCACACCTGACGGCTAGCACCACTGCCTCTTTAGATGAAGCCTCACTAACAGTGGAGGACCACAATCACCATTTATGTACAAGAGCCATCCCGCACACTTGTAGCTAGGAGCATTGCCGGTGTACAAGAGCTGTCCCTCACAATGAGGGGCTAACATCCCTGCTTGTTTACAAACATTGCTCATCACACTGAGGGGCTAGCACCACTGCCAGCTTACAAGAACTCTACCTAAAACTGAGGGGCTAGCATCACTGCTTGTTTACGAGAACCCTCCCTCACACTCAGGCGGCTAGCAACACTGCTTGTTTACAAGAACTGCCCCTCACACTGATGGGTAGTTGATTGTTACTCTTTACAAGAACCATAGCGGGATGTGGCATCATTTTATACACAAAAGAAGAGTACGAGGTCTATGCCTCGATATTCGTCCTCCCAATGTATCTACACACACATTCTCACTCACTCACACGGGGGGAGCTAACACCACTGCTTGTTTACAATACTACCCCTCACACTGAGGGGCTAGCAACACTGCTTGTTTTCAAGACCTGCCCCTAGCACCACTGCTTGTTTACAAGAACTGCCTCTCAAACCGAGGGGCAAGCACCACTCCTTGTTTACAAGAACCGTCCCCCACACTGAGTAGCTAGCAGCTCTGCTTGTTTACAAGAGCTGCCCCTCACACTGAGGGGCTAGCACCACTGCCTGTTTACAAGAACTGTCTATCACACTGAGGGGCTAGCACCTCTGCTTGTTTACAAGAACCATCCCCCACACAGAGGGGCTAGCAACACTGCCTTTTTACAAGAACTACCACTCACACTGAGAGGCTAGCACCACTGCTTGTTTACAAGAACTTCCCCTGACACCGAGGGGCTAGCACCACTGCTTATTTACAAGCACCATCCCCCACACTGGGGACTAGCATCTTTTCATACACAAAAGAGGGGTGAGCAGTCTATGTCTAGATCTTCGTCCTCCCACTGTATCTACACACATCCTCACTGACACTAGGGGGCTAGCGCCATTGCTTTTTTACAAGAACTGCCCCTCACACCAAGGGGCTAGCACCACTGCCTGCTAAAAAAATTATCCCTCACACTGAGGGGCTAGCACCTCCGCTTGTTTACAAGAACCATCCCTCACACTGAGGGGCTAGCACCACTGACTTGTTTACAAGTTTCACCCCTCACACTGAGGGGCTAGCACCACTGCTTGCTTACAAGAACTGCCCCTCACACTAAGGGGCTGGTGTGAGAAGTTGGCCTGGTATATGCTGTTCACTAATTAAAGTGGACACCTTGCACCAGAACAATTCGACTCTTATGGTAGATAGGTTTAAGACAACCTTTATAGAAAGCTATCCTAGTGGTAGCTGTGGAGAGCAGCCTTCAGGCTAAGTCTTGAAGGAATGTAAAGCAGCTTGTTTTACCACACAATCTCTTGAATCACCAAATGAAAAGACACCACACAGGTATATATATCAAATATATATGTATTTATTAATAAACACGCTCTACTAATCTCTTTATGAGATTAGAGGTCAGGAACATGTGTACAAGTCAAATATTATCAAAATAAGTTAAGCACAATCGAATATCACAATCTTAGTTTGCTAGACCTAGGTCTAGGGCATCTAGAATCGAGGGACCCCCAAGAACCACCCCAGGTAGTTGTAGGAGACCCACAGGGGACGGACGCTGTGTCCTGGCACCGGTGCGAGTCCATGCGAACAGACGCGATTGAGATTTCAATGTTAAAGGTCCCTTGCGTGTTCGAGGCGAACACACCGATCGGTCCTTGTACGAGTCGAAGGACGCGGTCACAGATAGAGTTGCAAGGGAGATGGACGCGCTGTGTCTAACACAGACGCGAACCTTGTGCGAGTCAGTGCAATGGAGATCTCAGTGTTACAGGCCCTTTGTGTGTTCGAGGCGAACACCGATCGGACTCAGTACGAGTCGAAGGATACAGTTTTAGATAGTGTTACAAAGGAGATGGACGCGGTGTGTCTAACACAGACGCGAACCCTGTACGAGTCCGCGCAATTGTCGCACTTAGAAAGTTAGAGTTTTAGGACACTTCTAGGGAAGCTACAAGCAAGTCACTTACAGGGTAAGTAGTTCTAGGGCCCACACCCACAGGAGCACCGTAGTGCTGAAGTTACCTCACCCAGGGGAGGCAGGTGCATAGGTGTTCTTTGGTGTCGGGTCACGGCGTCGTTTTCAATGGGAGCCAGTGAAGACTTGCTGCTTGCGGCGACAGGAGAAGTGTCCGGAGGAATCCAAGCCTGGATTCGGTGGAAGGATGACCTGAAAGCAGAGGGGACAGTGTTCAAAGTCACTTGGCAGTGACTCGGGGCAAGAAAGATGGATGCCCACCGTCGTCGCGAGATTCAGGTCGTCCGCGGTTGCCTTGACTCTTCAGCCACGAGGTCCAGGAGGCGTCGACGACGACCAGGAGCTGGATTCGGCGTGTCCCACGATGTCTGCAGCTTACTGCGGTGTCGGCGACTCGATCGGAGCCAACAAGCCTTGGTAACAGCAAGTCTCGGGGAAAGTGTGAAGAGGCAATGGCGCAGACCAGCAAGGTCTGTTGGACTCACCCAGCGAGGGTAAGTCAGGGCAGGACTGGAGCAACCAGGGGAGCCCTTTGGTTTCTTTAGAAAGTCTTCTGGGGACCCACAAGCCGGCTGGCAAGGGATCGCGAAGACGCCTCGGGAGGATTCGCTCACAGGGGCCCACGGTCACTCGGGACGTGGTAGGCCTCTGATCTTCAGAGGGATTCCTGCTGGAGGCTAGGACCACACGTGGTCCAAAGCACAAGTTCGTGGAACGTTGTGAAGGGGTTGCACTCGACAATAGTGCATGGTACCCAGGGGTCGCGGTTCCTCGTTACTCTTGGGGTCCACTGGCCTCAGCTTCGCTGGGGACTCACGATGGCCTTTGAGAAGTCAGGAAATCCACTTCTTGGGCTGCAGGGACTTCGGACTCCGGCGGGAGCGGCGTAGTTTGCGACCGTCGTTTGTAGTTTTTGGTGCCTGCCAAGCAGGGGAGTCACTCCTTGACTCCAAGGGAGATTCTTCAGTCTTCCAAAGGTAGTGGAACGTCGAAGGTCCGGGATTCGTCTTCAGAGCGTTGTCTAGGGAAATCTAGGGTGCAATGCACAGGTTCCCCCTCTTATACTAAAAGAAAGGGAGGGACTAGCTCTATGACCCTACCTATGGGAGGGTCAGGGGAGTGGGCGGCTACACCCACTTCCCTTTGTCCAGTTTCGCGCCAGAGCAGGGACAGGTAGCCCCTGAGCCGGTTTGAACTGGCATATGCACAGAGGAGCCTTCTGCTCCCCCAGTGCAGGACTTCAAAGCACTCTAAGAGTGCACCCACCCAGCCCCAATACACTAAACCCTGTCTGGAAGGTGGTCACACCCCCTTGGGACAGGATATCTATTGTTGGGCTTCCTCCACTGCGAGTGTTGGTCATCAGCAGGAGGGCAGCCCAGTGTCTGTGACTGGTGGCATCCATTTTGTGATGCCAGGGCTCTGCAGGATTCTAAAGCGTTTCCACAGTAGGTACATGTCTATCCCTCTAGAAGGGTGGAATGCTACCCCCGCTGCCAGGACTGGCGGGGGGGTGGAGTAGTTCCAAGATGTTTGACACCAAACACGACATGTTTCGATGCAGCCATTCCAAAGTTAGCATTTTACCGCGAGGATATAATGCACTTAAAAGTATATGGTTTAACCGCATCCACAAACAGCACCAGAGATTGGACTCTGAGAGCTGCAGAGGGGCCCTGCTCAGGCAGAGGCACCCCCTCACATAGAAGCCAAGCACCCTGCCCTCAGGATTGATAGGGCCTGCCTTAGGGGTGACTGATAGGTTTATATGTGTGTGTAGGAGAGATATAGGGGACCTATATCTCAGTGAGGGGTGCTAGCACTTCCTCACCCAGGCTGCAGTAGCAGGCCTGTGGTGTCAGATTTAGTCTGCTTCCCAGGGGTGGCATAATACATGCTGCAGCCCCTGGTAGGCCTGTGAAGTACCTATGCCCTTAGCACCTAAGGTACCATATACTAGGGACTCATCAGGAACCACAGCATCCAATCACTAGTGCACCTACAGTGCACTCCAAGTCGTTTAGAGAGAACAGAGAGGCTGGGGCCCGGATTAGCAGGGACCCAGCCAGACTATAGCCAGAAACCAGTGTAAACATCAGAAAAAAAGTGGGGGCAACATAAGAGGCAGATCCTACTCTCCTACACACCTTCCCCCCCCAAACGTAGGGACACTAAACTAACCTTGACCAGTTGAGTCTTCGTGTTCAAAGTGGAAATACCTTGAGAGTCCATCTGCATTGGCATGTTGGGTCCCAGGTCTATGTTCCACTGTATAGTCCATCCCCTGTAGGGAAATGGACCACCTCAAAAGTTTTGGGTTCTCACCTTTCATCTGTTTAAGCCATAGGAGGGGCTTGTGGTCAGTCTGAACTATGAAGTGAGTGCCAAACAAGTATGGCCTCAGCTTCTTCAGGGCTCACACCACAGCAAAGGCCTCCCTCTCTATAGCTGACCAACGTTTCTCTCTAGGGGTCAGCCTTCTGCTAATAAAAGCTACTGGCTGGTCTTGACCTTCATCATTCAGTTGAGACAGTACAGCTCCCACACCCAGCTCAGAAGCATCTGTTTGGACAATGAACTTTTTGGTGTAGTCTGGACTCTGTAAGATGGGGGCAGTGCACATGGCCTGCTTTAGGTCTTCAAATGCCTTTTGACAGCTAGCTGTCCACTGAACCTTTTTTGGCATTTTCTTTGAGGTCAGATCATTCAAGGGGGTCACTATAGATCCATATCCCTTGACAAACCTCCTATAGTACCCAGTCAGGCCTAAGAAGGCTCTCACCTGTGTCTGGGATTGATTGATTATAAGTGACATGGGTGGTAGGAGCAACCCATTCCATTATGGTTTGGATTTTGCTCTGTAAAGGCTGAACCTGGCCTCCACCTACAAGGTGGCCCAGGTATACAACCTGACTCTGCCCTATCTGGCACTTAGTGGCCTTGATAGTGAGGCCTGCCTTCTGCAGGGCCTCCAAAACATTCCTGAGGTGGACCAGGTGATCCTGCCAGGAGGAACTAAAGACAGCAATATCATCTAGATAAGCTGAGCAATACGTTTCCATCCCTGTCAGAACTTTATTCACCAACCTCTGAAAAGTGGCAGGTGCATTTTTCAATCCAAAGGGCATCACCACGAAGTGGTAGTGCCCACCATCGGTCGAAAATGCTGTTTTGGCTTTTGCATCATCAGCTAACCTGATCTGCCAGTAGCCAGCTGTCAGGTCAAACGTGCTTAGATACTTGGCTGAGGCCAAAGTATCAATCAGCTCATCTGCCCTTGGTATGGGATAGGCATCAGTCCTAGTGACTGCATTGAGGCCTCTGTAGTCTACACAAAACCTCATTTCTTTCTTACCACCCTGGGTATGAGGCTTGGGTACCAGGACTACTGGACTAGCCCCAGGGCTATCTGAAGGCTCAATTACACCTAGCTCCAACATTTTCTGGACTTCAGTCCTGATACAGTCCCTGACATGGTCAGGTTGCCTGTAGATTTTATTCTTGACAGGCAGACTGTCTCCAGTGTCCACCTCATGGGTGCACCAGGAAGTCTGACTAGGGGTCAGGCTAAACATATGTCTATACTGTTGCAGAACTTGTCTGCACTCAGTTTGCTGATGGTCAGTGAGGCTGCTTGCCAAAGCAACACCATCTACTGACCCATCATCAGGGTTCTGAGAGAGCAGGTCAGGGAGAGGGTCACTCTCCTCCTCCTGGTCCTCATCAGTTGCCATGAGCAAGCCCATGTCAGCCCTGTCAACATATGGCTTTAATCTGTTGACATGGAGCACCCTCAGGGGGCTCCTGGGAGTTCCAAGATTCACCAGGTAGGTGACTTCTCCCTTCTGTTCAACTACTGTATGGGGGCCACTCCACTTGTCCTGGAGGGCTGCTGGGGCCACAGGCTCCAACACCCACACTTTCTGTCCTGGCTGGTATACAGTCAGTACAGCCTTTTGGTCATGCCAAGCTTTTTGTAATTCTTGGCTGGCCTCCAGGTTTTTGGTTGCCTTTTTCATGTATTCGGCCATCCGGGAGCGGAGACCAAGTACATAGTCCATCACATCTTGTTTGGGGGGCTTGAGAAGTAACTCCCAGCCCTCTTTTACCAAACACAATGGACCTCTCACAGGATGCCCAAACAGAAGCTCAAATGGGCTGTAGCCAACCCCCTTCTGTGGAACCTCTCTGTATGCAAACAACAGGCAAGGAAGAAGAAGGTCCCATTTCCGCCTAAGCTTCTCTGGGAGTCCTTTAATCATTCCTTTCAAGGTTTTGTTGAAGCGTTCAACTAAACCATTGCATTGTGGGTGATAGGGGTGGTGAACTTATAAGTTACACCACACTCCTTCCACATTGCTTTCAGATATCCTGATATGAAGTTGGTACCTCTGTCAGAAATGACCTCCTTTGGGAAACCCACTCTGGAGAAGACTCCAATGAGGGCTCTTGCCACCACAGGGGCTGTGGTGGTCCTCAGGGGAATTGCTTCTGGGTACCTGGTGGCATGATCCACTACCACCAGGATAAACCTGTGCCCAGATGCAGTTTGAGGGTCAAGGGGACCAACAATGTCAATCCCTACCCTTTCAAAGGGTACCCCCACCACAGGTAGTGGTATCAGGGGGCCTTTGTTGTGCCACCTGCCTTACCACTGGCTTGGCATGTGACACAGGAGCGACAAAACTCCTTGGTGTCCTCTGACATATGTGGCCAATGAAAATGTGGAACAAGCCTGTCCCAGGTCTTGTTTTGGCCCAAGTGTCCTGCTAAAGGGATGTCATGTGCTAGGGTCAAGAGGAACCCCTAAACTTCTGAGGTATTACCATCCTCCTGGTGGCTCCAGGGGCTGGATCTCTACCCTCAGAATATAGGAGTCCCTCATCCCAATAAACTTTATGGGACCCACTAGCACTCCCAGCAGCCTCAGCAGCAGCCTGCTGTCTGAGGGGTTCAAGAGAGGGGCAGCACTGTTGCTCCTTACTCAGATCTTCCCTAGAAGGGCCCCCTGCCCCCAAGAACTCAACCTGATCAGGCTCAAGTCCCTCTGGGGCAGTTCCTTCTTCAGGATCTGCTTCACCTCCCTCTGGGGGTGAATCTGTGATCTGAGACAGAGGGGAAGACACTGCCTTTACCCTACTGCTCCTCCTCTTGGGGAGCATCTGGTCCATTGTTCCAGGATCCAGAGCTGGTTCAGTGTCATGCATTCTTGCTTGTGACCTGGTCACAGCAAATACCTCTGCAGGGATGCCCAACATCTCAGCATGAGTCCATAACTCTACTTCAGACCAGGCTGAAGTCTCTAGATCATTGCCCAATAGACATTCGACAGGGAGGTCTGCACTGACTACAACCTTCTTGAGGCCAGTTACCCCTCCCCAGGAGAAATTCACAACTGCCAGACTATGGTTGGTCTTGACATTGCTTGCATTGGTCACCTGGTACATTTCGCCCAGGATGATCTGTCCAGGGTCCACAAGATCCTCTGCCACCATGGTGACACTAGCACCTGTGTCCCTAAATGCCAAAGCCTGTTTGCCATTTATTACAGGCTGCTGTTTGTATTTGCCCAGATTACTGGGACTTACTAGGAAGGACATATTAAGGTCTCCCTCACAAATCAGCATTGCCTGAGTGGGCACTCTGACTAAGTCAGAGTCCACTTCAGAACCCAGGGTCAACTCTACTACACCCTTATTCTGAGTACCACCTCCACCAGTAGCTGAACTAGGGGGAACAGTTGCCTTAGGGGCAGGAGTGGTGGTGGTTTGGTCTTTGGACTTGTTACAGTCAGAAGTCCAGTGCCCTTTCTATTTACAGAATTTGCACCAGGGCTTCTTTTGGCCTTTTCCCTTGTTGGATTGTGACTCCCCACCAGATGCAGATTTTTGGGGCCCTTGTGAAGACTTCTGGTCTTTTGACTTATCCCCACCTTTCTCAGAGCCCTTAGGATCTTGCTTCTTGGTGTCACCCCCTTGGTTCTGGGGTTTCTGCCTCACCCTGGTTCTGACCCATTTGTCTGCCTTCTTTCCCAATTCTTGGGGAGAGGTCAGATCTGAGTCCACCAGGTACTGATGCAACAACTGGTTCTGGCAATTATTAAGGATCTGTTCTCTCATCATCAGATTATACAATCCCTTGAAATCAGTAACCCTACTGCCAACCAGCCAACCCTCCAGAGCCTTGGTTGCACAATCAACAAAGTCAGTCCAGTCCTGAGTCTGTGCCTTCTGGGTGTCTCTGAACTTTAACCTGTACTGCTCAGTGGTTAAGCCAAACCCATCTATCAGTGCACTCTTCAGGACTTCATAATCATCAGCATCCTCTTCTCTAACAGTGAGGAGCTTGTCTCTACCTTTATCTGAAAAGGAGAGCCACAAGATTGCTGCCCATGCTTCTGGGGGACCTGCTGTACTCTACAGGCCCTTTCCATAGCAGTTATCCACTTATGGATATCATCCCCACTCTGGTAGGGAGGAACAACCTTGCTCAGGTTCCTATGGTCTGGAATATATTCTCTGCCTCTAGGGACACTGTTGCTGCCACCAGGGTGTTCTAACCCCTCTTTTCTAGAAGCTCTCTGGATCTCCAGGGCTTCTCTATCCAGTGCCAACTGCTTGGTTCTGATGGCAACTCTTGCTTCCTCATACTGCAGCAGTTTGCACATTCTTTCAGAGGAGGTCTCTCTTATGGGAAAGTATGAGTTCCTCTGGTGGACAAATTCTCTGCCAGAGTGATAAGAGTGGTCAGATTCCCTGGAAGGGGACCTATGCCTCTCCTACACTCTGTCAGCTCTCTTAGGGAGAATTCCTCTGTCCTTTTCAGGCCCCTTGAAGCCTGGCCCTTCAATCACAGAGTCCTGGTCATTCTGATTTTCATCATCTGACCCAGATACTGTAATTGACCCACCCACTGATTCAGACCCATTAGCTCCTAGAGCCAATCTAAGATCATCTGCTGTCAGCAGATCTATCAGGTGTAGTGTGGAGGGACTCTGTCCTAGCCTCAGGTGTCTTTCAACACACATGGCTCTCAAGTCAGAGAAAGCCATGTCCTTATACTGAGGCTGAGTGGATCCACTGGTTCCACCCTTTAAGGACATTCTAGTGTTGTGCAGTGTTGTACTACCTACACTAGTTTGTGGCCTACTGATCCTAGCTTGAGCTGTGGAAAGGGTGTGCTATCCCTTGGCACACAGCTCTAAGTTCAGTAGAACTTATTGATACTAAGCTTGACTTTATATGTACCTTGAGTACCTATAGTGGTTTTCAGTTAGTAATTCAAATAAAGATTTTCTGGTAAAACAATAGCAAGCTGGAATCCCACACGCTGCCCACGAATGTGAGAAGTTGGCCTGGTATATGCTGTTCACTAATTAAAGTGGACACCTTGCACCAGAACAATTCGACTCTTATGGTAGATAGGTTTAAGACAACCTTTATAGAAAGCTATCCTAGTGGTAGCTGTGGAGAGCAGCCTTCAGGCTAAGTCTTGAAGGAATGTAAAGCAGCTTGTTTTACCACACAATCTCTTGAATCACCAAATGAAAAGACACCACACAGGTATATATATCAAATATATATGTATTTATTAATAAACACGCTCTACTAATCTCTTTATGAGATTAGAGGTCAGGAACATGTGTACAAGTCAAATATTATCAAAATAAGTTAAGCACAATCGAATATCACAATCTTAGTTTGCTAGACCTAGGTCTAGGGCATCTAGAATCGAGGGACCCCCAAGAACCACCCCAGGTAGTTGTAGGAGACCCACAGGGGACGGACGCGGTGTCCTGGCACCGGTGCGAGTCCTGTACGAGTCTATGCGAACAGACGCGATTGAGATTTCAATGTTAAAGGTCCCTTGCGTGTTCGAGGCGAACACACCGATCGGTCCTTGTACGAGTCGAAGGACGCGGTCACAGATAGAGTTGCAAGGGAGTTGGACGCGCTGTGTCTAACACAGACGCGAACCTTGTGCGAGTCAGTGCAATGGAGATCTCAGTGTTACAGGCCCTTTGTGTGTTCGAGGCGAACACCGATCGGACTGAGTACGAGTCGAAGGATACAGTTTTAGATAGTGTTACAAAGGAGATGGACGTGGTGTGTCTAACACAGACGCGAACCCTGTACGAGTCAGCGCAATTGTCGCACTTAGAAAGTTAGAGTTTTAGGACACTTCTAGGGAAGCTACAAGCAAGTCACTTACAGGGTAAGTAGTTCTAGGGCCCACACCCACAGGAGCACCGTAGTGCTGAAGTTACCTCACCCAGGGGAGCCGGGTGCATAGGTGTTCTTTGGTGTCGGGTCGTCGTTTTCAATGGGAGCCAGTGAAGACTTGCTGCTTGCGGCGACAGGAGAAGTGTCCGGAGGAATCCAAGCCTGGATCCAGAGGATGGAAGACCTGAAAGCAGAGGGGACAGTGTTCAAAGTCACTTGGCAGTGACTCGGGGCAAGAAAGATGGATGCCCACCGTCGTCGCGAGATTCAGGTCGTCCGCGGTTGCCTTGACTCTTCAGCCACGAGGTCCAGGAGGCGTCGTCGACGACCAGGAGCTGGATTCGGCGTGTCCCACGATGTCTGCAGCTTACTGCGGTGTCGGCGACTCGATCGGAGCCAACAAGCCTTGGTAACAGCAAGTCTCGGGGAAAGTGTGAAGAGGCAATGGCGCAGACCAGCAAGGTCTGTTGGACTCACCCAGCGAGGGTAAGTCAGGGCAGGCCTGGAGCAACCAGGGGAGCCCTTTGGTTTCTTTAGAAAGTCTTCTGGGGACCCACAAGCCGGCTGGCAAGGGATCGCGGAGACGCCTCGGGAGGATTCGCTCACAGGGGCCCACGGTCACTCGGGACGTGGTAGGCCTCTGATCTTCGGAGGGATTCCTGCTGGAGGGTAGGACCACACGTGGTCCAAAGCACAAGTCCGTGGAACGTTGTGAAGGGGTTGCACTCGACAATAGTGCACGGTACCCAGGGGTCGCGGTTCCTCGTTACTCTTGGGGTCCACTGGCCTCAGCTTCGCTGGGGTCTCACGATGGCCTTTGAGAAGTCAGGAAATCCACTTCTTGGGCTGCAGGGACTTCGGACTCCGGCGGGAGCGGCGTAGTTTGCGACCGTCGTTTGTAGTTTTTGGTGCCTGCCAAGCAGGGGAGTCACTCCTTGACTCCAAGGGAGATTCTTCAGTCTTCCAAAGGTAGTGGAACATCGAAGGTCCGGGATTCGTCTTCAGAGCGTCGTCCAGGGAAATCTAGGGTGCAATGCACAGGTTTCCCCTCTTATTCTAAAAGAAAGGGAGGGACTAGCTCTATGACCCTACCTATGGGAGGGTCAGGGGAGTGGGCGGCTACACCCACTTCCCTTTGTCCAGTTTTGCGCCAGAGCAGGGACAGGTAGCCCCTGAGCCGGTTTGAACTGGCATATGCACAGAGGAGCCTTCTGCTCCCCCAGTGCAGGACTTCAAAGCACTCTAAGAGTGCACCCACCCAGCCCCAATACACTAAACCCTGTCTGGAAGGTGGTCACACCCCTTTGGGACAGGATATCTATTGTTGGGCTTCCTCCACTGCGAGTGTTGGTCATCAGCAGGAGGGCAGCCCACTGTCTGTGACTGGTGGCATCCATTTTGTGATGCCAGGGCTCTGCAGGATTCTACCGCGTTTCCACAGTAGGTACATGTCTATCCCTCTAGAAGGGTGGAATGCTACCCCCGCCGCCAGGACTGGCGGGGGGTAGTATTCCAAGATGTTTGACACCAAACACGACATGTTTCGATGCAGCCATTCCAAAGTTAGCATTTTACCGCGAGGATATAATGCACTTAAAAGTATATGGTTTAACCGCATCCACAAACAGCACCAGAGAATGGACTCTGAGAGCTGCAGAGGGGCCCTGCTCAGGCAGAGGCACCCCCTCACATAGAAGCCAAGCACCCTGCCCTCAGGATTGATAGGGCCTGCCTTAGGGGTGACTGATAGGTTTATGTGTGTGTGTAGGAGAGATATAGGGGACCTATATCTCAGTGAGGGGTGCTAGCACTTCCTCACCCAGGCTGCAGTAGCAGGCCTGTGGTGTCAGATTTAGCCTGCTTCCCAGGGGTGGCATAATACATGCTGCAGCCCCTGGTAGGCCTGTGAAGTACCTATGCCCTTAGCACCTAAGGTACCATATACTAGGGACTCATAAGGAACCACAGCATCCAATCTCTAGTGCACCTAGAGTGCACTCCAAGTCGTTTAGAGAGAACAGAGAGGCTGGGGCCCTGATTAGCAGGGACCCAGCCAGACTATAGCCAGAAACCAGTGTAAACATCAGAAAAAAAGTGGGGGCAACATAAGAGGCAGATCCTACTCTCCTACAGCTAGCACCACTGCATGTTTACAAGAACCATCCCTCACACTGAGGGGCTAGCACCACTGACTTGTTTACAAGTTTCACCCCTCACACTGAGAGGCTAGTACCACTGCTTGTTTACAGGAGGTGGCCCTCACACTAAGGGGCTAGCACCACTGCTTGTTTACAGGAGGTGGCCCTCACACTAAGGGGCTAGCACCACTGCTTGTTTACAGGAGGTGGCCCTCACACTAAGGGGCTAGCACCACTGCTTGTTTACAGGAGGTGTCCCTCACACTGGGACCTACCACCATCACCTGTTACAAGCTGTTCCTTCGCTTCAACCAGGTGAACTTGCTCATCCCACTTTTACAGAGTATCTTCTGAGATAAAAAGTGCTAGGAATATTGGGAGGACACGGACAGAGGCTTAAATGCCTTTAAATTGGCACAAGACGTAAGGGCTGGTTACCAGTCATTGATTATAGGCCGGCCCCGTAAAGGACAGTGACCTTAATAACACCAGTCCGGGAACTGAATTTATCATGAGAACCCAGATATATTCTAGACACTGTCTCCACAGTCCATACAATTAAAATAACCTAAATATTAAGTTATCGTAATGTAGAATATATCCACGCGAGATGAGAGTTACCAGGTAGTGAAAGTTGTTTTATGGGGCGCCCGATTCTCTGCTGTTTCTGCCCCTTGCTGGGGCCTGGGGGCCAGGAACACACCTTCCAGCATCCCCTGCGGCCTGCCTGCCGCCGACGTGAGCCACAGCGTCAGGAGGCGCTTTAAAAACTGCCAGGGGGTTCCGCAGCGCGGGACGCACGCGGGCGTGCCCGGGTGAAGCCTGGGCCAAGGGCGGGCCCGTCATTGCCAGGAAGAGGCAGGGCAGGGCCACCCCTCTTGGTCTCAGGATTCGGCAGTTCTTTTTAGCTGAAACACATTAAGACTCTTTGGGACTCAAGGCTCGAAGTTTGTTACACCTTAAAACTGTGAGTTAAAGTTTTGCAGTTACTGTTCTCCCATTACCATTCCTCCCTAGCCTTATGAACTGTTTTGGGGGTTTTCTTACTTAGTTGCCGTGTTAGTGCCCTTGTAAAGGAATTGTAAGCATTGCTACCGAGCTCTCTTTATTGGCATTAAATGAATCACTTTTGTTTTGCACTACAGCGCTGCCATCACTGATTCACTTGTTAGGGAAGTAGGGACTCTTCCCTTTCCCACTGCAGTGGCAGATAAGAGTTTAATAGAAGACGTAACTGACATAATTGATATAACAGATATAAACACTGCTATCAATATTCCTCTAACCAACCAATATTCGCTACTCCAAGATTTGCCTGAAAGCATGATGGGAAGGCAGGAAGATGTAGGTAGGGCCCTTTGTCACCACGTCTAGCCGTAGCACACACGGACACCGAGAAAGAGCCTACAGAGAGGAGGGGGAGGGTCACTAGCCGAGCATCCGATAGTAGTGATGGACACTTACAGGGTCACAAATCAGGTCAAGACTCTTATGGATAAAGATCAACCTAGAGTAGACGCATCCAACCAGTCCTCGACCTCGCTATTAAGGCAGGGCATCCCACTGGGAAGCAGTGCTACCCCGAAGCCTACGAATATCTATTCAAATGCGACATCAGATACAACCAAATATAAAGTTTCCGGATCTAGTGGGAAATAGAAATGAAACTAATTTAGTTGATATTGAGCGCCGCTTCTGTCTAAGGCGCGAACAAGACCTTGATTAATGTACTTAAAATTCCGCCTTCTTACGCTAAATTTGAAGACAACTCCTCTTTGGTTAACAAATCAATCCATTGGATCCGGAAAATAAGGGGGTGCAGGTCAGTCATTAGGGACGACATCCTTTGGGCAAAACGATGAACCCATAACGCCTCTCCAACTGATTCCATTGAATTGTATCTAAGAGACGAGACCTTAGTACACAACCTTATAGCCCTGGAGGCAAGATCATGTCCACCTGCAGCCACCAATATACAGATGGAGTATAATCCTCCAGCCATTCTTCCGATTCAAGTCCGTAAAAGGCATGGCCGTCTGATGGGGATTGATTCATCCCAGGCTTTAAATGACTGACTGCTGTGCCAAGACTACGCAATCCTTTCGATTCCATGCCTTTCAGACAAGGTTGAATCTTTAACCCCCAAGGCCCACACGGTTGGGAAACCTCCTTGCAACACGTCACCCATATTCCAGCCTTTTATTATGGAGACACTAGACCCAATGCAGTCCACTATCGGCATACCATCAGGGGTAAGCCTAGATCAGGATGTATGCTCTACTCAACCCCAGACGAGCTGCGCAATAGAGGATCACCATCTAGCCTGTAATGGCTTCGAAGAATTGGCGTGGAACGTGGCAGGGCGAAGATCCAAGGTGGTACTCCCTCACTGGATCCAGTATATTAAACATTTTGATATTTGTATCTTACAGGAAACGTGAGTTACTGTACATGTTTTTATTCCCGGTTATGTCACGATAAGCTGCCCAGCAGTCACTCTCAGACCAGGCCTACTGGCAGGGGGGCTGATGCCCTGGATTGAGCTTGATTTGCAATGTACCATCAGAGGGATTAAGACCAACAGCCCGAATATTCTTGCGATCAGTCTCAGGGGCAGGAACGGCAAGGAGGTGACATCTACAATGTCTATGCCCGTGGGGTCAGGGCGGGCTCCAGTTCACCAACCATACAAGCTTTGGAAGACTGTCTTGAGGAAAGAGAGTCCTCACCCCCTCTAATAATAGCAGGAGATTTTAACACTACCTATGAACCATTGGGCTCAGAAGATGCAACAGACAGTGGTAAGGTAGATGAACTGTGGCATGTCCCTTCCTTTGATCTACAACCAATCAAAAATGGACACAAACGGCCTTGCAGCTCCAAGCCTTAACCCTTGAGTACGGGTTTAGGGCAGCCAACGGTCGCACTATATCTGACAAGATGGGGGCCAACACCTTCAACAGAACTGCCAGCATGAGCCGAATCGATTACGTATTAATAGATCTGAGACTATGGTCCGAAGTGTTGGATATGGAAGTTGGAGTAACTACGGATAGAGACCATAACCCCCTCGAGCTCGCCATGACCACTATCTGGACCAAGAATACCAACAGCTCTGGTGCAAAGCTTTCGTCTAAAGAGATATGCCCTACGAGTGACAACAGGCGCCTTCAGTGGGCGTGTGTAGATGTTGATCCCAGCAAGCTTGAAGCCATAAAACAAGCACTTCTGGATAGCACTAGCAAACTCTACGATAAACTAGAACAGTGGGCAGAGCTTCCAGCGGCCATGACCATTCATACGTCTTTATTCAGAGAGCTAGCTTCTTACTTCAGCCTCCCGAGGTCTTACCGTAAGAAGCCGTCTGACAATTCCCAATTCGCCTGGTTTAATCAAAAATGCAAGAAACTGCGGTTAGAGTTGGCAGTTGCGATCAAAGCAAATAATGTAGCAGGCTAAGATTGGCCAGGAGGTCCTACAAGAGAGCGCAGGCAGAAGCAAAAAAGGAGTGGGCTGAGAACCGTTGGTTACAGAATCGAGACGCCTGCCAAAAGAAAGATTCTCAGCAGTTCTGGTTGCTAGTCACTAGGGGTGACGCCAAAAAACCCAAATCCCCAACCAACAATATTGCAGAGGCTGCCTGGTTTAATACACAGAGTCCGGAGTGACGGACATCGAAGATCCCCTTAAGGAATTCCCCAGCGTTCAGCTTAACAGTGACTTATTTTCTTTAGACGATATAATGAAAAGCATCAATTCCATCGTCAAAAACAAAGCCTCCGGCCCGACGGCGTACCAGGAGATGTCTTTCTCGCCGACACTCTGAATTGGTCAAACTATATTCGAACACTAGCGAACGGAATTGCTGCTGGGGCCCCGATACCTCCGTCATGGAAGGGAGCCGAGGTTATCCCGGTCTTCGAGAAGGGGGATCGTTCACTGTCCTCCAATTATAGGCCGATCAGCCTAATTGATGGTGTACAGAAGGTCTTCTCCCGTGCCCTTTTAAATAAAATTATTGACTGGATGGAGGAAAATAACATACTATCCCCCTTCCAAGCGGGGTTCAGGACGAAAATCAGCACCAATGATCAGGTCTTTCGTTTCACCTTGTTGGCCTGGAAGACAGTGTTACTAGAGCAGGGCAGTCTCTACACCGCCTTCATTGATCTAAAGTCAGCTTTTGATCTTATCCCCAGGCCCGAACGATGGCTTGTCCTACGTGATCTGGGGCTTCCACCTGACATTATGGCACTGTTAATTCCGTTGCACGAGGGTAACTATGCAAGGGTGCGCTGAGGGGATCAAGGGTGCGCTGAGGGGATAAAGGGTGCGCTGAGAGGGTCAAGGGTGCGCTGAGGGGATCAAGGGTGCGCTGAGGGGGTCAAGGGTGCGCTGAGGGGATCAGACTTAATCAACGTCGTTAGAGGGGTACGTCCTAGCCCCCACCCTATTCTCGCTCTTCATAAACGGAGTGGTTAAACACCTAGCAGAAGCCCACGCAGATGCCCCCTCAATGGGGAGAGTAAAAATAACAACTTTACTGTTTGCGGGCGACACTCTGCTGGTTTCCAAGACCCCCAGTGGCCTCCAGTTGCTACTTGATCGTTTCATGGCCTTTTGTGGATTGAGAGGATTGGAGATTAATACCACGAAAACATTCAGGGGCAAACTGCCGTTGGGGGGACCCCACTGGAGAGAGTGGACACCTTCGATTATCTGGGTGTAACCCTCACGGAGAGAATGTCCTGGAAACAGCACATTTCAAAGCGAATCCTTCAGTAGAGGAAAACCACGGGGCACTGATTATGGAACACAGGGCTTCACAAACTAGGCCGATAGCAGCCCCGCTCCAGATATATGATCAGAAGGTGGTAGGCTCAGCTCTCTATGGGGCTGAAATTTGGAGGTTCGATAATTTAGAGGGCTTTCTCCGTACTGAAAATAAATTCTTGAGGTCGCTCTGCTCACTCCCCCAGAGTACCCCACTTCTCCCGCTATGGTTCGATATGGGCAGAACCACCATAGTGGACAAAGCAAGGCTACGCCCCCTTCTTTTTTGGCTGCGCTTAAAACAAACACCTGAGTTTATCCATTACGCGGCCGCCTTTGAAGAAGTCCTCAATCCGGATCGGTTTAAAAAAATTGGGTGGTTTAGCAATATCCACTCATTGCTTTCCGCAATAGGCCTGGGGAATTTGTGGGATGAGTCTGATGCCAGCTTACTGCTCAGTAGAGACTATGTTAAGACCCACTATTGGAATTGGGTGGAGCAGAGAAACGCCACACATACAACAGGATGGCGTCTCACATCAGAATTCCTTGAGTTTAAGCTATTTGGCATGTACGAGCAGTACATGGAGGTCATCACTATTCCGTGTGATAGAAAGCTGTACATACAATTCAGATTTGGTACCCTCCCTTTGAAATCGTTTACAGCGGCATGGCAGCGGGGAGCCTCAGCTGCATCATGTTGCTGTCCTAGTTGCCCAGGGGTCTCTGAGACGATTAAGCATGTTTTATTTGCATGCCCACCATATAAAACCCCGAGACTTAAATGGTTAGCGCCTGTCTGCAGGCAGATGGGTACCCTTTGCCGCCAGAGGTGTTACGTATCTTAAAAACAGACTCCAGGCCATTAATAGCTTGTGCAGTAGCCAAATTCTTGGGGAAAATGTGGTTTATTAGGTTTGCACTGCAGAAAGGTTACATTGCACCTATAGTTTTTATATTGATTTTAAGTGTTAGCTAGTTCATAGCCATATTTCATGGTTCACGTATAAATAGCATTAGAAATGATGTCCATGCCAATGTGACCATGGACAAGGGTCGTTTGTATAATATCTTTTAATTAATTAATATATATGGTTGCATTTCTTATTGGAGCTATTGCTTCACTTTTGATGGAACCAAGTGACTAACAATGCATGCTGTGACCTCAGTGTTTTTTCCACATGTATGTTACATTGCACCTTTGCATAGAACGCACTTGCACTTTCTTCCACCTCCCCAAGAGCTACAACCGTGAGAGCCTCCTCTCTAGTACATTCTTGCTTAGGTTTGATTCTACCCGTATGAAGATTCTTATCAATGATTGCTTTGGAAACATTGCTGTTTTTATCTGTTAGTTCTGCTGCTTTTAATTGATGGATCCTCATTGGATTATGGACGTTGCACTGGTTTTAAACTATGCATCCAATAATGTGATTTTTGCACTATATGCACTTTTATGTAATCCTTTCAGGGTTCCAATGTGCGCGAGTTACTTCTCTGGCAGATCCACCCTCTTATGTCTCAATTTAAATTGCTTTTATGAAGTTGATACATTTTGATCCGTCAGTTAACTTTGTCTGCATAACGAATTATGGCCATGTAGGCGTTGGTGAATCCCTTGTACTGTACATTTGTGCACTTTGATGGTCGTAATGACTGAATAAAGTTTTTGACTGACTGACTGACTGGTTAAACTTCACCACCCACGTCAGTCCAACAATTAGACAGGTTGAAGTAACAATAAGGTGGTGCTCTCTCGGTGGAGGGCATTTTTAGGTAAATGTTTTAGAGCGGTGCTAATATCAAACAGATCTCTTAAACGAACACAGTGCGGGGGACCTGAAATGGAGATTCTAAAGCTAAGAATTCAAATAGTTAGACTGAGTGCTATCTGGTTACAAAGAGTTGCGCACATCTTTCCGTCTCCCTGGAGGCTGCAGCTCTGCAGCTGCTCCTGCCCAAGGCTTGAAGGAGGAACACAAGCTTGACAGTCAGCATGTGTGACCCCCGACAGTCAGCATGTGTGACCCCCGACAGGCAGCATGTGTGACCCCCGACAGGCAGCATGTGTGACCCCTGACAGGCAGCATGTGTGACCCCTGACAGGCAGCATGTGTGACCCCTGACAGGCGGCATGTGTGACCCCTGACAGTCGGCATGTGTGACCCCTGACAGGCAGCATGTGTGACCCCTGACAGTCGGCATGTGTGACCCCTGACAGGCAGCATGTGTGACCCCTGACAGTCGGCATGTGTGACCCCTGACAGGCAGCATGTGTGACCCCTGACAGTCGGCATGTGTGACCCCTGACAGTCGGCATGTGTGACCCCTGACAGTCAGCATGTGTGACCCCTGACAGTCAGCATGTGTGACCCCTGACAGGCAGCATGTGTGACCCCTGACAGGCAGCATGTGTGACCCCTGACAGGCGGCATGTGTGACCCCTGACAGTCAGCATGTGTGACCCCTGACAGGCGGCATGTGTGACCCCTGACAGTCAGCATGTGTGACCCCTGACAGGCAGCATGTGTGACCCCTGACAGGCAGCATGTGTGACCCCTGACAGGCAGCATGTGTGACCCCTGACAGTCGGCATGTGTGACCCCTGACAGTCGGCATGTGTGACCCCTGACAGGCAGCATGTGTGACCCCTGACAGTCAGCATGTGTGACCCCTGACAGGCAGCATGTGTGACCCCTGACAGGCAGCATGTGTGACCCCTGACAGGCAGCATGTGTGACCCCTGACAGGCAGCATGTGTGACCCCTGACAGGCAGCATGTGTGACCCCTGACAGGCAGCATGTGTGACGCCTGACAGTCAGCATGTGTGACCCCTGACAGGCAGCATGTGTGACCCCTGACAGTCGGCATGTGTGACCCCTGACAGGCGGCATGTGTGACCCCTGACAGTCGGCATGTGTGACCCCTGACAGGCAGCATGTGTGACCCCTGACAGTCGGCATGTGTGACCCCTGACAGTCGGCATGTGTGACCCCTGACAGGCAGCATGTGTGACCCCTGACAGGCAGCATGTGTGACCCCTGACAGGCAGCATGTGTGACCCCTGACAGGCAGCATGTGTGACCCCTGACAGGCAGCATGTGTGACCCCTGACAGTCAGCATGTGTGACCCCCGACAGGCAGCATGTGTGACCCCTGACAGGCAGCATGTGTGACCCCCTGACAGTCAGCATGTGTGACCCCTGACAGGCAGCATGTGTGACCCCTGACAGTCAGCATGTGTGACCCCTGACAGGCAGCATGTGTGACCCCTGACAGTCGGCATGTGTGACCCCTGACAGGCAGCATGTGTGACCCCTGACAGGCAGTGGAAGACCTGATAACCTACACGCAGCCCAGGGGACTTCAGCCAGATGTAGCGAATTCCAATTTTGTATTTCCTAAATAGTGAATCCTAAGAAATCGTTATTTAGGAAATTTAAAATGGAATGTACAAAAATAGAGATTCCCTAATAGCGAGTCCTACAGAGTAGGAATTGCTATTAGGAAATCGCTATTTAGGTAATTCCAAACTATTCGTTCTTATGGGCCTGAAGGCCCATAAATGCCCATTGGTATGAATGGTTTTGCATTTCCTAATTTGCGATTTCCTACTAGGAAATCACAAATTAAGGAATGCTAAAGCAAGGGTGACTATTGGCCTAAGGCCATTCTTGAGGCACCCTGAATCAAGTGGTGCACATGTAAAGCGTGCACATACTCTAGGAGCATGTAAAGCGCGCACATGCTCTAGGAGCGTGTAAAGCGCGCACATGCTCTAGGGGCGTGTAAAGCGCGCACATGCCCTAGGGGCGTGTAAAGCGCGCACATGCCCTAGGGGCGTGTAAAGCGCGCACATGCCCTAGGGGCGTGTAAAGCGCGCACATGCCCTAGGGGCGTGTAAAGCGCGCACATGCCCTAGGGGCGTGTAAAGCGCGCACATGCCCTAGGGGCGTGTAAAGCGCGCACATGCCCTAGGGGCGTGTAAAGCGCGCACATGCCCTAGGGGCGTGTAAAGCGCGCACATGCTCTAGGGGCGTGTAAAGCGCGCACATGCCCTAGGGGCGTGTAAAGCGCGCACATGCCCTAGGAGCGTGTAAAGCGCGCACATGCCCTAGGGGCGTGTAAAGCGCGCACATGCCCTAGGGGCGTGTAAAGCGCGCACATGCCCTAGGGCGTGTAAAGCGCGCACATGCCCTAGGGCGTGTATAGCGCGCACATGCCCTAGGGGCGTGTAAAGCGCGCACATGCCCTAGGGCGTGTAAAGCGCGCACATGCCCTAGGGGCGTGTAAAGCGCGCACATGCCCTAGGGGCGTGTAAGCGCGCACATGCCCTAGGGGCGTGTAAAGCGCGCACATGCCCTAGGGGGTGTAAAGCGCGCACATGCCCTACGGGCGTGTAAAGCGCGCACATGCCCTAGGGGCGTGTAAGCGCGCACATGCCCTAGGGGCGTGTAAAGCGCGCACATGCCCTAGGGCGTGTAAAGCGCGCACATGCCCTAGGGGCGTGTAAAGCGCGCACATGCCCTAGGGGCGTGTAAAGCGCGCACATGCCCTAGGGGCGTGTAAAGCGCGCACATGCCCTACGGGGGTGTAAAGCGTGCACATGCCCTACGGGGTTGTAAAGCGCACACATGCCCTAGGGGCATGTAAAGCGCGCACATGGCCTAGGGGCATGTAAATTGTGCACATGCCCTAGGGGCATGCATGCGTTTTATAGCACTTTAAAAAACATTTTGAGTGCATTTTTTAAATTGCACCTGGTTACCATTGACTTGGTAATCGCATTACCTAACTACCATTTCACATTTAGGAAATGCTTTGTACATGTGCAAAGGAAATCACAAATGGGCAATCCGATTCCATATTTGGGTATCACAAAATGCGATTTCTAGTGGGTAGAAATCGCTGTTTGTGATTCTCAAACAGCCTTTGTACACATGGAAAGGCCATTTAGCAATTCTTAATGGCCCGAAATAGCGACTTGGTCCGTTAATAAATGCGAAATGCTTTCGTACATCTGGCCCTTTATGACTATTTGAAAGACTTGTAAAAGCCTTTCACAGAGTCCACCCTGTGCTTGGAGGTTTCATGTCCATCACAAAGACCAGTCCAGAGCAGAAACAGAAGCCTCCTCACTGGACCGTCCCCTGCCTCCGGATAGCAGCAGATACCCAGCCTGGAAACAGAAGCCTCCTCACTGGACCGTCCCCTGCCTCCGAATACCAGCGGATACCCAGCCTGGAAACAGAAGCCTCCTCACTGGACCGTCCCCTGCCTCCGGATACCAGCGGATACCCAGCCTGGAAACAGAAGCCTCCTCACTGGATCGTCCCCTGCCTCCGAATAGCAGCGGATACCCAGCCTGGAAACAGAAGCCTCCTCACTGGACCGTCCCCTGCCTCCGAATAGCAGCAGATACCCAGCCTGGAAACAGAAGCCTCCTCACTGGACCGTCCCCTGCCTCCGAATAGCAGCAGATACCCAACGCCCTGGAAACAGAAGCCTCCTCACTGGACCGTCCCCTGCCTCCGATTAGCAGCAGATACCCAACGCCCTGGAAACAGAAGCCTCCTCACTGGACCGTCCCCTGCCTCCGAATAGCAGCAGATACCCAACGCCCTGGAAACAGAAGCCTCCTCACTGGACCGTCCCCTGCCTCCGAATAGCAGCAGATACCCAGCCTGGAAACAGAAGCCTCCTCACTGGACCGTCCCCTGCCTCCGAATAGCAGCAGATACCCAACGCCCTGGAAACAGAAGACTCCTCACTGGACCGTCCCCTGCCTCCGGATAGCAGCGGATACCCAGCCTGGAAACAGAAGCCTCCTCACTGGACCGTCCCCTGCCTCCGGATAGCAGCGGATACCCAGCCTGGAAACAGAAGCCTCCTCACTGGACCGTCCCCTGCCTCCGAATACCAGCGGATACCCAGCCTGGAAACAGAAGCCTCCTCACTGGACCGTCCCCTGCCTCCGGATAGCAGCAGATACCCAGCCTGGAAACAGAAGCCTCCTCACTGGACCGTCCCCTGCCTCCGGATAGCAGCGGATACCCAGCCTGGAAACAGAAGCCTCCTCACTGGACCGTCCCCTGCCTCCGGATAGCAGCGGATACCCAGCCTGGAAACAGAAGCCTCCTCACTGGACCGTCCCTTGCCTCCGAATACCAGCGGATACCCAGCCTGGAAACAGAAGCCTCCTCACTGGACCGTCCCCTGCCTCCGGATACCAGCGGATACCCAGCCTGGAAACAGAAGCCTCCTCACTGGACCGTCCCCTGCCTCCGAATAGCAGCGGATACCCAGCCTGGAAACAGAAGCCTCCTCACTGGACCGTCCCCTGCCTCCGAATAGCAGCAGATACCCAGCCTGGAAACAGAAGCCTCCTCACTGGACCGTCCCCTGCCTCCGAATAGCAGCAGATACCCAACGCCCTGGAAACAGAAGCCTCCTCACTGGACCGTGCCCTGCCTCCGAATAGCAGCAGATACCCAACGCCCTGGAAACAGAAGCCTCCTCACTGGACCGTCCCCTGCCTCCGGATACCAGCGGATACCCAGCCTGGAAACAGAAGCCTCCTCACTGGACCGTCCCCTGCCTCCGAATAGCAGCGGATACCCAGCCTGGAAACAGAAGCCTCCTCACTGGACCGTCCCCTGCCTCCGAATAGCAGCAGATACCCAGCCTGGAAACAGAAGCCTCCTCACTGGACCGTCCCCTGCCTCCGAATAGCAGCAGATACCCAACGCCCTGGAAACAGAAGCCTCCTCACTGGACCGTCCCCTGCCTCCGAATAGCAGCAGATACCCAACGCCCTGGAAACAGAAGCCTCCTCACTGGACCGTCCCCTGCCTCCGGATACCAGCGGATACCCAGCCTGGAAACAGAAGCCTCCTCACTGGACCGTCCCCTGCCTCCGAATAGCAGCAGATACCCAGCCTGGAAACAGAAGCCTCCTCACTGGACCGTCCCCTGCCTCCGAATAGCAGCAAATACCCAACGCCCTGGAAACAGAAGCCTCCTCACTGGACCGTCCCCTGCCTCCGAATAGCAGCAGATACCCAACGCCCTGGAAACAGAAGCCTCCTCACTGGACCGTCCCCTGCCTCCGGATAGCAGCAGATACCCAACTCTGGAAACAGAAGCCTCCTCACTGGACCGTCCCCTGCCTCCGGATACCAGCGGATACCCAGCCTAGAAACAGAAGCCTCCTCACTGGACCGTCCCCTGCCTCCGAATAGCAGCAGATACCCAACGCCCGGGAAACAGAAGCCTCCTCACTGGACCGTCCCCTGCCTCCGGATAGCAGCAGATACCCAACTCTGGAAACAGAAGCCCCCTCACTGGACCGTCCCCTGCCTCCGGATAGCAGCAGATACCCAGCCTGGAAACAGAAGCCTCCTCACTGGACCGTCCCCTGCCTCCGGATAGCAGCAGATACCCAGCCTGGAAACAGAAGCCCCCTCACTGGACCGTCCCCTGCCTCCGAATAGCAGCAGATACCCAACGCCCTGGAAACAGAAGCCCCCTCACTGGACCGTCCCCTGCCTCCGAATAGCAGCAGATACCCAACGCCCTGGAAACAGAAGCCTCCTCACTGGACCGTCCCCTGCCTCCGGATAGCAGCAGATACCCAACTCTGGAAACAGAAGCCCCCTCACTGGACCGTCCCCTGCCTCCGGATAGCAGCGGATACCCAGCCTGGAAACAGAAGCCTCCTCACTGGACCGTCCCCTGCCTCCGAATAGCAGCAGATACCCAACGCCCTGGAAACAGAAGCCTCCTCACTGGACCGTCCCCTGCCTCCGAATAGCAGCAGATACCCAACGCCCTGGAAACAGAAGCCTCCTCACTGGACCGTCCCCTGCCTCCGGATAGCAGCAGATACCCAACTCTGGAAACAGAAGCCCCCTCACTGGACCGTCCCCTGCCTCCGGATAGCAGCGGATACCCAGCCTGGAAACAGAAGCCTCCTCACTGGACCGTCCCCTGCCTCCGAATAGCAGCAGATACCCAACGCCCTGGAAACAGAAGCCTCCTCACTGGACCGTCCCCTGCCTCCGGATAGCAGCAGATACCCAGCCTGGAAACAGAAGCCTCCTCACTGGACCGTCCCCTGCCTCCGGATAGCAGCAGATACCCAGCCTGGAAACAGAAGCCTCCTCACTGGACCGTCCCCTGCCTCCGGATAGCAGCGGATACCCAGCCTGGAAACAGAAGCCTCCTCACTGGACCGTCCCCTGCCTCCGGATAGCAGCGGATACCCAGCCTGGAAACAGAAGCCTCCTCACTGGACCGTCCCCTTCCTCCGAATACCAGCGGATACCCAGCCTGGAAACAGAAGCCTCCTCACTGGACCGTCCCCTGCCTCCGGATAGCAGCAGATACCCAGCCTGGAAACAGAAGCCTCCTCACTGGACCGTCCCCTGCCTCCGGATAGCAGCGGATACCCAGCCTGGAAACAGAAGCCTCCTCACTGGACCGTCCCCTGCCTCCGGATAGCAGCGGATACCCAGCCTGGAAACAGAAGCCTCCTCACTGGACCGTCCCTTGCCTCCGAATACCAGCGGATACCCAGCCTGGAAACAGAAGCCTCCTCACTGGACCGTCCCCTGCCTCCGGATACCAGCGGATACCCAGCCTGGAAACAGAAGCCTCCTCACTGGACCGTCCCCTGCCTCCGAATAGCAGCGGATACCCAGCCTGGAAACAGAAGCCTCCTCACTGGACCGTCCCCTGCCTCCGAATAGCAGCAGATACCCAGCCTGGAAACAGAAGCCTCCTCACTGGACCGTCCCCTGCCTCCGAATAGCAGCAGATACCCAACGCCCTGGAAACAGAAGCCTCCTCACTGGACCGTGCCCTGCCTCCGAATAGCAGCAGATACCCAACGCCCTGGAAACAGAAGCCTCCTCACTGGACCATCCCCTGCCTCCGGATACCAGCGGATACCCAGCCTGGAAACAGAAGCCTCCTCACTGGACCGTCCCCTGCCTCCGAATAGCAGCGGATACCCAGCCTGGAAACAGAAGCCTCCTCACTGGACCGTCCCCTGCCTCCGAATAGCAGCAGATACCCAGCCTGGAAACAGAAGCCTCCTCACTGGACCGTCCCCTGCCTCCGAATAGCAGCAGATACCCAACGCCCTGGAAACAGAAGCCTCCTCACTGGACCGTCCCCTGCCTCCGAATAGCAGCAGATACCCAACGCCCTGGAAACAGAAGCCTCCTCACTGGACCGTCCCCTGCCTCCGGATACCAGCGGATACCCAGCCTGGAAACAGAAGCCTCCTCACTGGACCGTCCCCTGCCTCCGAATAGCAGCAGATACCCAGCCTGGAAACAGAAGCCTCCTCACTGGACCGTCCCCTGCCTCCGAATAGCAGCAAATACCCAACGCCCTGGAAACAGAAGCCTCCTCACTGGACCGTCCCCTGCCTCCGAATAGCAGCAGATACCCAACGCCCTGGAAACAGAAGCCTCCTCACTGGACCGTCCCCTGCCTCCGGATAGCAGCAGATACCCAACTCTGGAAACAGAAGCCTCCTCACTGGACCGTCCCCTGCCTCCGGATACCAGCGGATACCCAGCCTGGAAACAGAAGCCTCCTCACTGGACCGTCCCCTGCCTCCGAATAGCAGCAGATACCCAACGCCCGGGAAACAGAAGCCTCCTCACTGGACCGTCCCCTGCCTCCGGATAGCAGCAGATACCCAACTCTGGAAACAGAAGCCCCCTCACTGGACCGTCCCCTGCCTCCGGATAGCAGCAGATACCCAGCCTGGAAACAGAAG
This sequence comes from Calotriton arnoldi, assembly GCA_963921515.1. Taxonomy (NCBI): domain Eukaryota; kingdom Metazoa; phylum Chordata; class Amphibia; order Caudata; family Salamandridae; genus Calotriton; species Calotriton arnoldi. Next base: position 341,763 of record CAWUFW010011159.1, on the reverse strand, counting down.
CCTCCTCACTGGACCGTCCCCTGCCTCCGGATAGCAGCAGATACCCAGCCTGGAAACAGAAGCCCCCTCACTGGACCGTCCCTGCCTCCGAATAGCAGCAGATACCCAACGCCCTGGAAACAGAAGCCCCCTCACTGGACCGTCCCCTGCCTCCGGATAGCAGCAGATACCCACCGCCCTGGAAACAGAAGCCTCCTCACTGGACCGTCCCCTGCCTCCGGATAGCAGCAGATACCCAGCCTGGAAACAGAAGCCCCCTCACTGGACCGTCCCCTGCCTCCGAATAGCAGCAGATACCCAACGCCCTGGAAACAGAAGCCCCCTCACTGGACCGTCCCCTGCCTCCGGATAGCAGCAGATACCCAACGCCCTGGAAACAGAAGCCTCCTCACTGGACCGTCCCCTGCCTCCGGATACCAGCGGATACCCAGCCTGGAAACAGAAGCCTCCTCACTGGACCGTCCCTTGCCTCCGAATAGCAGCAGATACCCAACGCCCTGGAAACAGAAGCCTCCTCACTGGACCGTCCCCTGCCTCCGGATAGCAGCAGATACCCAACTCTGGAAACAGAAGCCCCCTCACTGGACCGTCCCCTGCCTCCGGATAGCAGCAGATACCCAACGCCCTGGAAACAGAAGCCTCCTCACTGGACCGTCCCCTGCCTCCGAATAGCAGCAGATACCCAACGCCCTGGAAACAGAAGCCTCCTCACTGGACCGTCACTGGCTCCGAATACCAGCGGATACCCAGCCTGGAAACAGAAGCCTCCTCACTGGACCGTCCCCTGCCTCCGGATACCAGCGGATACCCAGCCTGGAAACAGAAGCCTCCTCACTGGACCGTCCCCTGCCTCCGAATAGCAGCAGATACCCAACGCCCTGGAAACAGAAGCCTCCTCACTGGACCGTCCCCTGCCTCCGGATACCAGCGGATACCCAGCCTGGAAACAGAAGCCTCCTCACTGGACCGTCCCCTGCCTCCGGATACCAGCGGATACCCAGCCTGGAAACAGAAGCCTCCTCACTGGACCGTCCCCTGCCTCCAGATAGCAGCAGATACCCAACGCCCTGGAAACAGAAGCCTCCTCACTGGACCGTCCCCTGCCTCCGGATAGCAGCGGATACCCAGCCTGGAAACAGAAGCCTCCTCACTGGACCGTCCCCTGCCTCCGGATACCAGCGGATATCCAGCCTGGAAACAGAAGCCTCACTGGACCGTCCCTGCCTCCGAATACCAGCAGATACCCAACGCCCTGGAAACAGGAGCCTCCTCACTGGACCGTCCCCTGCCTCCGGATAGCAGCAGATACCCAACGCCCTGGAAACAGAAGCCTCCTCACTGGACCGTCCCCTGCCTCCGGATAGCAGCGGATACCCAAAGCTCTGGAAACAGGATCCCTCTCAAGCTGCTTGAGGAAGAAAACACGAACTTCTGCACAGTTCGTGAAGGGCTGAGCCGTGAGGGAGCCAACAGCCCATTGATGGTATACATAAGTTCTGAAAGTGTACTAAACCATGCTGAGTATGGGGGGGCCCTGGGGGTGACGCCAGAAGCTGTGTTGTGATTGGACACTCACCTGCTCGTGCTTCGGCTCGTTAAACAAGGTTGGCACTGCCCCCTTCCAGATGCGCACCGTCTGCCCAGTGCGGTCCATGCACTCCTCTGTGAAGTGCAGCGAGCACAAGGCGCTATACGAGGAGGGCTGCCAGAGGTCTCCATGCTTCGTGTTGTGCTGCACCGCGAGCACCCATCTCTGGCGCAGCTCAGGGTCCTTGGGAAACCTGCAGATCAAGAGAAAAGGAGGTGCTTAGGATTCTGTGAGGTGCTGTGCCAGCCACAGCCTCTGGCGCCAGTTCGGAGAGGCTCCGAGGTCACCGGGTGTCCCTTTATGGGCCCTTTTCCTTCCAATGAGTTCACAGAATCATCGGAGCTGTGGAACAAAGCGCCTGTTCTTATTGAAAAAGACAAGGTGCACAAGAAGCAGGGCATGATGAGAAGTGACACATGAATGTCAAGACAAGCATTGGAAATGCAATAGTTCTCAAATTTGTTGGAGCTATTGGCATTGTAAATGGCAATGGTTTTTACTTAAGTGTTATGGAGTGTACGTATGTGGTGTGGGATTATGTAGGTTGGATTGGATTAGTTAGTTGTGTAATTGGGTGGCGTGGAATTGTGTAGTGTGGAGGGGATTTGTGTATTGGAATTATGTGGCATGGTGTGCTGTGGAATTATGTGTATAGTAATTATGTGGTATTGAGTGTACTGCAATTATGTGGAATGGGAATGTGTGTTTTGAAGTGGAATTATGTAGAATGGTATTTTGTGTCGTGGAGTGGTGTGTAATGGAGTTTAATGATGTGGTGTGCTGTTGAGGGCTGCCTTCCATGGCACACAACGCCTATAAATAATACTTTGCAAAGGGGCCGAATATCGCAAAGCTAAGCACTGGTATAACACTGCGGTGTGATCCCATAACTTGGTGGAAGGTGGCGCTGCAGGCAGGGATGGAGGGGCTCTGGCAGAGGCCTGTGGACCTATTAGGGGGTTTGGTCATAATAGAGGTGCATCGGTAGAGACGGTGGTCCTAGCAGATAGCAGCAGGGGGTGTTCCAGCTAGTGTCTTCCATGATCAAAGATCACTCAATATCACAACATTACTTACCGGCTGCTCACTGCTCCCAACTGTCACCACCTCATTGCTTCTAACCCATCGACCACCTCCAGACAAAGCAACATCTTGGACCCCCAACTCAGATATCACAACAGACCCCCCCCTCCGATGCACACTGATATACTGCAATATCTGGGACCACAACTCAGATATCACAACCGACCCCCCACCGATGCACACTGATATACTGCAATATCTGGGACCACAACTCATATCACAACAGACCCCCCACCGATGCAGACTGATATACTGCAATATCTGGGACCACAACTCATATACCACAACCGACCCCCCCACCGATGCACACTGATATACTGCAATATCTGGGACCACAACTCATATACCACAACCGACCCCCCAACCGATGCACACTGATATACTGCAATATCTGGGACCACAACTCATATACCACAACAGACCCCCCCACCGATGCACACTGATATACTGCAATATCTGGGACCACAACTCATATCACAACCGACCCCCCCTCCGATGCACACTGATATACTGCAATATCTGGGACCACAACTCATATCACAACCGACCCCCCCACCGATGCACACTGATATACTGCAATATCTGGGACCACAACTCATACCACAACCGACCCCCCTCCGATGCACACTGATATACTGCAATATCTGGGACCACAACTCAGATATCACAACAGACCCCCCTCCGATGCACACTGATATACTGCAATATCTGGGACCACAACTCAGATATCACAACCGACCCCCCCACCGATGCACACTGATATACTGCAATATCTGGGACCACAACTCATATCACAACAGACCCCCCACCGATGCACACTGATATACTGCAATATCTGGGACCACAACTCATATCACAACCGACCCTCCCTCCGATGCACACTGATATACTGCAATATCTGGGACCACAACTCATATCACAACCGACCCCCCCTCCGATGCACACTGATATACTGCAATATCTGGGACCACAACTCATATCACAACCGACCCCCCCACCGATGCACACTGATATACTGCAATATCTGGGACCACAACTCATACCACAACCGACCCCCCCTCCGATGCACACTGATATACTGCAATATCTGGGACCACAACTCAGATATCACAACAGACCCCCCCCCACCGATGCACACTGATATACTGCAATATCTGGGACCACAACTCATATCACAACAGACCCCCCCACCGATGCACACTGATATACTGCAATATCTGGGACCACAACTCATATCACAACCGACCCCCCTCCGATGCACACTGATATACTGCAATATCTGGGACCACAACTCATATACCACAACCGACCCCCCACCGATGCACACTGATATACTGCAATATCTGGGACCACAACTCATATACCACAACCGACCCCCCACCGATGCACACTGATATACTGCAATATCTGGGACCACAACTCATATACCACAACCGACCCCCCACCGATGCACACTGATATACTGCAATATCTGGGACCACAACTCATATACCACAACCGACCCCCCCTCCGATGCACACTGATATACTGCAATATCTGGGACCACAACTCATATACCACAACCGACCCCCCCACCGATGCACACTGATATACTGCAATATCTGGGACCACAACTCATATCACAACCGACCCCCCCACCGATGCACACTGATACACTGCAATATCTAGGACCACAACTCATATACCACAACCGACCCCCCACCGATGCACACTGATATACTGCAATATCTAGGACCACAACTCATATACCACAACCGACCCCCCCACCGATGCACACTGATATACTGCAATATCTGGGACCACAACTCATATACCACAACCGACCCCCCCACCGATGCACACTGATATACTGCAATATCTGGGACCACAACTCATATACCACAACCGACCCCCCCACCGATGCACACTGATATACTGCAATATCTGGGACCACAACTCATATACCACAACAGACCCCCCCACCGATGCACACTGATATACTGCAATATCTGGGACCACAACTCATATACCACAACCGACCCCCCCACCGATGCACACTGATATACTGCAATATCTAGGACCACAACTCATATACCACAACCGACCCCCCCACCGATGCACACTGATATACTGCAATATCTGGGACCACAACTCATATACCACAACCGACCCCCCACCGATGCACACTGATATACTGCAATATCTGGGACCACAACTCATATACCACAACCGACCCCCCCCCGATGCACACTGATATACTGCAATATCTGGGACCACAACTCATATCACAACCGACCCCCCCTCCGATGCACACTGATATACTGCAATATCTGGGACCACAACTCATATCACAACCGACCCCCTCCGATGCACACTGATATACTGCAATATCTGGGACCACAACTCATATCACAACCGACCCCCCACCGATGCACACTGATATACTGCAATATCTGGGACCACAACTCATATCACAACAGACCCCCCACCGATGCACACTGATATACTGCAATATCTGGGACCACAACTCATATCACAACCGACCCCCCTCCGATGCACACTGATATACTGCAATATCTGGGACCACAACTCATATCACAACCGACCCCCCACCGATGCACACTGATATACTGCAATATCTGGGACCACAACTCATATACCACAACCGACCCCCCACCGATGCACACTGATATACTGCAATATCTGGGACCACAACTCAGATACCACAACCGACCCCCCACCGATGCACACTGATATACTGCAATATCTGGGACCACAACTCAGATACCACAACCGACCCCTCCACCGATGCACACTGATATACTGCAATATCTGGGACCACAACTCATATACCACAACCGACCCCCCCACCGATGCACACTGATATACTGCAATATCTGGGACCACAACTCATATACCACAACCGACCCCCCCACCGATGAACACTGATATACTGCAATATCTGGGACCACAACTCATATCACAACAGACCCCACCACCGATGCACACTCATATACTGCAATATCTGGGACCACAACTCATATCACAACCGACCCCCCCTCCGATGCACACTGATATACTGCAATATCTGGGACCACAACTCATATACCACATCCGACCCCCCCACCGATGCACACTGATATACTGCAATATCTGGGACCACAACTCATATCACAACCGACCCCCCCACAGATGCACACTGATACACTGCAATATCTAGGACCACAACTCATATACCACAACCGACCCCCCACCGATGCACACTGATATACTGCAATATCTAGGACCACAACTCATATACCACAACCGACCCCCCCACCGATGCACACTGATATACTGCAATATCTGGGACCACAACTCATATACCACAACCGACCCCCCTCCGATGCACACTGATATACTGCAATATCTAGGACCACAACTCAGATACCACAACCGACCCCCTCCGATGCACACTGATATACTGCAATATCTAGGACCACAACTCATATACCACAACCGACCCCCCACCGATGCACACTGATATACTGCAATATCTGGGACCACAACTCATATACCACAACCGACCCCCACCGATGCACACTGATATACTGCAATATCTGGGACCATAACTCATATACCACAACCGACCCCCCCCGATGCACACTGATATACTGCAATATCTGGGACCACAACTCATATCACAACCGACCCCCCTCCGATGCACACTGATATACTGCAATATCTGGGACCACAACTCATATCACAACCGACCCCCACCGATGCACACTGATATACTGCAATATCTGGGACCACAACTCATATACCACAACCGACCCCCTCCGATGCACACTGATATACTGCAATATCTGGGACCACAACTCATATACCACAACCGACCCCCCCACCGATGCACACTGATATACTGCAATATCTGGGACCACAACTCAGATACCACAACCGACCCCCCCACCGATGCACACTGATATACTGCAATATCTGGGACCACAACTCAGATACCACAACCGACCCCCCCACCGATGCACACTGATATACTGCAATATCTGGGACCACAACTCATATCACAACCGACCCCCCTCCGATGCACACTGATATACTGCAATATCTGGGACCATAACTCATATACCACAACCGACCCCCCCGATGCACACTGATATACTGCAATATCTGGGACCATAACTCATATACCACAACCGACCCCCCCGATGCACACTGATATACTGCAATATCTGGGACCACAACTCAGATACCACAACCGACCCCCCCACCGATGCACACTGATATACTGCAATATCTGGGACCACAACTCATATCACAACCGACCCCCTCCGATGCACACTGATATACTGCAATATCTGGGACCACAACTCATATACCACAACCGACCCCCCCGATGCACACTGATATACTGCAATATCTGGGACCACAACTCAGATACCACAACCGACCCCCCACCGATGCACACTGATATACTGCAATATCTGGGACCACAACTCATATCACAACTGACCCCCCACCGATGCACACTGATATACTGCAATATCTGGGACCACAACTCATATCACAACCGACCCCCCACCGATGCACACTGATATACTGCAATATCTGGGACCACAACTCATATACCACAACCAACCCCCCACCGATGCACACTGATATACTGCAATATCTGGGACCACAACTCATATACCACAACCGACCCCCCACCGATGCACACTGATATACTGCAATATCTGGGACCACAACTCATATACCACAACCGACCCCCTCCGATGCACACTGATATACTGCAATATCTGGGACCACAACTCATATACCACAACCGACCCCCTCCGATGCACACTGATATACTGCAATATCTGGGACCACAACTCATATACCACAACCGACCCCACCCCCCGATGCACACTGATATACTGCAATATCTGGGACCACAACTCAGATATCACAACCGACCCCCCCACCGATGCACACTGATATACTGCAATATCTAGGACCACAACTCATATACCACAACTGACCCCCCACCGATGCACACTGATATACTGCAATATCTGGGACCACAACTCATATACCACAACCGACCCCCCACCGATGCACACTGATATACTGCAATATCTGGGACCACAACTCATATACCACAACCGACCCCCCACCGATGCACACTGATATACTGCAATATCTGGGACCACAACTCATATCACAACCGACCCCCCACCGATGCACACTGATATACTGCAATATCTGGGACCACAACTCAGATACCACAACCGACCCCCCACCGATGCACACTGATATACTGCAATATCTGGGACCACAACTCATATACCACAACCGACCCCCCACCGATGCACACTGATATACTGCAATATCTGGGACCACAACTCAGATACCACAACCGACCCCCCCGATGCACACTGATATACTGCAATATCTGGGACCACAACTCAGATACCACAACAGACCCCCCACCGATGCACACTGATATACTGCAATATCTGGGACCACAACTCAGATATCACAACCGACCCCCCCCACCGATGCACACTGATATACTGCAATATCTGGGACCACAACTCATATCACAACCGACCCCCCCTCCGATGCACACTGATATACTGCAATATCTGGGACCACAACTCATATCACAACCGACCCCCCCACCGATGCACACTGATATACTGCAATATCTGGGACCACAACTCATATACCACAACCGACCCCCCCACCGATGCACACTGATATACTGCAATATCTGGGACCACAACTCATATACCACAACCGACCCCCCCACCGATGCACACTGATATACTGCAATTTCTGGGACCACAACTCATATCACAACCGACCCCCCTCCGATGCACACTGATTTACTGCAATATCTGGGACCACAACTCAGATACCACAACCGACCCCCCCACCGATGCACACTGATATACTGCAATATCTGGGACCACAACTCATATACCACAACCGACCCCCCCCCCGATGCACACTGATATACTGCAATATCTGGGACCACAACTCAGATACCACAACCGACCCCCCCACCGATGCACACTGATATACTGCAATATCTGGGACCACAACTCATATCACAACCGACCCCCCCACCGATGCACACTGATATACTGCAATATCTGGGACCACAACTCATATCACAACCGACCACCCCACCGATGCACACTGATATACTGCAATATCTGGGACCACAACTCATATACCACAACCGACCCCCCCACCGATGCACACTGATATACTGCAATATCTGGGACCACAACTCATATCACAACCGACCCCCCCACCGATGCACACTGATATACTGCAATATCTGGGACCACAACTCATATACCACAACCGACCCCCCACCGATGCACACTGATATACTGCAATATCTGGGACCACAACTCATATCACAACCGACCTCCCCACCGATGCACACTGATATACTGCAATATCTGGGACCACAACTCATATACCACAACCGACCCCCCACCGATGCACACTGATATACTGCAATATCTGGGACCACAACTCATATACCACAACCGACCCCCCCACCGATGCACACTGATATACTGCAATATCTGGGACCACAACTCATATCACAACAGACCCCCCCACCGATGCACACTGATATACTGCAATATCTGGGACCACAACTCATATCACAACCGACCCCCCTCCGATGCACACTGATATACTGCAATATCTGGGACCACAACTCATATACCACAACCGACCCCCCACCGATGCACACTGATATACTGCAATATCTAGGACCACAACTCATATACCACAACCGACCCCCCACCGATGCACACTGATATACTGCAATATCTGGGACCACAACTCAGATACCACAACCGACCCCCACCGATGCACACTGATATACTGCAATATCTGGGACCACAACTCATATACCACAACCGACCCCCCCCGATGCACACTGATATACTGCAATATCTGGGACCACAACTCAGATCCCACAACCGACCTCCCCGATGCACACTGATATACTGCAATATCTGGGACCACAACTCAGATACCACAACAGACCCCCACCGATGCACACTGATATACTGCAATATCTGGGACCACAACTCAGATATCACAACCGACCCCCCACCGATGCACACTGATATACTGCAATATCTGGGACCACAACTCATATCACAACCGACCCCCCTCCGATGCACACTGATATACTGCAATATCTGGGACCACAACTCATATCACAACCGACCCCCCACCGATGCACACTGATATACTGCAATATCTGGGACCACAACTCATATACCACAACCGACCCCCCACCGATGCACACTGATATACTGCAATATCTAGGACCACAACTCATATACCACAACCGACCCCCCACCGATGCACACTGATATACTGCAATATCTAGGACCACAACTCATATACCACAACCGACCCCCCACCGATGCACACTGATATACTGCAATATCTGGGACCATAACTCATATCACAACCGACCCCCCTCCGATGCACACTGATATACTGCAATATCTGGGACCATAACTCATATCACAACCGACCCCCCACCGATGCACACTGATATACTGCAATATCTGGGACCATAACTCATATCACAACCGACCCCCCTCCGATGCACACTGATATACTGCAATATCTGGGACCATAACTCATATACCACAACCGACCCCCCCGATGCACACTGATATACTGCAATATCTGGGACCACAACTCAGATACCACAACCGACCCCCCCACCGATGCACACTGATATACTGCAATATCTGGGACCACAACTCGTATCACAACCGACCCCCCCTCCGATGCACACTGATATACTGCAATATCTGGGACCATAACTCATATACCACAACCGACCCCCCACCGATGCACACTGATATACTGCAATATCTGGGACCACAACTCATATACCACAACTGACCCCCCCACCGATGCACACTGATATACTGCAATATCTGGGACCACAACTCAGATATCACAACCGACCCCCCCACCGATGCACACTGATATACTGCAATATCTGGGACCATAACTCATATACCACAACCGACCCCCCCACCGATGCACACTGATATACTGCAATATCTGGGACCACACCTCATATCACAACCGACCCCCCCTCCGATGCACACTGATATACTGCAATATCTGGGACCACAACTCAGATATCACAACCGACCCCCCCACCGATGCACACTGATATACTGCAATATCTGGGACCACAACTCAGATACCACAACAGACCCCCCCCCACCGATGCACACTGATATACTGCAATATCTGGGACCACAACTCATATCACAACCGACCCCCCCTCCGATGCACACTGATATACTGCAATATCTGGGACCACAACTCAGATATCACAACCGACCCCCCCACCGATATCTGGGACCATAACTCATATACCACAACCGACCCCCCCCCCGATGCACACTGATATACTGCAATATCTGGGACCACAACTCATATCACAACCGACCCCCCCTCCGATGCACACTGATATACTGCAATATCTGGGACCACAACTCATATCACAACCGACCCCCCCACCGATGCACACTGATATACTGCAATATCTGGGACCACAACTCAGATACCACAACCGACCCCCCCACCGATGCACACTGATATACTGCAATATCTGGGACCACAACTCATATACCACAACCGACCCCCACCGATGCACACTGATATACTGCAATATCTGGGACCACAACTCAGATACCACAACCGACCCCCCACCGATGCACACTGATATACTGCAATATCTAGGACCACAACTCATATACCACAACCGACCCCCCACCGATGCACACTGATATACTGCAATATCTGGGACCACAACTCAGATACCACAACCGACCCCCCACCGATGCACACTGATATACTGCAATATCTGGGACCACAACTCATATCACAACCGACCCCCCCCCCGATGCACACTGATATACTGCAATATCTGGGACCACAACTCATATACCACAACCGACCCCCACTGATGCACACTGATATACTGCAATATCTGGGACCATAACTCATATACCACAACCGACCCCCCACCGATGCACACTGATATACTGCAATATCTGGGACCACAACTCAGATACCACAACCGACCCCCTCCGATGCACACTGATATACTGCAATATCTGGGACCACAACTCAGATACCACAACCGACCCCCACCGATGCACACTGATATACTGCAATATCTGGGACCATAACTCATATACCACAACCGACCCCCCGATGCACACTGATATACTGCAATATCTGGGACCACAACTCAGATACCACAACCAACCCCCCCACCGATGCACACTGATATACTGCAATATCTGGGACCATAACTCATATACCACAACCGACCCCCCGATGCACACTGATATACTGCAATATATGGGACCACAACTCAGATACCACAACCGACCCCCACCGATGCACACTGATATACTGCAATATCTGGGACCACAACTCATATACCACAACCGACCCCCACCGATGCACACTGATATACTGCAATATCTGGGACCACAACTCATATCACAACCGACCCCCCTCCGATGCACACTGATATACTGCAATATCTGGGACCATAACTCATATACCACAACCGACCCCCCCCGATGCACACTGATATACTGCAATATCTGGGACCACAACTCATATACCACAACCGACCCCCCCTCCGATGCACACTGATATACTGCAATATCTAGGACCACAACTCAGATACCACAACCGACCCCCTCCGATGCACACTGATATACTGCAATATCTAGGACCACAACTCAGATACCACAACCGACCCCCCTCCGATGCACACTGATATACTGCAATATCTGGGACCACAACTCATATACCACAACTGACCCCCCTCCGATGCACACTGATATACTGCAATATCTGGGACCACAACTCAGATACCACAACCGACCCCCCACCGATGCACACTGATATACTGCAATATCTGGGACCACAACTCATATCACAACCGACCCCCCTCCGATGCACACTGATATACTGCAATATCTAGGACCACAACTCATATACCACAACCGACCCCCCACCGATGCACACTGATACACTGCAATATCTAGGACCACAACTCATATACCACAACCGACCCCCCCACCGATGCACACCGATATACTGCAATATCTGCTTTGCAAACCAAATCTCCACCAAAGTATGAAAGATTAGAGAATGTCTATAATCCTGGAAGTGAGGGTCTCTGTGGCATCCATATGGGACGTACCATGCAAGGGCCATCAAAGAGAGAGGTAATCACAGAACAGCACCTCATAGCATTAGAGGCCGTGCTGCTGGTAGTGGGCTCAGTCAGGCCACAGGCCTCGAATGGACCCATCCCAGGTGCACACAATCACCTATACTTTACCATGTCTGTCTGTCCTGCTGGTCGATGTCTAACCAAGCTCTCCTTTTCTACAACCCCGTTCGCACAACCTGCCTGTAACTACAAGGGGTTTATGCCAATGTCGGAGCGTGCTTCAAGTCTGTGACGTTTTGACTGGTGCTTTTGATGAAATGTAAATGAACGATCCATCTTTTGTCACAACCTTAGAGTGAAATTCATTGTGGGACCTTTGCAACTTCCCCTGTGAAATGACAAATTGATTCTCTTTCGTTTTCACCACTGTTAAATCCCTAAAATGTTTAAAACACACTCTTCGCCACTAATTTTACCAAAATGTTCTTGATGGACTTGCTCCAAGCTCTTTGTGAAGTTATTTTAAATTAGTAGCGAGTTAAACTAAAAATTTACCGCTAAAGTTGGTCAGGGTTAGGAAACTCCCCACATTATGAAGCAGACGAAGTTTCCTAACTTTACTTGAGGCGAGGTTTATCCTTTCGGGCCTTCCAGGTGTGAAGATTTCCTGATGCAGAATGTCCCAGGTAGGACATCCCCAGCAAAGCAATGTTGAGTGTGGAGGAGGGACATCTACCACCTCAGATAAGAGGTGTGGGAGGGAGGGCTCTGACCTGAGGCTGGACATCCACCACCGGGGGTAGGAGGGAAGGCTCTGACCTGAGGCTGGACATCCACCACCGGGGGAAGGAGGTGTGGGAGGGAGGGCTCTGCCCTGAGGCTGGACATCTACCACCGCAGGTAAGAGGTGTGGGAGGGAGGGCTCTGAGATGAAGCTGGACATCTACCACCTCGGCTAAGAGGTGTGGGTGGGAGGGCTCTGACCTGAGGCTGGACGTCCACCACAGCAGGTAAGAGGTGTGGGTGGGAGGGCTCTGAGCTGAGGCTTGACATCTACCACCTCGGGTAAGAGGTGTGAGAGGAAGGGCTCTGAGCTGAGGCTTGACATCTACCACCTCGGGTAAGAGGTGAGGGAGGGAGGGCTCTGAGCTGAGGCTTGACATCTACCACCTTGGGTAAGAGGTGAGGGAGGGAGGGCTCTGGGCTGAGGCTTGACATCTACCACCTCGGGTAAGAGGTGTGGGAGGGAGGGCTCTGAGCTGAGGCTTGACATCTACCACCTCGGGTAAGAGGTGTGGGAGGGAGGGCTCTGAGCTGAGGCTTCACATCTACCACCTTGGGTAAGAGGTGTGGGTGGGAGGGCTCTGAGCTGAGGCTGGACATCTACCACCTCGGGTAAGAGGTGTGAGAGGAAGGGCTCTGAGCTGAGGCTTCACATCTACCACCTTGGGTAAGAGGTGTGGGTAGGAGGGCTCTGACCTGAGGCTGGACATCTACCACCTCGGGTAAGAGGTGTGAGAGGAAGGGCTCTGAGCTGAGGCTTCACATCTACCACCTCGGGTAAGAGGTGTGGGAGGGAGGGCTCTGAGCTGAGGCTTCACATCTACCACCTTGAGTAAGAGGTGTGGGTAGGAGGGCTCTGAGCTGAGGCTGGACATCTACCACCTCGGGTAAGAGGTGTGGGTGGGAGGGCTCTGAGCTGAGGCTGGACATCTACCACCTCGGGTAAGAGGTGAGGGAGGGCTCTGAGCTGAGGCTTGACATCTACCACCTCGGGTAAGAGGTGAGGGAGGGAGGGCTCTGGGCTGAGGCTTGACATCTACCACCTCGGGTAAGAGGTGTGGGAGGGAGGGCTCTGAGCTGAGGCTTGACATCTACCACCTCGGGTAAGAGGTGTGAGAGGAAGGGCTCTGAGCTGAGGCTTGACATCTACCACCTCGGGTAAGAGGTGAGGGAGGGCTCTGAGCTGAGGCTTGACATCTACCACCTTGGGTAAGAGGTGAGGGAGGGAGGGCTCTGGGCTGAGGCTTGACATCTACCACCTCGGGTAAGAGGTGTGGGAGGGAGGGCTCTGAGCTGAGGCTTGACATCTACCACCTCGGGTAAGAGCTGTGGGAGGGAGGGCTCTGAGCTGAGGCTTCACATCTACCACCTTGGGTAAGAGGTGTGGGTGGGAGGGCTCTGAGCTGAGGCTGGACATCTACCACCTCGGGTAAGAGGTGTGAGAGGAAGGGCTCTGAGCTGAGGCTTCACATCTACCACCTTGGGTAAGAGGTGTGGGTAGGAGGGCTCTGAGCTGAGGCTGGACATCTACCACCTCGGGTAAGAGGTGTGAGAGGAAGGGCTCTGAGCTGAGGCTTCACATCTACCACCTCGGGTAAGAGGTGTGGGAGGGAGGGCTCTGAGCTGAGGCTTCACATCTACCACCTTGGGTAAGAGGTGTGGGTAGGAGGGCTCTGAGCTGAGGCTGGACATCTACCACCTCGGGTAAGAGGTGTGGGTGGGAGAGCTCTGAGCTGAGGCTGGACATCTACCACCTCGGGTAAGAGGTGAGGGAGGGCTCTGAGCTGAGGCTTGACATCTACCACCTCGGGTAAGAGGTGTGGGAGGGAGGGCTCTGAGCTGAGGCTTCACATCTACCACCTTGGGTAAGAGGTGTGGGTGGGAGGGCTCTGAGCTGAGGCTGGACATCTACCACCTCGGGTAAGAGGTGAGGGAGGGAGGGCTCTGAGCTGAGGCTTGACATCTACCACCTCGGGTAAGAGGTGTGAGAGGAAGGGCTCTGAGCTGAGGCTTGACATCTACCACCTCGGGTAAGAGGTGTGAGAGGAAGGGCTCTGAGCTGAGGCTTGACATCTACCACCTCGGGTAAGAGGTGTGGGTGGGAGGGAGGGCTCTGAGCTGAGGCTTCACATCTACCACCTTGGGTAAGAGGTGTGGGTGGGAGGGCTCTGAGCTGAGGCTGGACATCTACCACCTCGGGTAAGAGGTGAGGGAGGGCTCTGAGCTGAGGCTCGACATCTACCACCTCGGGTAAGAGGTGTGAGAGGAAGGGCTCTGAGCTGAGGCTTGACATCTACCACCTCGGGTAAGAGGTGTGAGAGGAAGGGCTCTGAGCTGAGGCTTGACATCTACCACCTCGGGTAAGAGGTGTGGGAGGAAGGGCTCTGAGCTGAGGCTGGACATCTACCACCTCGGGTAAGAGGTGTGGGAGGGAGGGCTCTGAGATGAAGCTGGACATCTACCACCTCGGGTAAGAGGTGAGGGAGGGAGGGCTCTGAGCTGAGGCTTCACATCTACCACCTTGGGTAAGAGGTGTGAGAGGAAGGGCTCTGAGCTGAGGCTTGACATCTACCACCTCGGGTAAGAGGTGTGGGAGGGAGGGCTCTGAGCTGAGGCTTCACATCTACCACCTTGGGTAAGAGGTGTGGGAGGGAGGGCTCTGAGCTGAGGCTGGACATCTACCACCTCGGGTAAGAGGTGAGGGAGGGAGGGCTCTGAGCTGAGGCTTGACATCTACCACCTCGGGTAAGAGGTGTGAGAGGAAGGGCTCTGAGCTGAGGCTTGACATCTACCACCTCGGGTAAGAGGTGTGAGAGTGAGGGCTCTGAGCTGAGGCTTGACATCTACCACCTCGGGTAAGAGGTGTGGGAGGGAGGGCTCTGAGCTGAGGCTTCACATCTACCACCTCGGGTAAGAGGTGTGGGTGGGAGGGCTCTGAGCTGAGGCTGGACATCTACCACCTCGGGTAAGAGGTGAGGGAGGGAGGGCTCTGAGCTGAGGCTTGACATCTACCACCTTGGGTAAGAGGTGTGGGAGGGAGGGCTCTGAGCTGAGGCTGGACATCTACCACCTCGGGTAAGAGGTGTGGGAGGGAGGGCTCTGAGATGAAGCTGGACATCTACCACCTCGGGTAAGAGGTGAGGGAGGGAGGGCTCTGAGCTGAGGCTTCACATCTACCACCTTGGGTAAGAGGTGTGGGTGGGAGGGCTCTGAGCTGAGGCTGGACGTCCACCACAGCAGGTAAGAGGTGTGAGAGGGAGGGCTCTGGGCTGAGGCTGGACATCTACCACCTCGGGTAAGAGGTGAGGGAGGGAGGGCTCTTGAGGTGAGGCTGGACATCCACCACCGCAGGTAAGGGGTGTGGGAAGAAGGGCTCTGACCTGAGGCTGGACATCTACCACCTCGGGTAAGAGGTGTGGGAGGGAGGGCTCTAACCTGAGGCTGGACATCCACCCCCGCAAGTAAGAGGTGTGGGTGGGAGGGCTCTGAGCTGAGGCTGGACGTCCACCCCCGCAAGTAAGAGGTGAGGGAGGGAGGGCTCTGAGCTGAGGCTTCACATCTACCACCTTGGGTAAGAGGTGTGGGTGGGAGGGCTCTGAGCTGAGGCTGGACATCTACCACCTCGGGTAAGAGGTGTGGGAGGGAGGGCTCTGAGATGAAGCTGGACATCTACCACCTCGGGTAAGAGGTGAGGGAGGGAGGGCTCTAACCTGAGGCTGGACATCTACCACCTCGGGTAAGAGGTGTGGGAGGGAGGGCTCTGAGATGAAGCTGGACATCTACCACCTCGGGTAAGAGGTGAGGGAGGGAGGGAGGGCTCTAACCTGAGGCTGGACATCCACCCCCGGAAGTAAGAGGTGTGGGTGGGAGGGCTCTGAGCTGAGGCTGGACGTCCACTCCCGCAAGTAAGAGGTGTGGGAGGGAGGGCTCTGAGCTGAGGCTTCACATCTACCACCTTGGGTAAGAGGTGTGGGTGGGAGGGCTCTGAGCTGAGGCTGGACATCTACCACCTCGGGTAAGAGGTGAGGGAGGGAGGGCTCTGAGCTGAGGCTTGACATCTACCACCTCGGGTAAGAGGTGTGAGAGTAAGGGCTCTGAGCTGAGGCTTGACATCTACCACCTCGGGTAAGAGGTGTGGGTGGGAGGGCTCTGAGCTGAGGCTGGACGTCCACCACAGCAGGTAAGAGGTGTGAGAGGGAGGGCTCTGGGCTGAGGCTGGACATCTACCACCTCGGGTAAGAGGTGAGGGAGGGAGGGCTCTTGAGGTGAGGCTGGACATCCACCACCTTGGGTAAGAGGTGTGGGTGGGAGGGCTCTGAGCTGAGGCTGGACATCTACCACCTCGGGTAAGAGGTGTGGGAGGGAGGGCTCTGAGATGAAGCTGGACATCTACCACCTCGGGTAAGAGGTGAGGGAGGGCTCTAACCTGAGGCTGGACATCTACCACCTCGGGTAAGAGGTGTGGGAGGGAGGGCTCTGAGATGAAGCTGGACATCTACCACCTCGGGTAAGAGGTGAGGGAGGGAGGGAGGGCTCTAACCTGAGGCTGGACATCCACCCCGCAAGTAAGAGGTGTGGGTGGGAGGGCTCTGAGCTGAGGCTGGACGTCCACTCCCGCAAGTAAGAGGTGTGGGAGGGAGGGCTCTGAGCTGAGGCTTCACATCTACCACCTCGGGTAAGAGGTGTGGGTGGGAGGGCTCTGAGCTGAGGCTGGACATCTACCACCTCGGGTAAGAGGTGAGGGAGGGCTCTGAGCTGAGGCTTGACATCTACCACCTTGGGTAAGAGGTGTGGGAGGGAGGGCTCTGAGCTGAGGCTGGACATCTACCACCTCGGGTAAGAGGTGTGGGAGGGAGGGCTCTGAGATGAAGCTGGACATCTACCACCTCGGGTAAGAGGTGAGGGAGGGAGGGCTCTGAGCTGAGGCTTCACATCTACCACCTTGGGTAAGAGGTGTGGGTGGGAGGGCTCTGAGCTGAGGCTGGACGTCCACCACAGCAGGTAAGAGGTGTGAGAGGGAGGGCTCTGGGCTGAGGCTGGACATCTACCACCTCGGGTAAGAGGTGAGGGAGGGAGGGCTCTGAGGTGAGGCTGGCCATCCACCACCGCAGGTAAGGGGTGTGGGAAGAAGGGCTCTGACCTGAGGCTGGACATCTACCACCTCGGGTAAGAGGTGAGGGAGGGCTCTAACCTGAGGCTGGACATCCACCCCCGCAAGTAAGAGGTGTGGGTGGGAGGGCTCTGAGCTGAGGCTGGACGTCCACCCCCGCAAGTAAGAGGTGAGGGAGGGAGGGCTCTGAGCTGAGGCTTCACATCTACCACCTTGGGTAAGAGGTGTGGGTGGGAGGGCTCTGAGCTGAGGCTGGACATCTACCACCTCGGGTAAGAGGTGTGGGAGGGAGGGCTCTGAGATGAAGCTGGACATCTACCACCTCGGGTAAGAGGTGAGGGAGGGAGGGCTCTAACCTGAGGCTGGACATCTACCACCTCGGGTAAGAGGTGTGGGAGGAAGGGCTCTGAGCTGAGGCTGGACATCTACCACCTCGGGTAAGAGGTGTGGGAGGGAGGGCTCTGAGATGAAGCTGGACATCTACCACCTCGGGTAAGAGGTGAGGGAGGGAGGGCTCTGAGCTGAGGCTTCACATCTACCACCTTGGGTAAGAGGTGTGAGAGGAAGGGCTCTGAGCTGAGGCTTGACATCTACCACCTCGGGTAAGAGGTGTGGGAGGGAGGGCTCTGAGCTGAGGCTTCACATCTACCACCTTGGGTAAGAGGTGTGGGTGGGAGGGATCTGAGCTGAGGCTGGACATCTACCACCTCGGGTAAGAGGTGAGGGAGGGAGGGCTCTGAGCTGAGGCTTGACATCTACCACCTCGGGTAAGAGGTGTGAGAGGAAGGGCTCTGAGCTGAGGCTTGACATCTACCACCTCGGGTAAGAGGTGTGAGAGTAAGGGCTCTGAGCTGAGGCTTGACATCTACCACCTCGGGTAAGAGGTGTGGGAGGGAGGGCTCTGAGCTGAGGCTTCACATCTACCACCTCGGGTAAGAGGTGTGGGTGGGAGGGCTCTGAGCTGAGGCTGGACATCTACCACCTCGGGTAAGAGGTGAGGGAGGGAGGGCTCTGAGCTGAGGCTTGACATCTACCACCTTGGGTAAGAGGTGTGGGAGGGAGGGCTCTGAGCTCAGGCTGGACGTCCACTCCCGCAAGTAAGAGGTGTGGGAGGGAGGGCTCTGAGCTGAGGCTTCACATCTACCACCTTGGGTAAGAGGTGTGGGTGGGAGGGCTCTGAGCTGAGGCTGGACATCTACCACCTCGGGTAAGAGGTGAGGGAGGGAGGGCTCTGAGCTGAGGCTTGACATCTACCACCTCGGGTAAGAGGTGTGAGAGGAAGGGCTCTGAGCTGAGGCTTGACATCTACCACCTCGGGTAAGAGGTGTGGGAGTGAGGGCTCTGAGCTGAGGCTTCACATCTACCACCTCGGGTAAGAGGTGTGGGTGGGAGGGCTCTGAGCTGAGGCTGGACATCTACCACCTCGGGTAAGAGGTGAGGGAGGGCTCTGAGCTGAGGCTTGACATCTACCACCTTGGGTAAGAGGTGTGGGAGGGAGGGCTCTGAGCTGAGGCTGGACATCTACCACCTCGGGTAAGAGGTGTGGGAGGGAGGGCTCTGAGATGAAGCTGGACATCTACCACCTCGGGTAAGAGGTGAGGGAGGGAGGGCTCTGAGCTGAGGCTTCACATCTACCACCTTGGGTAAGAGGTGTGGGTGGGAGGGCTCTGAGCTGAGGCTGGACGTCCACCACAGCAGGTAAGAGGTGTGAGAGGGAGGGCTCTGGGCTGAGGCTGGACATCTACCACCTCGGGTAAGAGGTGAGGGAGGGCTCTGAGGTGAGGCTGGACATCCACCACCGCAGGTAAGGGGTGTGGGAAGAAGGGCTCTGACCTGAGGCTGGACATCTACCACCTCGGGTAAGAGGTGAGGGAGGGAGGGCTCTAACCTGAGGCTGGACATCCACCCCGCAAGTAAGAGGTGTGGGTGGGAGGGCTCTGAGCTGAGGCTGGACGTCCACCCCGCAAGTAAGAGGTGAGGGAGGGAGGGCTCTGAGCTGAGGCTTCACATCTACCACCTTGGGTAAGAGGTGTGGGTGGGAGGGCTCTGAGCTGAGGCTGGACATCTACCACCTCGGGTAAGAGGTGTGGGAGGGAGGGCTCTGAGATGAAGCTGGACATCTACCACCTCGGGTAAGAGGTGAGGGAGGGAGGGCTCTAACCTGAGGCTGGACATCTACCACCTCGGGTAAGAGGTGTGGGAGGGAGGGCTCTGAGATGAAGCTGGACATCTACCACCTCGGGTAAGAGGTGAGGGAGGGAGGGAGGGCTCTAACCTGAGGCTGGACATCCACCCCCGCAAGTAAGAGGTGTGGGTGGGTGGGCTCTGAGCTGAGGCTGGACGTCCACTCCCGCAAGTAAGAGGTGTGGGAGGGAGGGCTCTGGCCCGAGGCTGGACATCCACCACCACAGGCAAGAGGTGTGGGTGGGAGGGCTCTGAGCTGAGGCTGGACATCTACCACCGCAGGTAAGGGGTGTGGGTGGGAGGGCTCTGGGCTGAGGCTGGACATCCACCACCTCGGGTAAGAGGTGTGAGAGGGAGGGCTCTGAGCTGAGGCTGGACATCCACCACCGCAGGTAAGGGGTGTGGGAAGAAGGGCTCTGGGCTGAGGCTGGACATCCACCACCACAGGTAAGGGGTGTGGGAGGGAGGGCTCTGAGGTGAGGCTGGACATCCACCACTGCAGGTAAGAGGTGTGGGTGGAAAAGCTCTGACCTGAGACCAGCTTATTTTTTAAAGAAAATAACTTGATATCTTTGCATTGCACAATGCTTGAACAATTTATAAATTACAAAAAGTTGGGAGTCAGCCTTCTTTACAACTTTAAATTCTTGTACAGTAAATCCCATCTAATTGATAGGGTTTAAATTTGGATTGTGGAAAGTCGATCGAGTGTGCTTTAATGTGTACCTTAAAAAATCCAAATATTCCTTCACATAGAATCACAGTGTGGGAATATCGAAACCACATGAATATTGAATCTAAAATATCAACAGGTAAGTATAGTGGTTCCATACCGTACTCCACATATATGCACCTACGCAATATATACATCTTTAATATATGTACATGTGGAGTTAGGAATAATAAATCTATCCTTCCATATATGCACCTACCGTTCAATCTTCCGTCCTCGATATTCCTGTACCACGATACTCTAGGGGTCGGTAGTTAGTAGAACAAATGCACCTCTAGGGCACAGCGTTATTGTTTGGTCATAGCTGCGGGCCATGCCCCCCTAAACGTATACTTCGGGCTGCGGGCCATGCCCCCCTAAAAGTATACTTCGGGCTGCGGGCCATGCCCCCCTAAAAGTATACTTCGGGCTGCGGGCCATGCCCCCCTAAAAGTATACTTCGGGCTGCGGGCCATGCCCCCCTAAAAGTATACTTCGGGCTGCGGGCCATGCCCCCCTAAAAGTATACTTCGGGCTGCGGGCCATGCCCCCCTAAAAGTCTACTTCGGGCTGAGGGCCATGCCCCCCTAAAAGTCTACTTCGGGCTGAGGGCCATGCCCCCCTAAAAGTATACTTCGGGCTGCGGGCCATGCCCCCCTAAAAGTCTACTTCGGGCTGAGGGCCATGCCCCCCTAAAAGTATACTTCGGGCTGCGGGCCATGCCCCCCTAAAAGTATACTTCGGGCTGCGGGCCATGCCCCCCTAAAAGTATACTTCGGGCTGCGGGCCATGCCCCCCTAAAAGTATACTTCGGGCTGCGGGCCATGCCCCCCTAAAAGTATACTTCGGGCTGCGGGCCATGCCCCCCTAAAAGTATACTTCGGGCTGCGGGCCTGTTTATCAGCCTCTGAACCGATAACCTGTCGAAGACAAGGACAGCTGCAAATTGTGCTTGGCTGCAGGAGCACATTATGTCGGTACAGAGGATGACGCGCATGTGATCCTGGACATCACCCTCACAAGGCGAGGCGAGTTTTCCACCTCTTGTCCTTATCCTTAGTGCACCCCTCACAGAGTGAGATGAGACATGTCTCTGGAGTAGTGTGGTCTCAAGCGTAAGACCCCTCCCTTGCCTCGGCTGGCACAGCTCACATCAGTGAGTTCTGAGCTGCCCTGCGTCCTCGGGCAGGAAGATGTGTGGACTGGCACATCTGCCCACATTCACAGACTACACCTGAAGTAGGCACAGGAATGTGTGCAAAGTGTAGAGCTTCCGATAGGAACTTTGTCAAGGAAAGAGTACCACTGGCATAATGCAAGGCAGGGAAACGGGTCTGTACTTCCACCCTCTGGGAGGTTAGGAAAGGAAGGAGAGCAGGGTGTCCACGACCATGGGCTCCGGTTTCACTCCACCCACTGCTACACTAACGACACCTACGCTCCTGGTCTCTGGCTCCCAAGCAGACAATCCAGCGGGGTACGCGGCAAAAACGCGCAAAGGTATCTTGTTATCTTCAAGTCTTTTCCTCCACTTTCCTACACAGAGAGCCCTTTTCTCCCGCACCAGTTTTTAACATTGGAGACACATAGTGGTTCATTTGAGCCAGTGGTTTCTGGTTCTCCGGTACTTAATCATCACCACTAGAGCTAGAGCACCAGTTAAGGCACATTCATTTTTGGTAGGCACAGAGAAGTTAAGTGGTTCGCTCATGTCTATTATGCGCGTTGTTGTTGAGAAGCTGAATTTTCAAATCGGCTTTCAACATGATGTGTGAAAGTACACAAGTTGATATGATCGATTTGTTTGTGAGAAATAAAAACAATAATATAAGATGTGTTGGTATATTTACCGTTACTAACACAGCTCTGTGAATATAAAGTGATGCAACACTCTATGAACACTGTTTTCACTGGTGTTGTGTAAACACATTGCTATGGACACCCAATAGGAACGCAGGGAGGAGGGGCCATCATGCGAAGTAACAAAAGGAGGCATGACCCCACTGAACACTGCGCTGTGCGAGGGCCAACAAAAATGTTCACTGAGTGATATCGCCTGGGATGGAACTACGAGAGAAAGGGAGGGACATTTACCAAAATGCACCAATAAACGGAAGCATTTAAGACAAGCACAAGACAGAGCACATGGCAACAGAGGGCCACGCCAAAAGCCCAACATGTCTTGCAGACAGCGCAAGCACCGTCTCAGGCTCGTCCTAAAAAATGATCACGGGCCTATAATGGGATTTATATTTGGGCGAACGGGATATCCATCACCGTTGAGACGGAGTGACACGTCCACCAAGATCATAATCAGGCACTATGTCACGGACAGCAAACACCCAACGACTGCTAGAAGCTGAGACCAGTGAGTCCAAGTTCAGGGAGAAAAGACCTTATTTACATGGAGCACAGGAGCAGCCAATAAGAAGTGTCAAATGCCCAGCCCTCCCAATTTATAATGACACTGACATCCATGCAAATGGTACACCTGCCACTTTACGGAGGGTGCCCTGTATCCAGCGAACTCTAAAGAAAGCCCATGGTTCCTTGCATGAAACTTTGCCCCTGCCCTCCGTCCAACAGTCTATCCCCTACTAGACTCGCCAAGCTCTGATCCCACAGCAAACGGTCCCTATCCATTCAATATTAGAATAGGGGGTATACTCAAAGCTACCCCCACCTACAGCTGGGAGAAGCTACTGACCCATGATGCCAGTCTTTGGATTGCCTGATAGTTGATGGCTGTGATTTGGGTTCATGGGTGCAGGCCTCTTCCATGTAATCCGCATGAACGGGTGAGTGGTTCTGCATGTGACCTACTGTGTAGTTTGAGTTTGGCATGTGTGTGGGACCAGGAGACTGTGTATAAGCTGCATAACGACCACTGAGTATATGGTGATTGCATCAAGGGTCTCTTTGTTCTCGTGTGGATGCAACAACCAGCATGTCTCTGGAAACTGCGTCCTGGCCCCAAATCTCCAAACGGTCAGATGTAGCTATGGTTAGGATACAGTTTCCTTTGAAGGGCATTTTTGGTTTTCTTAATAAAACTGGGATTCTAAGACGAATGTGCACAAAATGTTTTAAAAACAAAAATAAATCCGAGTTAGGATCGGCCTGGCACATTTCCTGTTGGTCCATCAGAGGTAGGTGCAAAAAAAGTGCGTAAAAAAACAACTATTTGCAATGTAACTCCCATATAAATTTTGCTCTCTGCGACACAAAAAAACGCTAAATGGAATTATACGGAGTTTGGCATAAAATTAGAACCTTACTCAAAGTACCTTTGCTTGGCTTGGCATAAATCTGTTCAGATGCTTTCGAGAAATTAGCATTTAAAAACATTTTTGGTGTACTTGAAAGAGTCAAAACGTTTAACTGTTAGTTCGTGGATAGTTCATGAACCCAGGTTTGCGGACTATCCTTTAGTGGACTTGCTCCTTCCACTGCGCAGCGCCGTCTGGTAGCTGGTACTGCTGTCCACATCTGCTGCTGCTGCTACTGACCCGGAGGTCAGGAGTTCGAGGCCCTCCTCCCCCGCAGGATCCTGCCTGAGCCTCATCCCTGGTGGTCCAGTGGTAGAGCGTCACTGCTCTGCTTCTTGACTGCCTTTCTGCCTCTTTTGCTGCTGTTTGTCCCTCTTTCTGCTTTTCTCTTTTGTTTTTCTGCCTTTTGGCTTTTCCTTCTTTCCTCCTTCTTCTTCTCCACTGCTCCTGCGATCACCCATGGTCCCTCCCCCCTCCAGTGTCCATTCCCGCCTCCCAGCTGTCCAGCCCCCCACAGCACTGCTTAATGGCGGCCGCTGGCATGCCAAAGGCAAGCCCGCCTGCGTCCGTCCGCGCCTGGATCCAGCCCAGCGCCAGGGACCCTGCTTTTCAGACATTCTACTGCTACAACGCCAGCACCCTCCTCACCCTCAACCCGGGACGCCACGCCACCTGCCATCTAGCATCACCGAAGAAAACCCTTGGACTCTTCGCCTTCCGGAACTGCAAACGCACCTTCAGCAATGCCAACACGCCAGTTCTTCTTGCCGCCCAGCCAACCAACAGCGCACCCGTCCGGCTCAACTGCATCCTCCTCAACATGTGGTCCCTCCACAAACACGCCACAGAATTCTGGGGCCTCTCCGACACCACCTCTACTGACATCGCTTTCTTCACGGAAACGTGGACCAACCCCTGCCCTGGACATCGCCATCGCCGACGGCTACAAAATCACCCGCAAAGTCCGCCTCAACCGACTAGGAGGAGGCATCGTTCACAAAAGCACACTCCGACTGACCACGCACTTCAACGACCACCATGGATTACCTCCACTTCCACTTCCAGATCCGGACCAACCCCAACACCACCCTCCACGGCACCCTCGTCTACAGGCCCCCTGGCCTCTGACCTCCCTTCACCAACGCCATCGTAAACCTCATCGCACCCCAGGCTCTCACATCCACCGACTACATCCTACTCGGGGAGCTCAACTATCACAAGGACAACCCCAGTGACCAGAACACCGCCTCCATTCTGGAGAACCTCGACAACATCGGACTCAAGCAGTTAGTCACCACACCGACCCACACAGCCGGACACACTTTCGACCCAGTCTTCTCCCCCAGCAGGAACATCAGCTACAGCCACAACACTAAACTCTCCTGGACTGTCACTGCGTGCATCTTGCCTTCATCACACCCACTGTACACCACCATCATCACCCCCTGCCCCCTTGTCGCAGCTGGATCAAGGCCACTGAAGAACTTCTTGTCAACTCCCTCAGCACAACCACTCTGCCAACTGCGCAGCACGCAACCTCCACCGATGGATCTCCAACTGCGTCGCCGACACCCTGGCATCCCTCAAGAAAAGAACAGGCAAGCAACACTACAAGAAGGCCAGCCGGTTCACTCCCGCCCTCCACCAGTCCAGAAGCACTTGCAGACGACTCAAGAAGAGATGGAGGAACAACAAAAACCCAGAAACTCACGCAACCTTCAAATCCGCCATCAACGCACACCACCTCCTCCTGAAAACCACGAAGAAAACAGCCCCCCAAGACAGAATCAACGCCAACGCACACAACAGCAAAGAACTCTTCGCCATCGTCAAGGAGTTCACCAGGCCCAACAGCGAGACCACAGAAGCTTCCCCCTTCCAAGACCTCTGCAACAAACTCAGCACATTCTTCCACCACAAGATCAGTAAGATCTACAACAGCTTCGACACCCTAGACCCGGCCACTACAACCGTCACCATCGCACACAACCAAACCACACCCCAGCAGACTGTGTTCTGCTGGACCCGGCTCACAAGAGAAGACACACTCAAGACCATGAAGAGCATCCACTCAGGAGCCCTGACAGATCCTTGCCCGTACCACATCTTCCACAGAGCAGCCGCCGCCATCGCCCCTCAGCTTCACCACACCCTCAACTGCTCCATCGAAACCGCCACCTTCCCCGACGACTGGAAACACACCGAGATCAACCCCATGCTGAAGAAGCCGTCCTCGGACCCGACAGACCTCAATAACTTCAGACCAATCTCCCTCCTCCTCTTCCCAGCCAAGATCAACAAGAAGGCCCTCAACGCCCAACTCTCCGAGTTCATCGAAGAGAACCACGTCCTAAACACCTTCCAATCGGGCTTCCAAAGCGACCACAGCACTGAGACCGCACTCCTCGCCGCCACCAACGACATCCGCTCCCTCCTCGACCAGGGCAAGACCGCAGCTCTCATCCTACTAGACCTCTGAGCCACTATCGACACCATCTCCTACCGCACCCTAATCACGAGATTCCACGACGCAAGGCACTGGACTGGATCCCCTCCTTTCTCACCAGCCGGACCCAGTGAGTCAGACTATCACTGTCCCTCTCAGAACCCACAGAGATCAGCTGTGGAGTGCCCCAGGGTTCGTCCCGGAGCCTAACCCTCTTCAACGTCTACATGGCCCCCCTCGCAGCCATCATCAGAAGTCACGGACTCAACAGCGTCTCACATGCTGATGACACCCAGCTGCTCCTCTCCCTCACCAACGAACCCACAACCGCTAGAACCACCTTCCAAAGTGAGATGAAGGCCGTTGCTACCTGGATGAAAGACAGCTGACTCAAGCTCAACTCGGACAAGACCGAAGTACTCATCCTGGGACCCACCCCTTCAGCTTGGGACGACTCCTGGTGGCCAGCCGCTCTGGGATGTCCTCCCACCCCCACGGACAACGCACGCAGCCTCGGCATCATACTGGACTCATCGCTCGCCATGAACCACCAAATCAACGCAGTTGCCTCAGCCTGCTTCTACACACTCTGCCTACTTAGAAAGACATTCAGATGGAGCTCCACAGAATCCAGAAAGACGATCACACACGCACTCATCACCAGCAGACTCAAATACGGCAAGGTACTCTACGCCGGCGTCACCAGAAACAGCTCAATAAACAACAGAATGTCCAAAACGTCGCAGCCTGACTGGTCCTCGACATGCCCCGCCGCAGCCACATCACGCAACACCTCCGACAACTACACTGGCTCTCAGTAAACAAGAGAATCACTTTCATATAAGGCCGGCCGACCTGGGCCCCGTTCCGGACCCCAAGACCCTGATGAAAAGCCTGGGTATTTGGCTGGATCAAGATCTGACTTTCAAGGTCCAGGCATGCAATGTGGCGGCCTCCTGCTATGGCATCTTAAAGATGCTTCATGAAGTCCTCCCACTCCTCCCCTTCCAGGCAAGGAAGCTCATGGTCCAGGCGCTCATTCTATCGCGTCTGGACTATGGGAATGCCCTTTATTTAGGGGCCCCATGCGCGACCTTCTCAAAACTCCAGACGGTACAAAACTGTGCAGCCAGAATTCTTCTGGAAATCCTGAAATGCCAATCTGCAAAACCAGCCCTGAAATCTCTCCACTGGCTCCCTATTAGGGAGAGAGTCAATTTCAAGGCTATGTGTATTGTTCACAAGACGTTGGCCGGAAAAGGTCCTTCCATCAATCATTCTATTGTTCGGCCCTACCGTGCTAACAGACTCCTCCGCGCGGACGACCAGCATCTTGCCGCAGTTCCCAGGATTATGAAAGCTAGAAGTGGGGGTCGTCTGTTCTCTTACAATGCTGCTAAGCTCTGGAATACTCTCCCACTTAATTTGCGTAAGGAACCCAACTATCCTGCCATTCGTAAACTGTTAAAAACCTTGCTCTTCCCCTAGTCTGGTTGGTTCTCCACTACTTGAAGTTGTCAGCGCGGGATGCGCTTAACAAATGTCTTTTTCATTTTATTTAATTTCAAGCTCCTCACTAGCAACTACAAAGCTCTACGCGACGAAGGACCAGCATACCTGAACCACCGCCTCACATTCCACGTACCCACCAGACAACTCTGATCCTCCCAACTCTCCCTTGCCTCCGTCCCCAGGATCCACAAGACCAGAACCGGAGGAAGGCCGTTGTCCTACCTTGCTGCCAAGACCTGAACACCCTGCCCCTCCACCTCAGTCCTGTGAGTGTGGCAGGCCTTTGAACTAGTACTCCATCTGCACTTGCTCCGATTTAAACCCTGTTAGGAGTTGGAGCGACAGAGTTAACCATTTTAAATACTCCCAGGCAGGTTTGTAGTTCAAAATGACCTCTTGTGCACTGCGTCAAACCATGTGTAAAGGGCTGAGAGTTCATGCTGTTACAGAACATCTACTGAGGCTTTTCAGTGGGGTGAGGTCACAGCATGGCCTGTAAGTAAGGCTACCAGGGCAGGTCATGTCACCAAGGGCACCATACTCTAGTCCTGTATTTTTATTTAACAATAAATGTATTCTGGGAGATGTAGTGCAGGTGATCCAATGGAACTCGATATCTTAGTTGGAGGAATTAGAACAGTATAGAAATAAGTATAAGAAGCAAAAGCTGTAAATTATATAGGTATCCACTCAAGATATAGGGTACCTTGCACTTTTATTTGTCATATTAAAACCAATGTTTGTGAGGAATATTTTTTAAACTAACCGATGCTATTAGCGTATTATGTGCACTCCAGAAGCGTGCGCGTGTTTTTCCAGTTCTCTTCCTCAGGTGCTTCTCTTCCTCTGTGCTCTAGATTGTGCTCTCTGTGTTCCCCGTGCTGTGTGCTGCGTTCTCCCTCCTACACCCTGTTGCTTCCTGCCCCCACCCCTTCTCCATTGCAAGCCCGCCTAGAAGTCATACTTTTGGCTTCTTTTATACTCTTTTTTCAAATTTACACATCCAATTTGAATGAGTAAATTAAAAAATAAAAGGCATTCATTTAATTTTGGAGGCATATCTGCGTGATGATATATTCACGCATACTTTCAAACACGTGTTCGCATGCAAAATAATGCCACCACCTCATAGCCCCTTTTTCCAGCTTTTGCCCTACATCATCAGCATCATACGGCATGAACAAAAGGCACTGACAGAGGCAATAGGTCTTAAAGGCGATTTGCCAATGCTTGTTAACAATGTGTCACTCATTCAGACTGGTGGAGACCAACACCTTAGCTGCATGTGTCCTGTCGGAAATTAACCCGTCAAACTCAAATTCTACACTCGAACGCTGCCTTCACAAGTCCCTGCAGTTGTTGCAACCATCTGAACTAAGGAGCACTAGGGCTGAAATCTTGCTAAACGACCACTCTTCAGCCATTATTGACCTACTCACGCCACCGGGCTTCTCAATCATTCGTCAGGACAGCAAAGACCGTACCAGTGGTGGATTAGCCATCATACACAACAAGGCCCTCCCACCTAAATCCCTTCCACACAATCGAATACTCAACTTTCGAATACCTCCCCTCTAAAGACTCCAACCCCATCAAACTCCACACCATCTATCACCCCCAGGTGAAACGATTCTATTTCTTGAAGAGCTGACAGGCCTTATAACACTAAACTCTCCATGTAGGATTCCAGAGACATTGTACAGGAGACCTAAACTTGCATCTGAATGATGCCAAGGACATTACAGGACAAGCCCTATCCACCCCTCCTTGAATCGAAAGGACTCACTCAACACTGCAAAAAACAAACCCACAATAAAGGCTCAACCCACAACGCAATCATCTCCAACCGCAATGGCATATGCCTCCACTCCATCGTTCCCCTTGACTGGACCGACCACCACCTAATTCTCTTCGGCCTCAACCAGCCCAAGCTTCCCAACCAAACCCACTGCCCGAAACACTAGGCGAGGAACGTACACCAAATCTAGCAACCAGAGCTAGAATCCCTAATCAGCTCCCAAATTCTACCCCCTCCTTGAACTTACCTCTGCTGATGACCTCACCTCCCACCATAACACAAAAATGACTGAACTCCTTGACAACATCGTCCCCTTAAAACTCAAAAAACAAGACGCATCCCCTCCAGATCCTGGTTCAACACAAACCTTAACAAGGAGAGACAACAACTAAGACTGATTAAAAGAAACTGGAGGAAACATCCCTCACTAGCGCATCTCTATCCTCCGCGCGGAACGTATAAAATACAAAAAAACACATCTACAGAGAAAAGTCATCTTTCCTCCCAACCCAACTGGACCATACCAGAAACAGACACAAGGACCTCTTCAATATTATCAGACACCAAACCTCCTCGATCCCACAACATCCTGCTGATACCTCCACCAAGCGCTGTGAAGAGCGCTCTTCACAGACAAAATATCAAACATTTAACTTTTTCTGGACCATCTCACCGCCCTTCTTCTACTAATGCCAACCCCCTTCCCAAAGAAGGCTCCCCACTTGCCTCCTCATCAACCGAGGACGGTCCTCTCAACTCCACTCCCACAGAGAACCAATACTCCATCTCAGGAGCGGCCCATGCAAGTAAGAGCAGTGTGGCGGGGTTGGGGACTTGACAGACGTCGACGAGGGAAAATTTGAATAAATAATTTTTCCTCATTGTCTGTCAAGTGCCCCCCCACCCCGCCCCATCACTCTTACCTGCACGGGCCACTCCTGCTCCATCTCCAATCACTTACAACTAAAAAACAACGCAACATCTTCCAACTTCAAAATCATCTCTGAAAAGGAAGTCCTGTGAATACTATCATGCTTGAAGCCGACCTCCCACCTTTCTGACCCTCTCGCCTCCTTACTTGCCAAAAATCTCAGACACATCATCTGACCAACCTAGACAAAAATCATCAACGCCTCCCTATCCAGCAGCTCCATGACAGCTTCTCTCAAACTCGGGCAAATCAGCCCCCTCCTCAAAAAGCCAAACGCGGACCCAACAACCTCAACAACTACAGACCTATAACCAACCTCCCTCTCCTTGCCAAAACCATGGAAAAATGTGTGCTCTCCCAGCTTAACAACCACACTGAAAAATTCAACTTGCAAGACACCTTCCAATCTGGATTCAGGAAAGGCTGCAGTACAGAGCGCAATCCTGAACATCACCGACGATCTACATAGATCTCTCGATGATGGTGACGCTTGCCTCCTAATCCTGCAGGAGCCCTCCACGGTCTTTGATACCGTCAACCACAAATGTCTTCTAAACACCCTCTCACAACGTGCTGGCATCAGCGGCACTGTCCTGCAACGGTTCGCATCATACCTGAATAAAAGATCTCACCTAATCAAAATAAATAGTTCCACTTCACCAGCAGCTCCAGTCAAACAAGGAGTTCCCCAAGGCTCAATCCCCTGCCTTGTTCAACCTCCACGTGGAACCCCTTGCTGAGATCCTAAAACAAGCCTAGACAGCCTACCACCTTTACACTGATGACGCGCAAATCTACATCAGAATCTTGTCACCTAAAGACATCCAACGTCTAAATAACACTCTGTCCCTGATACAAACCTGACTGACCAACAACTACCTAAAGCTCAACCCAAACAAAACTGAGCTTTTCTCGTCCGGCCAAACTCTAGTCCGCTCCCTATCCATAACTGGCTCGACAACCTAACGGCACCGAACTGTAAACTATCCACCTTCAATTTGGTTAAATGTCTTGCGATCCCTCTCGAAAAGAACCTGAACATGAAAGTCCACATCAACCCCGCAGAAAAAAGCGCTCCCTACATGCTAAAACATCTTAATAAAATTAAACCCTTCATCCCCCTTGATGACCTGAAGACCGTAACACAATCCCTAGTCCCCTAGTCCTGTCCAAACTGGACTACGGCAAAGCAACAAGCAAAGGCACAAGACATCAAAAGACCCTGCGCTAAACTCCAGGCCAGCTTCCTACGAGATCAGGTCTTTCCAGTGGAATCCGTGAACAACCAGCTGCACTGAGAACATTTCCTCTCAGAGACCGTTCCCTTCGAGAATCTAACTGCGCAAAGCTTATAAAAAACGGTTGGATTTGCTTGTGCCTTTTACAAATGGGTATCACAAGAAACAAATAAAACAAGCTGAGCGTAAACACACGATATAGGTGAAGCCGGCGCCATAGTAATTACATTAAAAAACAAGCACCGGTTTGCGGTGGTGGGACACGACGGAAGCCTCTCAGAGAAGGGGGGGCTCGAGTGTGAGGCAAGGACACAACGCACACATGACGAGCAACAGACGACGGGTGGGCGGGGCCTAAGGGAGACAGGGCGTGCACCAACCCCACTTCCAAAGAAGCCCGACAGAAAACCAACGACAATAGATCTCGGAAGCGAGCAGCGCATGCGCTGCAACGCAGGCGAGACCTAAAAAGTGGGGGTAACTATAAGAAGCAGATCCTACTCTCCTACATCGCTTTGAAGGACCTACCGACGAAAGTAAAATCAGGCTCGCCTAATAACCCCAGCTCCCCATCATGGTTACTCCAGGGGAGAGGGGACATCTGTAGTCGCACTCACTCTAAGGTTCCTCCTCTGTTCTATCACCTATTAGGTCTGTCGCCGGGGACCGTGAAGTGAGTGTGACTACTGGTTACCCTCTCCCCCGGAGGAACCATGATGTGATATCAAAACATATTACATACACAGAGACAGTGATCTCCAGACAGGTGGTAACCGTATATACACCTTTTCAACAGCATGCAATAAGCATGCGTCCGTTGTGATACAACAGGACTGGTACGAGGGAGGTTAGCTCACTTAAAATATGATTTATAAGATTGTCAATGCTTTTATTTCATCCTGCTCATGTGTTGATGAGTAGCATTTGAAGATGAACAGTTCTTTGTTTTACTGAATTGCTTAATAAAGTGCCACTGTATTTCACACTGTTGTAACTTCTATTCTCAGTGAACGAGCAGAGTGCGGGTCTTGCTCTTGTGAGCCGGTAAGCCAAGTGTGACCACCCATTTACCCTCGAACAGCTGGCGACCCCATCTTGGGTTCCTTGTGCTTGTTTTGTATTTGCATTTCTCAGTATTGTTTCTTAGTGCTTTCTTTTTTCAATATATGCCACGGTGCTTATCGCTACAGGTTGAAGTTCTTCATTTGAATGATGCTATTATATACAGGTTTGAGTCCTAAGATGCCCTATTGGGGTGTCTTAAATTCTATACAGGTTTGAGTCCTAAGATGCCCTATTGGGGTGTATTAAATTCTATAGAGGTTTGAGTCCTAAGATGCCCTATTGGGGTGTCTTAAATTCTATACAG
The DNA here is from genome assembly GCA_963921515.1 of Calotriton arnoldi. NCBI lineage: Eukaryota > Metazoa > Chordata > Amphibia > Caudata > Salamandridae > Calotriton > Calotriton arnoldi. The sequence continues at coordinate 307,506 of CAWUFW010011159.1, read as the reverse complement.
GTTTGAAGTCCTAAGATGCTCTGTGGGGGTGTCTTGAATTCTATACAGGTTTGAAGTCCTAAGATGCTCTGTGGGGGTGTCTTGAATTCTATACAGGTTTGAAGTCCTAAGATGCTCTGTGGGGGTGTCTTGAATTCTATACAGGTTTGAAGTCCTAAGATGCTCTGTGGGGGTGTCTTAAATTCTATACAGGTTTGAGTCCTACGTGCGTCCTGAATGCTCTATAGGTTTGAGTCCTTGATACTGTACATGAGTGTCTAAATTCTACACAGGTTTGAGTCCTACTTTATTGTGGTCTCCAGGTTTTGCTCTATAGCTTCCCGTACTAAGTTGTTGTGTTCTGTGCTTCTTACCTAGCTTCCCCCACGCACCCACTTTCTGTGTTCATCGGCTCTTCCCCTGCTCCTTCCCATCTCTTCTGGGGTCTTTCTTACGTTTATTAATTTCTATTTTAAATGCGCATTTCCTTTGCCCAGTTTCTTCCTGGTGCTACTCCTCACTCTTTCTCATCCTTCCCTGCTGTGTCCTTCTCTTCCTCCCACGATTCCCTTCTCCATGGATTGGGTGTCTTCTAATTTTTATCTATAAAATTCTTTTCTCTCTGTGCCACTCGTATTTTTCGGTAACATTTCCTTTATTCTATCTGCTTTCATGTATTTCAACTGCGCACTTCTCCCGGCTCCTCTGCCATCGCTGATTCCACCCGCCTTCCTCTGAGCCGCGCACTTCCAAAAAGAGGAAGTGCACCTCTCCCGGCTCCTCTGCCCATCGCAGATTCCACCCGCCTTCCTCTGAGCCGCGCACTTCCAAAAAGAGGAAGTGCTCCTCTCCCTGCTCCTCTGCCCATCGCAGATTCCACCCGCCTTCCTCTGAGCCGCGCACTTCCAAAAAGAGGAAGTGCACCTCTCCCGGCTCCTCTGCCCATCGCAGATTCCACCCGCCTTCCTCTGAGCCGCGCACTTCCAAAAAGAGGAAGTGCACCTCTCCCGGCTCCTCTGCCCATCGCAGATTCCACCCGCCTTCCTCTGAGCCGCGCACTTCCAAAAAGAGGAAGTGCACCTCTCCCGGCTCCTCTGCCCATCGCAGATTCCACCCGCCTTCCTCTGAGCCGCGCACTTCCAAAAAGAGGAAGTGCACCTCTCCCGGCTCCTCTGCCCATCGCAGATTCCACCCGCCTTCCTCTGAGCCGCGCACTTCCAAAAAGAGGAAGTGCACCTCTCCCGGCTCCTCTGCCCATCGCAGATTCCACCCGCCTTCCTCTGAGCCGCGCACTTCCAAAAAGAGGAAGTGCACCTCTCCCGGCTCCTCTGCCCATCGCAGATTCCACCCGCCGTTCTCTGAGCCGCGCACTTCCAAAAAGAGGAAGTGCACCTCTCCCGGCTCCTCTGCCCATCGTAGATTCCACCCGCCTTCCTCTGAGCCGCGCACTTCCAAAAAGAGGAAGTGCACCTCTCCCGGCTCCTCTGCCCATCGCAGATTCCACCCGCCTTCCTCTGAGCCGCGCACTTCCAAAAAGAGGAAGTGCACCTCTCCCGGCTCCTCTGCCCATCGCAGATTCCACCCGCCTTCCTCTGAGCCGCGCACTTCCAAAAAGAGGAAGTGCACCTCTCCCGGCTCCTCTGCCCATCGCAGATTCCACCCGCCTTCCTCTGAGCCGCGCACTTCCAAAAAGAGGAAGTGCACCTCTCCCGGCTCCTCTGCCCATCGCAGATTCCACCCGCCTTCCTCTGAGCCGCGCTCTTCCAAAAAGAGGAAGTGCACCTCTCCCGGCTCCTCTGCCCATCGCAGATTCCACCCGCCTTCCTCTGAGCCGCGCACTTCCAAAAGAGGAAGTGCACCTCTCCCGGCTCCTCTGCCCATCGCAGATTCCACCCGCCTTCCTCTGAGCCGCGCACTTCCAAAAAGAGGAAGTGCACCTCTCCCGGCTCCTCTGCCCATCGCAGATTCCACCCGCCTTCCTCTGAGCCGCGCACTTCCAAAAAGAGGAAGTGCACCTCTCCCGGCTCCTCTGCCCATCGCAGATTCCACCCGCCTTCCTCTGAGCCGCGCACTTCCAAAAAGAGGAAGTGCACCTCTCCCGGCTCCTCTGCCCATCGCAGATTCCACCCGCCTTCCTCTGAGCCGCGCACTTCCAAAAAGAGGAAGTGCACCTCTCCCTGCTCATCTGCCCATCGCAGATTCCACCCGCCTTCGTCTGAGCCGCGCACTTCCAAAAAGAGGAAGTGCACCTCTCCCGGCTCCTCTGCCCATCGCAGATTCCACCCGCCTTCCTCTGAGCCGCGCACTTCCAAAAAGAGGAAGTGCACCTCTCCCGGCTCCTCTGCCCATCGCGGATTCCACCCGCCTTCCTCTGAGCCGCGCACTTCCAAAAGAGGAAGTGCACCTCTCCCGGCTCCTCTGCCCATCGCAGATTCCACCCGCCTTCCTCTGAGCCGCGCACTTCCAAAAAGAGGAAGTGCACCTCTCCCGGCTCCTCTGCCCATCGCAGATTCCACCCGCCTTCCTCTGAGCCGCGCACTTCCAAAAAGAGGAAGTGCACCTCTCCCGGCTCCTCTGCCCATCGCAGATTCCACCCGCCTTCCTCTGAGCCGCGCACTTCCAAAAGAGGAAGTGCACCTCTCCCGGCTCCTCTGCCCATCGCAGATTCCACCCGCCTTCCTTCCAAAAAGAGGAAGTGCACCTCTCCCGGCTCCTCTGCCCATCGCAGATTCCACCCGCCTTCCTCTGAGCCGCGCACTTCCAAAAAGAGGAAGTGCACCTCTCCCGGCTCCTCTGCCCATCGCAGATTCCACCCGCCTTCCTCTGAGCCGCGCACTTCCAAAAAGAGGAAGTGCACCTCTCCCGGCTCATCTGCCCATCGCAGATTCCACCCGCCTTCCTCTGAGCCGCGCACTTCCAAAAAGAGGAAGTGCACCTCTCCCGGCTCCTCTGCCCATCGCAGATTCCACCCGCCTTCCTTTGAGCCGCGCACTTCCAAAAAGAGGAAGTGCACCTCTCCCTGCTCATCTGCCCATCGCAGATTCCACCCGCCTTCCTCTGAGCCGCGCACTTCCAAAAGAGGAAGTGCACCTCTCCCGGCTCCTCTGCCCATCGCAGATTCCACCCGCCTTCCTCTGAGCCGCGCACTTCCAAAAGAGGAAGTGCACCTCTCCCGGCTCCTCTGCCCATCGCAGATTCCACCCGCCTTCCTCTGAGCCGCGCACTTCCAAAAAGAGGAAGTGCACCTCTCCCGGCTCCTCTGCCCATCGCAGATTCCACCCGCCTTCCTCTGAGCCGCGCACTTCCAAAAAGAAGAAGTGCACCTCTCCCGGCTCCTCTGCCCATCGCAGATTCCACCCGCCTTCCTCTGAGCCGCGCACTTCCAAAAAGAGGAAGTGCACCTCTCCCGGCTCCTCTGCCCATCGCAGATTCCACCCGCCTTCCTCTGAGCCGCGCACTTCCAAAAAGAGGAAGTGCACCTCTCCCGGCTCCTCTGCCCATCGCAGATTCCACCCGCCTTCCTCTGAGCCGCGCACTTCCAAAAGAGGAAGTGCACCTCTCCCGGCTCCTCTGCCCATCGCAGATTCCACCCGCCTTCCTCTGAGCCGCGCACTTCCAAAAAGAGGAAGTGCACCTCTCCCGGCTCCTCTGCCCATCGCAGATTCCACCCGCCTTCCTCTGAGCCGCGCACTTCCAAAAAGAGGAAGTGCACCTCTCCCCGGCTCCTCTGCCCATCGCAGATTCCACCCGCCTTCCTCTGAGCCGCGCACTTCCAAAAAGAGGAAGTGCACCTCTCCCGGCTCCTCTGCCCATCGCAGATTCCACCCGCCTTCCTCTGAGCCGCGCACTTCCAAAAAGAGGAAGTGCACCTCTCCCGGCTCCTCTGCCCATCGCAGATTCCACCCGCCGTTCTCTGAGCCACGCACTTCCAAAAAGAGGAAGTGCACCTCTCCCGGCTCCTCTGCCCATCGTAGATTCCACCCGCCTTCCTCTGAGCCGCGCACTTCCAAAAAGAGGAAGTGCACCTCTCCCGGCTCCTCTGCCCATCGCAGATTCCACCCGCCTTCCTCTGAGCCGCGCACTTCCAAAAAGAGGAAGTGCACCTCTCCCGGCTCATCTGCCCATCGCAGATTCCACCCGCCTTTCTCTGAGCCGCGCACTTCCAAAAAGAGGAAGTGCACCTCTCCCGGCTCCTCTGCCCATCGCAGATTCCACCCGCCTTCCTCTGAGCCGCGCACTTCCAAAAAGAGGAAGTGCACCTCTCCCGGCTCATCTGCCCATCGCAGATTCCACCCGCCTTCCTCTGAGCCGCGCACTTCCAAAAAGAGGAAGTGCACCTCTCCCGGCTCCTCTGCCCATCGCAGATTCCACCCGCCTTCCTCTGAGCCGCGCACTTCCAAAAGAGGAAGTGCACCTCTCCCGGCTCCTCTGCCCATCGCAGATTCCACCCGCCTTTCTCTGAGCCGCGCACTTCCAAAAAGAGGAAGTGCACCTCTCCCTGCTCATCGGCCCATCGCAGATTCCACCCGCCTTCCTCTGAGCCGCGCACTTCCAAAAAGAGGAAGTGCACCTCTCCCGGCTCCTCTGCTCATCGCAGATTCCACCCGCCTTTCTCTGAGCCGCGCACTTCCAAAAAGAGGAAGTGCACCTCTCCCGGCTCCTCTGCCCATCGCAGATTCCACCCGCCTTTCTCTGAGCCGCGCACTTCCAAAAAGAGGACGTGCACCTCTCCCGGCTCCTCTGCCCATCGCAGATTCCACCCGCCTTCCTCTGAGCCGCGCACTTCCAAAAAGAGGAAGTGCACCTCTCCCGGCTCATCTGCCCATCGCAGATTCCACCCGCCTTCCTCTGAGCCGCGCACTTCCAAAAGAGGACGTGCACCTCTCCCGGCTCCTCTGCCCATCGCAGATTCCACCCGCCTTCCTCTGAGCCACGCACTTCCAAAAAGAGGAAGTGCACCTCTCCCGGCTCCTCTGCCCATCGCAGATTCCACCCGCCTTCCTCTGAGCCGCGCACTTCCAAAAAGAGGAAGTGCACCTCTCCCGGCTCCTCTGCCCATCGCAGATTCCACCCGCCTTCCTCTGAGCCGCGCACTTCCAAAAGAGGAAGTGCACCTCTCCCGGCTCCTCTGCCCATCGCAGATTCCACCCGCCTTCCTCTGAGCCGCGCACTTCCAAAAAGAGGAAGTGCACCTCTCCCGGCTCCTCTGCCCATCGCAGATTCCACCCGCCTTCCTCTGAGCCGCGCACTTCCAAAAAGAGGAAGTGCACCTCTCCCGGCTCCTCTGCCCATCGCAGATTCCACCCGCCTTCCTCTGAGCCGCGCACTTCCAAAAAGAGGAAGTGCACCTCTCCCGGCTCCTCTGCCCATCGCAGATTCCACCCGCCTTCCTTTGAGCCGCGCACTTCCAAAAAGAGGAAGTGCACCTCTCCCTGCTCCTCTGCCCATCGCAGATTCCACCCGCCTTCCTCTGAGCCGCGCACTTCCAAAAGAGGAAGTGCACCTCTCCCGGCTCCTCTGCCCATCGCAGATTCCACCCGCCTTCCTCTGAGCCGCGCACTTCCAAAAAGAGGAAGTGCACCTCTCCCGGCTCCTCTGCCCATCGCAGATTCCACCCGCCTTCCTCTGAGCCGCGCACTTCCAAAAAGAGGAAGTGCACCTCTCCCGGCTCCTCTGCCCATCGCAGATTCCACCCGCCTTCCTCTGAGCCGCGCACTTCCAAAAAGAGGAAGTGCACCTCTCCCGGCTCCTCTGCCCATCGCAGATTCCACCCGCCTTCCTCTGAGCCGCGCACTTCCAAAAAGAGGAAGTGCACCTCTCCCGGCTCCTCTGCCCATCGCAGATTCCACCCGCCTTCCTCTGAGCCGCGCACTTCCAAAAAGAGGAAGTGCACCTCTCCCGGCTCCTCTGCCCATCGCAGATTCCACCCGCCTTCCTCTGAGCCGCGCACTTCCAAAAAGAGGAAGTGCACCTCTCCCGGCTCCTCTGCCCATCGCAGATTCCACCCGCCTTCCTCTGAGCCGCGCACTTCCAAAAAGAGGAAGTGCACCTCTCCCGGCTCCTCTGCCCATCGCAGATTCCACCCGCCTTCCTCTGAGCCGCGCACTTCCAAAAAGAGGAAGTGCACCTCTCCCTGCTCATCTGCCCATCGCAGATTCCACCCGCCTTCCTCTGAGCCGCGCACTTCCAAAAAGAGGAAGTGCACCTCTCCCGGCTCCTCTGCCCATCGCAGATTCCACCCGCCTTCCTCTGAGCCGCGCACTTCCAAAAAGAGGAAGTGCACCTCTCCCGGCTCCTCTGCCCATCGCAGATTCCACCCGCCTTCCTCTGAGCCGCGCACTTCCAAAAAGAGGAAGTGCACCTCTCCCGGCTCCTCTGCCCATCGCAGATTCCACCCGCCTTCCTCTGAGCCGCGCACTTCCAAAAAGAGGAAGTGCACCTCTCCCGGCTCCTCTGCCCATCGCAGATTCCACCCGCCTTCCTCTGAGCCGCGCACTTCCAAAAGAGGAAGTGCACCTCTCCCGGCTCCTCTGCCCATCGCAGATTCCACCCGCCTTCCTCTGAGCCGCGCACTTCCAAAAAGAGGAAGTGCACCTCTCCCGGCTCCTCTGCCCATCGCAGATTCCACCCGCCTTCCTCTGAGCCGCGCACTTCCAAAAAGAGGAAGTGCACCTCTCCCGGCTCCTCTGCCCATCGCAGATTCCACCCGCCTTCCTCTGAGCCGCGCACTTCCAAAAAGAGGAAGTGCACCTCTCCCGGCTCCTCTGCCCATCGCAGATTCCACCCGCCTTCCTCTGAGCCGCGCACTTCCAAAAAGAGGAAGTGCACCTCTCCCGGCTCCTCTGCCCATCGCAGATTCCACCCGCCTTCCTCTGAGCCGCGCACTTCCAAAAAGAGGAAGTGCACCTCTCCCGGCTCCTCTGCCCATCGCAGATTCCACCCGCCTTCCTCTGAGCCGCGCACTTCCAAAAAGAGGAAGTGCACCTCTCCCGGCTCCTCTGCCCATCGCAGATTCCACCCGCCTTCCTCTGAGCCGCGCGACTTCCAAAAAGAGGAAGTGCACCTCTCCCGGCTCCTCTGCCCATCGCAGATTCCACCCGCCTTCCTCTGAGCCGCGCACTTCCAAAAAGAGGAAGTGCACCTCTCCCGGCTCCTCTGCCCATCGCAGATTCCACCCGCCTTCCTCTGAGCCGCGCACTTCCAAAAGAGGAAGTGCACCTCTCCCGGCTCCTCTGCCCATCGCAGATTCCACCCGCCGTTCTCTGAGCCGCGCACTTCCAAAAGAGGAAGTGCACCTCTCCCGGCTCCTCTGCCCATCGTAGATTCCACCCGCCTTCCTCTGAGCCGCGCACTTCCAAAAAGAGGAAGTGCACCTCTCCCGGCTCCTCTGCCCATCGCAGATTCCACCCGCCTTCCTCTGAGCCGCGCACTTCCAAAAAGAGGAAGTGCACCTCTCCCGGCTCATCTGCCCATCGCAGATTCCACCCGCCTTCCTCTGAGCCGCGCACTTCCAAAAAGAGGAAGTGCACCTCTCCCGGCTCCTCTGCCCATCGCAGATTCCACCCGCCTTTCTCTGAGCCGCGCACTTCCAAAAAGAGGAAGTGCACCTCTCCCTGCTCATCGGCCCATCGCAGATTCCACCCGCCTTCCTCTGAGCCGCGCACTTCCAAAAAGAGGAAGTGCACCTCTCCCGGCTCCTCTGCTCATCGCAGATTCCACCCGCCTTTCTCTGAGCCGCGCACTTCCAAAAAGAGGAAGTGCACCTCTCCCGGCTCCTCTGCCCATCGCAGATTCCACCCGCCTTTCTCTGAGCCGCGCACTTCCAAAAAGAGGAAGTGCACCTCTCCCGGCTCCTCTGCCCATCGCAGATTCCACCCGCCTTCCTCTGCTGCTGTCTTCAGCAGCTCTCTCTCCATCACTTGGTCCACTTTTTATTGTGAGAACAATTTATTTTGCATATGCTGTATGTAGTAATTGTTTATTTATTGTCCATTGTTTGTTCAATTTTAAGCATCTGTCCGCCCTCCTGCTCCCCCCATAGTTGCCTCCCAGCCCCGCCTCTCCTGGTGCTGCCCTGCCCTCTCCACACTCAATAGCCGAGTGGCAGGGCTGCCAGTTATTTCTTATTGTAAAGGTTGCCTCCCTTGTTTCCTCACTAGCGTCAGCAACCCCGCCAGGTAGCTGTTCACTTACTGCCATTTAACATTGCACCTCCATTGCGCCTCTTTTTCTGTCTCTCACACTTTTGCCTACCATTTGTCCAGCCAATTGGTAGCCAAAGGGGGGGTGGAGACTTCTCGCCATTCCTCTTGTCAGCTCCCTTACCCCCTTCCTCTCCGGTATGTCCCTTGCTCCCCCGCACATCCTTAACCTTCTTATTCATTCAGTGCATGGTACAGCCACCGCAGTCTACCACGCCACCCTTGATCGTTTTATTCCCCTCACTCGCCATCAGAGTGACATCCTTGCTGTTGCTTGGGATATCTTAGGGGTTACCTTCACGCCTACCACTGAAATCCGCCTCTCCCTATTATCTCTCACAGACTTACCTCCATCCGCCACTGCTCCCTCCCATCCTCCGCCACTTCCAGACACCACTCGCCCTGATCTGCTGTGGCCTGATCAATTATCTAATTCCCCCACCGCCTCAACATCCTCCCTCGCAAATTTTGCCCATCCTGCTGTCTCCCCCATTGTGATCCCCTCGGACGGCGAGTCTACTACAGACTCCACACACTCCGCGCCACTTTCTGAAGCAGCAACACCCCCTGATCTTGTCGCCCCTGCCTCTCCTACACTATCGGCATCGGCCTCTAGTAGTGACCTCCATAGCCTACCCTCTCCTGGTAACGTGTCCCCACTCCTCAGGGTACTCCTGCAGGACTATTCACTGGACCTGCAGGACCTTTCACCGAACGTTCCGCCCTTGCCTGCCCTTGCCTGCCTACCTCCGCAGTTCCGGTCACTTTAGGGAATGTGTTAGAAATGGGGGTCTCTAGTTGGCAATGGCTGGCCACTGTCCAAGTAGGGACCCTTCTTCCTAAGTCAGAGTGAGAGGGCTACCCTCTTTAATACCCCTGCTCAACCCTGTGGTAACGTAGCACGAGCAGGTAGGCTTATCTCAGAGGCAGTGTGTGAAGCATTTATGATCATACACAGTAACACAGTGAGGAACACTACAAAGGGACACCACACAAGTAGTTATAAAAAATAAGTATCTTTATATAAAGGCAGATTTATCACAAGACCAATAACTGTAAAAGCCACAATACTGTCAAAAATAGGATAGCTGTTGAAGGGCTGTCAAAGATAGTTCAAAGGTTGCAAGAATAAGGTTCAAATTCAAGGCAGGGGTCTCTGCGCCCCTTTCTCGTTCAGAGGTTGCAAAAATAAGGTTCAAATTCAAGGCAGTGGTCTCTGCGACCCTTTCTCTCATAAGACTGTCAAAAATAGGATAGCTGTTGAAGGACTGTCAAAAAATAGTTCAAAGGTTGCAAAAATAAGGTTCAAATTCAAAGCAGTGGACTCTGCGACCCTTTCTCTCACAAAGTACCTGGGTTTAGTAGCAAAACCAACAAAATGTCGCAAAGAAGTGGTAGCGATGATTCTCGGCACGCGAGGCCGGCGATGCGTTGAAATCCTTGCCGCAAGGGAGGATGATGCGCCGAGCTGCGTGATGCGTGCGGAGACACTGCGACCAACTTCTGCACGCTAGGCCGCCGATGCGATGACTTTCTTGCCGCGAGGGAGAAGTCGATGCGACGATCCTGTTGCGCTGTGCGATTGTGTTGCGATGCGAAGAGATGACGCTCCGCGAGGGAGTGACGAAATCCGGTGCGATGCGATGAAAATGGCGGACGCACGGCGTCCGCAAAGCGATGTCTTGAAGCGATGATTTCTTTAGGGGTTGCGAGCACTCGGCGACAGCAGCGCGATGATTTTTCCAGCGCGTCTCAGCTGCAGCGGCTCGCAAAGGGGCGTTAGCGATGGTTTCGTGTTGCGAGCACCCAGCGGCAGCAGCGCGATTATTTTTCCAGCGCTCTCGGCTGTAGCGGCTCGCAAACGTGCGTTAGCGACGATTTCCAGCACTCTTTTCTCTGAAGCAAAACTAGAGGCCCTGGAACTCACAGGAGCCTCATCAGCAGATAGCAATCCTCGCAGGGAGGAAGCAGGATGTTGGTGGTGGAGTCAGATGTGCCTGAGACTCCAGCAGGAGGCTAGCTCTTTTCCTAGCCCTTGGGTAATTGCTGTAACAAAAATAAAAGTTCTCTCAAAAGTTCCTTTTCCTCTTCTTCAAGGTCCAGTGGTCACTGCTGCAGGCCAGTGCAAGAAACAACACACAAGCACAAGGACAGTCACTTCCTGCAGCTTCCTCCAGTGGCACGGACAGAGTTTCCTCTCCAGATCCAAAAGTAATACAAATTGTAGGGGTTTGAGCACAGATATTTATACCCCAAAAGTCTTTGTTCTCAGAAGCTACAAGTCACTGAACCTAGCCAGAACCAGTTCTGCTCAGGCCTGGAGCACTTTGTTTACCAGGCGGCATTCTTCCTTTCAGAAAGAGGGGGTCTGCTAGCAGACACACAGTAGGAGGTGGAGCCAGCATTCACCTTGCCAGGCACAGCCCTATTCAGGTCAAGGAGCCACCCCTCCCCACACTCTAAATGCAGATCTCTCTATTCAACCCAGGTCTGACTCAGCCTGCCCTGCCCCTCTAAAACCAGACAGCCAATACACATAACAGCAGAGCACACTGGAAGGCTTAGGCAAGAAAATACCTACTTTCTAAAAGTGGTATTTTCAAACACGGAATATAAAAATAAACTTCACTAAAAGATGTATTTTAATATTCTGAGCTCAGGCATACTAAATTCGTTTTTCTACCATGTTCCTGGGGTCAGTTAGGACTATAGCATGTAATAGTCAAACTGCCCATTCTTGCCTATGAGGAACAGGTAGCCTTACTGTAGTGAAAAACGAAATGGGGCATAATTCACTACCAGGACATGCTACACACATCAAGGCATGTCCTACCTTACACATACAAGGCACCCTACCATAGGGGTGACTTACAGGATGCCAAGGGAAGGTTCAGGGGCTGGGAAGTGGGTGCACTTCACAGCCAAGATGGCAGTTCTGGACTGCACACAGACACTGCAGTGGCAGGTCTGAGACACACTTTACAAGCTGCTTCTGTGGGTGGCGCAAACCAGCGCTGCATGCCCACCAGCAGCATTTGGTTTACCAGCCCTGGGCACACATAGGCCACACTACTAGGGACTAACAGGTAAACCAAATAAGCCAATCAGGGGTATACCAATTCACATAGACATATTTACACAGGGAGAGCATATGCACTTTAGCACTGAACAGCAGTGGTAAAGTGCCCAGAGTCATAAAACCAACAGAAACAGGTCAGCAAAAATACAGGAGGCAGGCAAAAAGTTTAGGGGTGACCCTGCAAAAAGGGCCATTTCCAACAGAATGTGTGAGCATTCCCTTGACTGCACCTCACATTGTTGTCTATTTAGTCAATAGTCACGTCGTAGGTCTCTCAACCGGTCTCCCATCTTCCTTTGTCCACGTTACACCCTTAACAAGTACTGTCCTCCTCACCATATTTCAAGTTTTAGGGATTGACTACACTCACGCACAGCAGATAACGCTTTCAATAGCACCAGCCTTCCCACACCCCATTGGCCCCAAAGCCAAAGAACTTAAACCCTGCAAGCACTAACCTTTCCGGGTGCACTCCCACCCCCCACCTACTACTGGACCTCATGAATAGAATCTTGGGTACCTCTGTTCACAAAACACCGGATTGCATTTACATACGTATCCGCTTAATATCCCCAGGCTTGGAGATACCTACCACATTAACAACATCCTATCCACGCAACCCGCTCCAAAGCAAGATCATTGCTGCTCTCTCTCGTAACCAGCTCCAATTCCATGACTTCTCCCCTGACGGAATATACACCGGACCACAGGAACTGGACTTAAGAGAAACAATATACCATATTGTTATTAACGCAATAGGAGAGGAGCTAGTAAGGGACGTCCTTCCCACTACTCCTAATACCTAACTACATCCCTTTCTAAATTAGCGACACTCACCCTGAAAGCGCGGCGCTTTAAAATAGTTCTCCATGAGTAGCATACTGAGCTCTACAGTGTATAAAACGTCCACTCACTTTCACATATTTTTCATCATACGTCCCCCAGGTTCACCGCAATATTATCAAGCACTTGGCCAAGGCACCCACTCCAGAGTTACATTGCTGAGGCCTGCTTTGACGGCCAGCTTCGCTTCCCCCTTTACACTCGTGCCCAAGAGCGCGACTTACAGGACGGCGTATACGACATTGTCATTCAGACTGTGGCACAAGAACTCATCAGAGATATTGACCCTAGCACCTGAACGTGCAAGCATCAGTACAAGTACCACGTACCTCCTCACAGCAACACCCTCTCCAATTCAGGCCTAGCCTATAGCGCCCTACTTTAAACACAACAACATGGCCACTCCATTGCAGCATGTTTTGAAAACATTTGGAGGACAGGAACAGCGCATACTTAAACATTGCAGGGAGCTTCATAAATTCACAAAGAATATGAGCCACCCGTGGCCATCAGAAGGTAGTTTTAATCCAGCCATACTAGATCATGCTACCACCTTCTTAGACACCAAGTACTCCGGCCTTAAGCTACAGAAGAGAAAGGCTACCTTAGACCTCTGGCGCATTTTCAAAGACAAGACTCCAACACACTCTGACATGACCAACACAGCCACACCCACTGCTCCTCCGCCTCCCCGCCATACCATTTCAGCGGTATGTATACCGAACGCACTCACAAGGAACAACCAGACTTACCAGTTACCACCAACAATTGTCCGGCTGCTGGTTCCCAACCACTACCAAGCGATGCATCTCCCTCACAACACCCCGCTCCAGACACAGCCATTACACAAACGGACGAACTCCAGACTTCCCACACACCACCCAGCCACCCATACCAGCCCATGTACGAACGTCATACCACACACATGCCCCTCTCCCACGGCACAATAATGGAGACAGCAGTATCAGGACTTTCAGGCCATATAGATGCCCAACTATCACTGAAATTCACACCAACTTTAAGTACTACACAACCACGCCCAGAGGAAGAGGAAGACTCTGACTCTGCCTCTTGTGCATCTTCTCACTGCCCAGCCACTGCCGGCAACCCCTTCCTTGACACCGTCAATCAACCATTCCCAAACCTGTGCCCCTCATCTCAAACTCGGCCGCCCTGTACTCCCACTGCGCCCTTGTGTGAGGGACAAGGGTCTGGCCTTATGACAGCTCAGCAGCAACTTTTGGAGTTCCACAACTCACCATTGCTGTGCACGACTGAGGGACAGCTTGTCCCCCTAACAGGTCACCCCGTCTCGTACGACCAATGGAGAACAAATGTAGACTTGAGCAAGAGCCTGGAAAGCACCTCACCAGACCACCCTGAAGCGGACCTAGTTCACATGCATCTGTCACCAAGCCCTACAGACCCCGTAGACAGAATGAGACGCGTGTCAGTGAAATTAGAAGAGACGCAGCACACATTCAATAAGGCTAACACGCCAGCACCACCACGGCCCACACTGCACCAGCTCATACAGGAGCGCTCACAGAATGGGGAGGGGGTTAGACGACCACTCGATAGTGAGCACCCCCACCAGTATGACGCTGCCACCTCAGGGATAACACAGACAGCTGCCAACACACACCAGGCCGACAAACAACAACAAGCACTCGGGTTGGAAAGGACACTAGCCGTACCAGAAGGTCACAATACTGTATTCATTGAGCTCCCACAGGCAGAAGGTCCAGTTGTAAGGAGAAAGGTCAGGCCCACGGAAGCACAGAAACTTAAAATCTTGGGGACACATGGGCGCCCAGACGACATACTATATGACGTCTCGGGCTCTGCTTCCTTGCATACCATTAGAATGAAAAATCGTTACAACATGTCTCTCAGCAGACCATGCGCTCCACAAACTAGCGACGGTCTCACACCCAATCAGATAGTCACACTAGGGGAAGGCTCAGACTATGCGGTTAACCCCTTCTCAGACGATTTGGCAGGCTGGTCAGAACCCTTAGCACCGCAAATGCTCCCCTGGCCAAGAGAAGGCTCATTCGAGCCACAGTACATGGCAACAGCAGTTGAATGTATTCTGAAAGGATTAGGAGATGAGGATTGGGACTATGAGTACATGCGGGAGAGTCTAAAAGTCTGGCAGAAATATGCCCGCCAGCATGACTATACAGGGCCCACAGCGCCACGCACAGGAGTGATGCGCCAGATGCCACTGCTGTACAAAAACACCACTGATCCCCCCCATCTATATCGCGTGGTCTACACTACACAAAGAAAATCTTAAAAAACACCTCCCACCCCTCACGGAGGGTGCTGGAAAGTGGATTGCGGCTTTTGAAAAGCACACCACAGGTAACAACATAGCTATAGGAGATGTGAAAAGCCTGCTGATCTCCCTCATGGGAGAAGATGCAGAAGACCTCTTCACACGTGTTCATGCCAATCTCACTAAAACGAACACCAAACATGATGGTGTTTCCTTTAATGAGATCAGAACACTAGCCTGGTTTGAGTTGCGCGGAAAATTCCCTGATGTTCCTGATATTGGGGCTCTGTTGTCACAGACCATGCAACCCAATGAAGACCCAGCCAACTATCTCTCCAGAATGAAAGAAAAATGGCACCAGGAGTTAGGGCAACGATGGGATGCGGCAGGAGGGTACGGAAGACTGTTTTATCACACAATAAAAAAGGGTTTGCCAACTGAAGTGCAGGAAAAATTAGATGGCATAGTAGCAATGGAATGTAAGCCATGGCCTGAGATACAAGATCACATTATACATTATTGCAAGAAGAGACAAGAACAGGAAAAGAATAGACAGTTCGCCATAGAGAATGCCGCCGCCAAATTGGAGCAGCAGAAACTCAATAAGAAAAAAGACAATACAGACACAGTCATGTTTGCAGCACCGGTCACTCAAATGACGGCGGTAACATCCTTCCCCCAGGCTGCCATGAATGCTCTTGCAGGCAACGCCCAACCTGCCTCACAGCAGGTTCAAGCACAACCTGCCGTACAATACATACAAGCTCAACCACAGCCTGCCATACAGTATGTCCAGCCACAGCCCCAGCCGATTATACAATACATAGCAGCACCACCTACTTACAGTACTGACATACAGCCCTACTACAATAATAGACAAAATGTGAACAGGAACACAGGCGTACAGGGAAGAGGGCGAGGGATGGGGCAGCAAAGGTTTCCACAACAGACAGGGCAGCTCACCTGCTTTTACTGTCAGAAACCAGGCCACCTGCAAAGAGATTGCCGCACTAGAATGCGAGATCTGAGTCAGCAGTCCATGGGTCCCGGTTACCAAGCACCCCCACAATTCCAACAACAGCAGCACATGCAACAACAGCCCCAACAGCCCCAAATACTATACTCTTATGCCCAACCAGTACAGCAGCAAGCAATGCAACAAGTGCAGCTCCCAGCACCTATGATGGCCCAAGTTCAGCCATCGGTCCAACAGGTGCAGCCTCCGATGCAACAGCCACAGCAAGCACCTGCACATCAGGTGGCACCCCAAGCCCAAAGTACTATGCCCCTAGGAGGAACCATCATTGCCTCCAGCAACCCATTCACCCAGGGAACCATCCAGCAGTATCAAACAGGAGGATACACTGGCTAGGACAGCCCACAGACAACTCTTGTGTGCCCAATTTTGTCATGCACTAGCAATACTGAGGAGGACCCTATTGCTTGTGTCACGATAAATAACAAAACATACAGCTTTCTTGTTGACACAGGTGCCACATATTCCTGCATTACAGGTGGCCCTCTGCCCATTTCTGATCAGATAGCGGACACACAGGGATTCTCTGGGGCGATAGCAAGGGTCCCCTTCACCAAGCCAGTATCAATTGAGATAGGAGGCCATGTTGTGGAGCAGCCACTGCTCTACTCACCAAGGTCCCCAGTGAATCTCTTAGGACGTGACCTCATGGCCAAACTAAACATGACTATCCACTTTGATTAGAACGGAACAATGATTTGCTCCATACCAGGTACACCACTGGCTAGAATAATGGCAGTCAACACTCACTGCTCCTTGAGCAGCCAGGTCAGAGCACGTCCAGTGGATGAGCACGCCTTCTCTGCAGCTGTCCACACTATTGTTGCCACCACTCTCGAGTTACAAGGCTGCACTGTGCAGCTACCCAAAGAGTTTCTTTTCAGACCCCAAGCGGTAGGCTCACAGATATCAGATAAGCACGTGATCCTAGGCATATGCACCCTTGAGATTACACCCACCTATGGAGCATTCCTGGCATGCGATGATGATGCTCACACTTGGGCTTGTGTCATTTTTATTGAACCTGGAGGATTAGTCAGAGACATTCCAGATGCCCAATTATTCGGACCCCCTGAACACTACTCCAAAACAGAGATTATCTATCAAAATAATGTGCCCATCTCAGTGACAGTGGAAATTAGAACACCAACGGCCACCCCCAGCTATGACTCTGTCCGTGAGACAGATTTGGCTCAGGTTCCAGCACATCTTTGGACAACAGGCCCAAATGACGTAGGCCTTATTCGCTCTGCCGCACCATTTAAAATAACTCTGAAACCAGGTGCTATGCTGCCAAGAATAAGACAGTATCCCTTGTCTAAGGCCGCAGAGGAGGGTATTGCCCCTACCATACAAGCATTGCTGGATCAAGGAGTAATATATCCTTGTATTTCTCCTTGCAACATGTGTCTTTTTCCGGTGCGGAAGGGAAAGACAAATCAATGGCGTTTAGTTCATGACCTGCGTCCCGTTAACAACATAGTGGTACCAGAGTTCCCCATCGTTCCAGACCCCTCTGTCATCCTCACCAACGTCCCCCCCCGATGCACAGTACTTTTCGGTCATCGACCTGAAAAATGCTTTTTTCAGCGTTCTCCTGCACCCAGACAGCTAATACCTATTGGCCTTCTCATTCCGAAATGTGCAAATGACGTACAGAAGGTTGGCTCAAGGTTATTGCGAGTCCCCTAGCGTCTTTAACAGAGTTGTCAAAACAGATTTGTCAAACTTCCAATGCGACAGCACCCTGTTGCAATATGTCGACGACATACTGCTCTGCAGCCCCCACAGAACAGCAATGCAGGAAAGACACCATTTCTTTACTCACCACCTTAGCACAAAGAGGATACAAAGTTGACAAACAAAAGTTACAATATTGCCAGAAAGAGGTACACTATCTAGGTCAGTTACTGTCAGCATCAGGAAGACGAGTTACACCAGATCGAGTTGAGGCTATAAAATGCACCTCTGAACCTCAAACAGTTAAGGACATGCAAAAATTCCTAGGCTTAGTGAATTATGTCCGCCAATGGGTCTTTGATTTCTCAACAATAACCGCCCCTTTGCTGAAAGCAGTCAAAATGGCCAAAGACAGACACAATAAAATACAGTGGACACCTGAAATGAGAACAGCCTATACCCAGCTAAAAGATGAGATCACAAATGCACCAGTGTTAAGATCACCTGATTACACAAAAGAATTCTACCTATTCACTCACTGTGATGGCCAAGTTATGACTGCACTACTCACCCAGAAATACCCTATGGGCCATAAGCCCATTGCCTACTTCAGCGGCATGTTGGACTCTGTCATGAAAGGTCATTATCCCTGTGAGCAAGCTCTCACTGCCGCAGCATTTGCAGTTGAGAAAAGCACCCCCATTGTAATGGGTTCCCCACTGACCATGTACACAGAACATGCCGTCTTTGCAATTATACAAAAAGCCAAGACCACCTTAACTACCCAAAGAGCATCAGGTTACGAAGTCATACTGTCATTACCTTCTCTGAAAATTGTCAAATGCCACACAGTAAACCCTGCCACGTTCTTTGCCCATCCCATTGCCACATCAGATGATGACCCTCATGATTGTGCCACATATTCACCAGATGAGTCAGGAGCAGCCAAAGAGGACCCCTTGCCAAACAGTACTGTATATTTTGTTGATGGCTCCTCCACCATTGATCAAGAAACAGGAGTCAGGTACACAGGAGCTGCAGTAGTTAGAGCACAGCAGAATGATTCCTCTGATTCCTTAGACATTGCACAGCAGCTCACATTACCATCACATTATTCAGCCCAGGCAGCTGAACTAGTAGCACTGATAGCTGCTTTAAATACTGGAACTGATGACCGCATTACCATTTACTCCGACTCTGCATACGTCACCACAACCACACACTCCAGCATCCTCCGCTGGAAAAGGCGTGGCTTCCTCAAATCAGATGGTACACCTGTCATTCACAAGCAATTACTGGAGGAACTTATTGAGGCCCTTACACTCCCAGCTGAAGTAGCCGTAGTCAAATGCGCAGCGCACACCAACGGCCAAGATTTTGTCTCCCGAGGTAACGCCCTGGCAGACTGGGCAGCTAAAGCTGCAGCCAGAGGCCCCCCAGCTCAAACAATACCAGCAGTTCCCTTGGCCCCCATCTTACTTGCCCAAACACTACCTCCAGCAGAGCAGGACACCATAAGCGAAGAAAATTTCACCACAGCTTCCCCATATGACATTGACACAACACAGCAGTATGATCACATCGCCCAACTGCACCTCAGAGAAATACAAGAAAGTGCACCAGATCAAGAGAAAGAGTTATGGAAGAAGAGGGGAGTGCAACAAGATTCCGCAGACTTCCTGTATAGGCAGACAATGACAGGGAAACCTGTGATGCCACAGGCTTTATTGCAAGTGGCGTTAGATCAACTCCACCTTCCTACCCATGTCACCCGAGATAACATGTCCACAACATTACAGACAGATTGGTTCATTCCCAATGCCCACGAACAGATACAACTTTATGCTAATAAATGTCTCATTTGTCAACAATACTCACCAAACCCAACTCTCAAAACAGTTGCTTCCACAATTCCAAAACCCTCAGGCCCCTTCAAAGAACTACACATTGACTATGTCGACATGATCGACCGCTGCCAAAATTACCGCTATCTCATTGTAGTAGTGTGCCCATTTTCACGCTGGATCGAAGCTGGACCCTGTGTCCACTGCGATGCCAAGGCAGCAGCCACATTCCTACTCCGTGACGTCATTTCCCGCTGGGGCGTGCCCGACGCCATCCGGTCCGACAACGGAAGTCACTTTTCAAACGCCATCTTTTCCTCCCTGACCACAATGCTAGGCATTAAACACAAACTGACATCAGCCTATCACCCACAAAGCAACAGCATTTGTGAGCGCCTCAACGGCTTGCTCAAAAGTAAAATAAGCAAAATCAGTGCCACAATAGGAAAGAAATGGCTTTACTGCCTACCAATAGCCCTCTTTGCACTAAGAAACTCCCCAAGTTCGGATCACCACCTCACGCCCCATCAGCTTGTCACTGGACGATCCATAAATGTAACTGTTCCGTCCACACGCCCTAAAACAGATAATGAATCTTCCTCTGAAATAGTTAAGGCCGAGCTTTACGACTATTTGTGCACACTAACCCGCGCAGCGCAGTTCCTTTCTACCCAGGTATCGAAGAGGAAAGAGAAGGGCCCCACCGATCCTGAGCTCCCACCAATACGTCCCGGGACCCTGGTCTTTGTCCGCAAAAACGTCCGACGTTGGAAGGACCCCAAGTTCGAAGGCCCCTTCCAGGTGATAGACTCATCACCAACTGCAGTACGAATCGCTGAAAGAAAGGCATGGATCCATCGCAGCCACGTCCGCTTGGACCCCGCACCACCACAGCCCCAGGCAATGGACTAGAGGAGGGAAAAGCCAGACCACTGGTACCACTAAACGAAGACAGCGGGTTTCCTTCCTCCTCTGATGAAGACGATGACACTCACGTGTACATTGATGAAGACCATAATGGCAATGCAAAGTTATGTATTTTATTTGTCCTATCATTCTGTCTTATTGCTACAGTGGCACTTGCAACTTTCAACTGGTATATCTTTTACCGTAACGCCGTAAAGATGTATTCTCCTGCAAATACTCGCACGCCTTTTAGAGCACCACCACTTGTACCAGCAGTGACATATGCCCGAACACAGGTACAACACAACACTGAAGGTCCACAACTCCCTGGCAGTATCACTCACAGTACGCATACTGGCACACATCCCACATCCCCAACTCCTGTCCTGGTCCAAAGTAATAATCCATGGGATGGTGTCGTGGACATCACAATAGGACCCCAATTGCCCCGCCGCTCCAACTCCCGCAACACCCGCAGATTTAGACGGGGCAGGCCAAGGTTTTGGAGGACCCGCAGACCAAGCAGGAAGCCTGAGGCCAAACCAGATTGGGCCACCACTCTCCAAGACACAATGGTTCACATTGCACGCCAGCATCCCATGCCCGCCTTCCATTCCTCCCGTCCTGACACATTAGCTAAGGATCATGGAGCCCATAACGCCTTATTAGATAACATGTGGTACCGGGACATGACCAAAGTAGGGAAAAAGGTAACGAACGAGGCATGTTTTGTGTGCTCACACATTCCACATGCAGTGGGCGCAGACAAAATGATTTTTCCCCGAGAAATTCCACCACCAACTGCCAAATGTCTCCTCCATTTGTTTCTCTGCCGTATACACGGACTGATCCAGTTACTGTCAGCAGAACTAGACTCTGTGTTTGTAAACACCACAGCGTGGGATTATAAGTATCTTACACACAAGGTTGTGACTGACGCACGAGAGTTTCAGAGGGAGTTAGAACACGATTACACGGTTGAAACACCTATGGTACTGATACAGGGTTATGAGGATTTCTTCAAGAAGGTTGGGTATTTCCTCTTTACCACACCCTCACCAATATGCCAAGCAAAAGAGAGTAGGCTAATTCTAAACGACACTTCACGCAGGACCCAATACCCCTGTGACCTCAGAACTGCACTACATGTACAGGCCAATATTTATTTCAAAAATAGATGGCATGGTCCCCACAACCTCACCTGTAAGGCAGCTTCCGTAGGAAAACCATTTGTAGATACAGATTATGAACACGATATTGATTGGGATGTTGAGACTCAGTGCAAGCAGGTGTGGGCACAGGAAACTAGAAGGTATACCTTTGGTAAAGATACAACATACAAATGGAAACAAGCATTCAAGCTAAAACATCTCTTCTTTGCTTCCTAGGTAATGGTACACGTCCTGTGGGCTGCAACACCAATTGCAACAGCACCATCTTTAATTTGGACCTCCAAGACGGCACCTCCGGCCTCATGGACATCTATTGGGCATGCGGAGAACGCCTCCATCTCCAGTTACCTCCTCAATGGAACGGCCTATGCACCATGGTCACTATGCATGAACTGCATCTCGTTGTCCCGGCATCCAACATTTCCCAGGTGCATGATCACCCCATGACAGGTGATGTCACCCTGCTCCACCGGCACCGAAGGAGTGCTCAATATTTTGCTAACGACGCCTTTAGCGAAGTTCCTCAGGAATTTCGCCTTTTTAATAGCGCACAGGAATTCTTTGGGGGCCTGTGGCCCATCTGGCAAACATCAGCTAATGCCCGGTGGCTGCAGGTCACACGTTACGAACTTATGACACTAATAAACAACACCCGCAATGGGTTCACGCAATACAGGAAGAGTTACGGCCTTTAAGGCTCATGGTTCTAGAGCATAGATATGTTCTAGATCAGCTCACAGCTATGCAGGGTGGGGTATGCGCCCGGATCGGACAATCCTGCTGCACTTTCATACCATCTAATGATGCCGATAACGGGACACTTGCCAAGGCAATTGAGGACTTGGACAATCTGGGAAGGAAAATGCGTGAGGAGGGAGGTGCCGAAGCAGATGTCATTTCTAATTGGTTCAGCATGGACTGGATGCCTTCATGGCTGTCTGCTATCTTGAAAATTTTGCTACCTATTTGCTGTGTGTTGATGTTAGTGTGTTGTGGTGCACAGGTCATAATAAGATGTGTCAACAGATTTAGCACCAAGGTGGTAGGAATGAACTACGCTAACACAGGGATGCACCAGAATTCGCATTACCAGGTCATGGACCGTGTTCCTGGGGATGGGGATGGCCCAACGCAAATAGAATTCATAGAGCTAGCAGCCCCTGATGCTTCTCCCGACACACCACCAGCTCCCCCACTCCCACCACCCAGGTACACCATAAGGGAGGAACATGCCACTCACGAATATGAGCAGTTAGCTGACAACAACGATGGAGAGTATGTTACCATAACACCAGGAGTGTCAGCTCAGACCCAGTGCTTCTACGTTAATGACCCACTCTGTATGTACCAAACAGAAGAGGGGCCAGCAAAGTACTATATGAGAGTTTTGTTCAAAAATGAACAAGAGGAGGGAAATGAAGTAGGGTCCCGTTCTACCATATAACAGAAATCCTATGTACCATTCTGCTCTGCCCATCAAACATGACACTCCCATATAGGCCCCAACATTCAGGCCCTGATAGATGACCTAAGTTGTCCGTTTTCCTTCAGCCTTTTAGTACCTGTCACAGTGGTCCCCACCTCCTTAGACACACACATATAGGCCCAACCACACCTCCTTAGATACACACACTTAGGCCAAAGCCCACCTCCTTAGATACGTACACGTAGGCCCAAAGCCCACTGCCTCTTGCTATCATTTTTAATAAAACAAATCTCGTAGGCCTCTCTGACCTGACAGCAGGGACTTGTGCCATCCACGGCGCTGCGAGGCACCAGCCCCCCCTTGTAAATTTCCACAGTTACAAGAATAAGGTTAGCCCACACGTACGTGACACTCTGCTGGTACATCTTGATCTTTCACAAGCTATGTTTGCAATATTTTTAGTTAAGAAACTTTCCAAGCTTGCTCAAGCGAAACCAAAAGACGGCTGCATGGCATAGGAACAATGTATAAAATATAAATTTCCGAGCATCTTACGATGGAAGTTATCTTTTTTTATGTTTGCGGTCAAGAGCACTGACCACCTGCTAAAAGCCCCTGTTTCACCATGATGCCACTTCTGTGTTCTCATGAGGCACACTTCTGTGTTCTTCAAAACTTTCCAAAGTTACTGTAAGCGTGCGGTCAAGGACCCACGTCAGGGCCCACGTCAACTGTGGGTGGGAGTTCTGCATTAAGCCATATAAAAGATTTGTACCCATGTCCACGCCCCGAACTCTTCTTCCAGTGCTTTGCACGGTGAGGGTTCCCGGTCGACCGACCTCCTATCTTGGGCCTAGAACTTCTACTCTCTCAGGTGGTAGTGCTCTTTTCAGATTGCTAGCCTTTTGCCTTTGTCAGCCTCTCTAATTTAGCTCATCCACACCCAATTCATTGCATTTATCTTAGCATAAATTGTGTAGCCTTGGATGGTTTTTGCTCTCTCATTTAAGATTTGCCCTCTAGGCACTGGCCTATTCTTGATTCCTCATTTAAGACTTGCCCCTTTAGGCTGTTGCATATTAATTGATATATACCTGAATATTTGTGCTTCACTTAAAATATGATTTATAAAATTGCCAATGCTTTTATTTCATCCTGCTCATGTGTTGATGAGTAGCATTTGAAGATGAACAGTTCTTTGTTTTACTGAATTGCTTAATAAAGTGCCACTGTATTTCACACTATTGTAACTTCTATTCTCAGTGAACGAGCAGAGTGCGGGTCTTGCTCTCGTGAGCCGGTAAACCAAGTGTGACCACCCATTTACCCTCGAACAAAAGTCAGTAGGGGCACGGCTTGAAGCATGTTGACCTTTTAGGAGACTAGGTACATGATAACGTAGATTCCTAATCTTCTACCCTTTTTATTCATACCGACCTGAGGTCAGAATAAATAGGATACAACTACTAGCCAGGTATTTCTAAGATACACTTCATCCCCCAAGCCTCTTTCAACACCACTTCCTTTGTCGTATGTCTACCTAAAGTGCTCCCATGTAGTCCGTAGGTCGCAGCACGCCCCGCTCCACAGCGGAACGGGATGGACCCGATGGCGAAGCATGCCACCAAGAGGTAACCCTGGTGGGTGAGGGTTTTACAAGAAAATTAATTTTTCCTCCAGCAGAGCGTTAGTCCTTTTTCACAAGGCTGGGTTCCCGTTTTTGTTGACATTACATTTCCATAGACATACAGTTTTACTGATAAAAGTATACAGTGCACAAACTATAATGTGTGGAAATGTCATCACCTAGTGTATTGATTTGTTTTGATGGTATTAAAATATTTGTTTCCACCACACTTCAGAATTACCCCCAGGAGGCAGCATGATTGTCACATAAATCCTCTCACTTTGAAGTCAGAGATAGAAAAATAAACACCAAGGTCCCTCGGAGAACACAGCCTGACATTTGACCTCGGTCTTTGAATGCACAAATGTGACAAAATAAGAACAGAATGTAAAGGCTTGTTTACAGAAAGGGAGCAAGGGAAGGGACAAACTCAAGCTGGAAAGAAAGAAAGAAAGAAAGAAAGACAGAAAGAAAGAAGGAAAGAAAATATGAGTTACAAACCAAAATGCCAATGGTAAGCAATGGGTGGAATGCATTTCCAGGGAATCTTTCCAAATGTCCCCAAGATGTCGTTAGCAAACCAGAGAGCTGCGCTGTCTGGAATGCTTCGACCTAAAAAATAAATGTATAAGATGAGGCCCAGATTTTGCATCAGGGTTGAGCCGCTTTTTTGGCACAACCCCGACACAAATTCTCATTTGTTAAATATTACAATATGCTCAAATGTACTCGTGATAGACCTGCTAAACATGTGTGAGGTCTTAAGATCGGATGTCACTTCCTGGGAGGTCATCCCACGCCATGATGTCACTTGCATACAGGCAAACTTGGTTAGTCCCCCCCACTTCTTTTTTTAGGACTTGCGCCCTGAAATAGATAAATCCTGTTTGGGGGGGGGAGGGCGGGGGGAGGGAGGGGATAGGGTCAGGGTCACTAGTCTCTGAGCCTGCACTCGGTGCAGCGGTTTGGCCAATGCAGAACCGGGCTCACAGGGCTCTGTAAATTAACAGTCCAGATATATGTAAAATGTAACATATTCAGTGTATTGTGCAGTGCAGGAAGTGTAGTACAGTGATGTAGAGTGCAGCAACCTGTACTCGTAGGTGAAGGCCACTGTCCAGCTCTGGTAGTGTGTGCTGTAGTGCATTGTGTGCAGTGGTCTGCTAAGTAGGTGCACTGTATTGTGCAGTGCATGAAGTGTTGTTCAGTGTAGAGTGCAGTGCAAGTGCAGCAACCAATACTCATAGGTTTGGAACTGTGATAGGTTTGCGCCAAAAGTATATATGTGGAATCCTGGGGCAAAGAAATTCCAAATTCCGATATTGCATTTTAGATATAGTATTCAGTATTTATTCGTTATCATAAATACAAGTAAACAGAGGAACAGCCGACACGTGTTTCGCCCAAATGGCCAGCAAGCCAAGGGCTTTTTCAAGGCGGATTTGAAAAGTGTGAACATAAATAAAAGTACAAAGTAAGCCAGAACAGAAGTAACAAACATATAGTTGCATGTAATACAAGATTGGCAGGATTTTGCCCCCATCACACTTCCTTGTAGTTGCAGATAATATTCAGTGTTGAACGAAAACAGATTGTTGGCGAGACAGAAAAGTAGCATCTCGAGTATCATTTGTGCTGGTTTTGTAGTGCTTTCCGTACGGCTTCAATACCATCTTCATGTCGGATTGACGTGTATAGGCTTACAACATTAATAGTTGTGAGTACGCAATCTGAATCCCATGGGATTGTGAGTATAACATCCTGTACTCACTCGTGGAAGTTCAAACCTGGATGTGCGTAGTGTACTGTTTGCAGTGCAGTGAAAATACAGTGTCCTGTAATTAAGGATGATTAAAATATATTTATAAAGTGCAACAAATACCTTAAAAGGGGGTCCTGGCTCTGAATAACACAGCAAGCTTATTTGAATAACCAAGTTGTCAAACTTTTATGGATTTTCAACTAGTTAGGTTTGGCATGCAGGTAGAAGGGGGTGCTATTCCAAAGCATAGCAGCCAGAAAGGCGAAAGCTCTCCCACGCTTATGCTTCTAGGTAATTTTAAGAACCTCGAGTAACAGAGCATCAGCAGGTCTTAGAGGTCTATAAGGAGTGTCTTCCTTGTTTAGAGAAAGAAAGCCTCCAGAGTTTGCCTGTAGAATGCTTTATGTGCCAAACTGGCCATCTTGAACAGCGCTCTCTTTTCCACGGAGAGCCAATGCAAAGCGCTCTGTGCCAGGGTGATGGAGTCATTACGTTTCAGGCCTGCGGGAGTCTATTCTGGACCCTTTGCAATTGAGTCATAATACAGTGCATTGCAGTAATCCAGCCGAGAGAGAACAGCAGCCTGGCCACAAGCTTACGCGCCTGTACTGGCATCAGAGGGAGCCCTTTATGGAGCATTCTCAGGTGGAGAAGCACATCCACCTGCTTTTCCACACTGAGTTTGTTTCCTTTTAGGAAACCCAAGTTTTTAGTGGAAGCTACCATGTAGGAGGACTTCCCAGCCCTGCCGGCCACCAATTTCGGTTATGGAAAATTGATAGGGGGCCAAAATTCAAAAGTTCTGTTTTATCCCCATTCACTTTCAGTGCATCTATGCACATCCATGGGGCCACCAAGGCCAAACATACGCAAAAATGATTCGCAGCTTCTGTTGCATTGATCATGATTAGGGCTCCCGGTTTTATGGTATTTATTTTTTTGCCATTTCCGTCTGTATTTATCCATATTTATTTTTGGGGCATTTTATCTGTATTTATCCACATTTAGTTTTCCCACAAGTAAAAGACGACACTGCAGCTAGTATTTTTCCACATTTATTTAAATTGACAATGCACACAAGCACTGCGTTTGTTATTGGTCAACACAATACATTCATCTGAAAACTTTGCCATTCGCAGAATGTCCCAAATACGACAAAGTGCTATCAAAAGCCATTTGTCTCAGAGCCTTGCAGTTTCTGTCATCGGCACAGAGTGCCACATCCTCTCCCACACTGAACACCATACTGCCCCACTGAGAGAACCTCACACTGCCTTCAGATACAACCCAATTGTGCCCCACTATAAACACCTGGAAGCAACTCAATTCAAATTATGCACTAGACAAGAGTAATATGCCTGAAAAAGCATGTCTGTCTGTGCCCAACACTGCTTTCTAAACTGCATGTTATCATTTTTGAATTGGGAAAAATATTGGGATTTTCCATACCCTAACTGACACAGATTGCACAGTGAGGGTGGCTTGCACTTTTAGTGTTTCCTTATAATTCCATGGTTATTAATATTTTAGTTTTTGCCACTACACTCCAATCTACCCCATTCTACCCCACTCCAATCTACCCCACTTCAATCTACCCATCTTAATGCCACTCCACTCTACCGAACTCCAATCTACCCCACTCCAATCTATCCCATTCTACGCCACTCTACTTCACTCCAATGTACCTCACTCCATTGTACTTTGCCCCAACCCACCCTACTTCAGTTTACCCCACTCTACCACAATCTACTGCACTCAAATCTACCCCACTCTACTTCACTCCACCCTACTACAATCTACCCCACTCCTATCTACTCCACTCTAACTCACTCCATTCTACCTCAATCTACCCCACTTCAATCTACTCCACTCCAATCTACTTCCTAAACTATTGGGCTACAGTCTACCCCAATCTACCCCAATCCAATCTACCCCACTCCACTACAATCTACCCCAATCTACTCCACTCTACCCCACTCCACTTTAGCCCATTATAAACCACTTCACTGTACCCCACTCCAATCTTCCCCACTCTACCCCAACCCCACTCCAGTCTACCCCACTTTACCCCCACTCCACTCTACCCCAGTCTACTTAACCCTGCCCCAATTTACCCCACTCCAATTCACTACAATCTATCCCAATCTACCCACCTCAGCCTACCCAATCTACCACAGTCCACTCTACCCCAATCCACCCCACCCCACCCCAATCTACTCAACTCTACTCCACTCTATCCCACTCCACTCTACCCCAGTCTACCCCACTCCACTCTACCCCACTCCAATCTTCCCCAGTCTACCCTACTCTACCCCAATCTACCCCACTCCACTGTACCCTAATATACCTCACTCTACTCCAATTTAACCCACTCCACTCTACACCAATCTACCCTATCCTATCCTACCCCACCCCACTCCACTCCACGCCACTAATGTTTAGCCATGCTGAACAGCAGACACACTGGTGTACAACATGGCTAAAACACTACTGCCAAAGCCAATAGCTCTCGCCTAGGCAAGGCGTATTGGCTTTGCCAGTGCTTGTTTGTTGAGCTAACACCTACAAGACATTCAAAGACTGTAAAAAAGTGGTTTTGCAACCTCTGAATGCTGTTACCTGGAGGCAGAGGCTGCAATAATTTAAAAAAATATACCCTTAAGAGAGCTGTAAAATCCCTTTTCTCCTTAAAATAACAGAAAACAGCAATTTCTCAGACCTGCCTTCCAGCTTTACTGTTGGAATATGGCTGTCAGCAAAGCATCTGAAATATGCAAACATGTCATTTCTTAGCCAGAGATTCCAATATAAGATGAAATCTAGCAGAAAAGTAGGAGCGTAGATCGTGGCGGAAGAAAGTGCTGCCATGCCATTTTAGTTGGCCTGTTTCACTGCCTGATGCATCATGGCAGACCCTTGTGAGTCTCCAGCTCTGTCTTTGGCTTCAGGATTATTTGATTGTTTTCAATAATGCTGGTTAGCTGGTTTCCCACAGCTTCATTAGGTAGTAGGCATAATCTACAGTGTTTAAATCTCACTTGGTTTACACAGCCATGTTATGTTGTCATTTCATGTTATGTTACAATATAATGAATTACTTATTTAATTGTCTCTTACGATGTTAGGAATTGAGAAGCGTGATGCTGAGCTCACCCAAACCAGAGGTTGATCCAGCAGCCTATCGGCTCCGGTTACCATCAAAGAGCCTGAAAACATGGCTATTAAACTATGGTTATTGTGGTCAATTTCAGGGCCAGAACGCCCTGTAGCTGTGGTGGTTTATAAATACATATTGTTACAGGGTAAATGCTGTTAACTAGTTTAATGACAATAAGAACTGGAAATGACAACAAAACAACACACAAAATTGAATGTGCACTTTGCGCGTTAAGTGGATGACAATGAGTCAGATTGAAAACATAGAAAAAGCACTGTAAAAGTGTGCTTAAAGTTGTAGAAATAGAAAGGTTTCACATACGCTGTGTTTAACTTGTTTAATACTCAAGTTCTTATGGTTCGAATGATATCGATATGAAAAACGTATAAAATGTATTTCTTTGCCTAAATACAAATTAACAAAACTAAAGATGATAATAAGTTATGCACACATGCTTACATGAGTCTCAAATTTCAATTGTGCAAACATTTATAATAGAAATAAGACATCTTCTATTGCTTCGCTAAGGTAGCGTCGAGGGATAAGCTGGACGTTATAGATGCAGCTGGACCGTTTCACAATACCTCCCCCTACGTCGTGTGTGTCAGCCCGGGCTGAGACAGCTTCCCGGGCACTTCACAGGTCTTTAAAAGACCATTCACTTGCTAACGAGGCTTTGTTGTAAAAACTGATAACACCAGAGGCGATACTTACTCTGTGAGCAATCACCATACCATCCTGCTGTTTTGCAACTCTCTGCTGGAGCACGGCAGCGCCACAAAATGTGCTAGTATTTTCCCGTTTTTACATATAAATACAGACAAAGGAAAACTTGTTTTCCGTCTGTATTTATATGTAAAAATCCGTTTAAACGGAAAACCGGGAGCCCTAATCATGATGACTACAGTTTGTGGTTCATTTAGATACGACATAAGGGCAAGGAGGACAAAACTCTGTATCCAGAGGTGAAATCAGCAGATTAAAAAGTGTGGGGCTTAACGTGGAGCCCGGGGGACTCCAGAAGGACAAAAGTACTCTTAGAAAAGATGATATATTCACCGCCTGAGTGCGTGCGACAGAAAGAAGGTAAGTCAGTCCGATACTCCCCCCCCTTAATGCCTATTGGATGTAGTCTGCATACCAAGAGAGTAAGTGACGTATCGAAGGCGGCGCTGCGACAGAGTATAACTACAGTAGCACTATGGCCCTCGTCCCAGAGCATTGTTAGGTTGTCAGGTACTGTTAGCAGGGCAGGTTCTGCACCATGCATTGGACGGAAGCCTTCTTGGGTCTTATCCAGGAACGGTATTAGCTTCAATGAATGGTAGAAGTTGTTTACCACCTTCCTATTCTAGAATCTTCACTGAGCAGGGAAGTCGAGAAATGGCCCTCTAACTGCTCAGCTGATGAGGGTCTTCAGGGTTTTCTCTCCATTGGCTGGAGCTGAGCGCCCTTCCATATCTGAGGACTTATTGCTGTTGGAAGAAAGCCTTGCAAAAGTTCTTTGTCACTGGAGCAAAGACATCTGCACCAATCTGAAGGCAAGAGGGTGGACAAGGGTCCAAGGGACATCCAGGATGAACACCTGAACCAGAGGCCATCACCGGACCAGGCCTCCAAAGCTCAGAGCCTGACAGCGTGGACCCGGGATCAGGGAAAAGGCCTTCACCGAACCAGGCTTTGAAAGCTCAAAGGCTGACCGTGTGGACCCGGGATCAGGGAGAAGGCCTTCACTGGATCAGGCTTCCAAAGCTCAGAGCCTGACAGCGTGGACCCTGGATCAAGGAGAAGGCCTTCACCGGACCAGGCCTCCAAAGCTCAGAGCCTAAAAGCGTGGACCCAGTATCAGGGAGAAGGCCTTCACCGGACCAGGCTTCCAAAGCTCAGAGCCTGACGGCGTGGACCCCGGATCAGGGAGAAGGTCTTTACCGGATCCGGCTTCCAAAGCTCAGAGCCTGACAGCGTGGACCCCGGACCAGGAAGAAGGTCTTCACCGAACAAGGCTTCCAAAGCTCAGAGCCTGACAGCGTGGACCCCGGATCAGGGAGAGGGCCTTCACCGGACCAGGCTTCCAAAGCTCAAAGGCTGACAGCGTGGACACCGGATCAGGGAGAAGGCCTTCACCGGACCAGGCCTCCAAAGCTCAGAGCCTGACAGCATGGACCCCGGATCAGGGAGAGGGCCTTCACCGGACCAGGCCTCCAAAGCTCAGAGCCTGACAGCGTGGACCCGGGATCAGGGAGAAGGCCTTCACTGGACCAGGCTTCCAAAGCTCAGAGCCTGACAGAGTGGACCCCGGATCAGGGAGAAGGACTTCACAGGACCAGGCCTCCAAAGCTCAGAGCCTGACAGCATGGACCCCGGATCAGGGAGTAGGCCTTCACCGGACCAGGCCTCCAAAGCTCAGAGCCTAACAGCGTGGACCCGGGATCAGGGAGAAGGCCTTCACCGGACCAGGCTTCCAAAGCTCAGAGCCTGACGGCGTGGACCCCGGATCAGGGAGAAGGTCTTTACCGGATCCGGCTTCCAAAGCTCAGAGCCTGACAGCGTGGACCCCGGACCAGGAAGAAGGTCTTCACCGAACAAGGCTTCCAAAGCTCAGAGCCTGACAGCGTGGATCCCGGATCAGGGAGAAGGTCTTTACTGGACCAGGCCTCCAAAGCTCAGAGCCTGACAGCATGGACCCCGGATCAGGTAGTAGGCCTTCACCGGACCAGGCCTCCAAAGCTCAGAGCCTAACAGCGTGGACCCCGGATCAGGGAGAGGGCCTTCACCGGACCAGGCTTCCAAAGCTCAGACCCTGACAGCGTGGACCTCGGATCAGGCCTTCACCGGACCAGGTTTCCAAAGCTCAAAGGCTGACAGCGTGGACCCCGGATCAGGGATAAGGCCTTCACCGGACCAGGCTTCCAAAGTTCAGAGCCTGACAGCGTGGACCCCAGATCAGGGAGAAGGTCTTCACCGGACCAGGCTTCCAAAGCTCAAAGCCTGACAGCGTGGACCCGGGATCAGTGAGCAGGCCTTCACCGGACCAGGCTTCCAAAGCTCAAAGCCCGACCGCGTGGATTCCGGACCACGGAGAAGATTAACCACCCAGGAGGGGGACTCGCCATCGCCCACAAGAGCACCCTCCGCCTCACCACCTCCAGCAAAACCTTCCCCTCCGCCGAACACCTGCACTTCCAGATCCAGACCACCCCCAAAGCCACACTCGGAGGAACCCTCATCTACAGACCCCCCGGCCCCCGAACACCCTTCGCCACCGCCATCACCGACTTCATCGCACCCCACGCCATCGCCTCAACAAACTACATACTCACTGGAGACCTGAACTTCCACCTCGACAACCTCAGCGACCCCAACTCCACTATCCTTCGTGACAACCTCGCCAGCATCTGACTTAAACAACTCGTCAACACACCGACCCACAGAGCAGGACACACCCTTGACCCCATCTTCGCGGCAGGAAACAGCGTCCAATTCAGCCACACAGAGCAGCCGCCATGGACCGACCACCACTGCGTACACTTCGCCATCAACAAACCCAAGGCACCCAAACCAGCCCCACGCCCACCTCGAAGGAACTGGAGCAAGGTTACCGACGAGCAACTTAACTCCACCCTCACCCGAGACAACCACACCTGGGCACCCGACGCAAACGACGCAGCCAGAGAACTCCACACCTGGATCTCCAACTGCGCAGACGAGCTCGCCCCGCTACGCAACCCCGACAGACAACGCCCCAGGAAAGCCGCCTGGTTCACCACCGCTCTCCAAGTAGCCAGACGCACCTGCAGATGTCTGGAGAAGAACTGGAGAAACAACAAGACAACCGAAAACCACACCACCTACAAGGACGCCATCACGGACTACCACAACCAGATCAGAGCCACCAAGAGGAACTTCATCCACAACAAAATCCTGGCCAACTCCAAGCAACTTTTCAGTGTCATTCAAGAATTCACCAACCCACGCAGCGAAGCCACAGACATCACCCCATCCCAAGACCTCTGCGACAAGCTCAGAACGTATTTCCACCTCAAGATCAAAAACCTCTACGACCACTTCATAGACCATCCACCAGGCGCCACAGACGGCCCCCCGCCCCCAGAAACACCAGCCAGCCCACCATCTCCAACTGGACACCAATCACGACCGAAGACACCGCCTCGACCATGAAAAGCATCCACTCGGGGGCCCCCACCGACCCCGGCCCCACTCACATCTACCACAGAGCCGCCATCACACTCGAACTACAACGCACCATCAACACCACCTTCAAAACAGGCACCTTCCCAGATGACTGGAAGCGCGCAGAAGTCAGACCCCTGCTCAAGAAGCCCACAGCTGACCCCACCGACCTCAAGAACTATCGGCCCATCTCGCTCCTCCCCTTCGCAGCCAAAGTTGCAGAGAAAATAGTCAACAGGAAACTGACACGATTCATTGAAGAGAACGCCATCCTCGACCCGTCCCAATCCGGATTCCGAAGCAACCACAGCACAGAGACCGCCCTACTCGCCGCCACAGACGACATCCGCACCCTCCTGGACCAAGGCCACTCCGCAGCCCCTCATCCTACTCGACCTATCAGCGGCCTTTGACACCGTCTCCCACCGCACACTAGTCGCCAGACTACACGACGCAGGCATACAAGGAACAGCCCTGGACTGGATCCAATCATTCCTCACCAGAAGAAGCCAAAGGATCAGACTCCCACCCTTCCTCTCCAACCCCACGAAAATCCCCTCCAGAGTCCCACAGGGTTCATCACTGAGCCCCACCCTCTTCAACATCTACATGGCCCCCCTCGCAGCCATCGTCTGACAACACGGCCTCAACATCGTATCCTACGCCGACGACACCCAGCTCATCCTCTCCCTCACCAAAGACCCCACCACTGCCAAACTCAACTTCCAGAAAGGAATGCAAGACGTCGCAGTCTGGATGACCAACAGCTGCCTGAAGCTCAACGCCGAGAAGACAGAAGTCCTCGTCCTCGGTACCACCCCTTCTGCATGGGACAGCACCTGGTGGCCGACCGACCTCGGAAGCCCACCTACCCCCTCAGACCACGCCAAGAACCTCGGCATCGT
Source organism: Calotriton arnoldi (assembly GCA_963921515.1). Lineage (NCBI taxonomy): Eukaryota > Metazoa > Chordata > Amphibia > Caudata > Salamandridae > Calotriton > Calotriton arnoldi. Next base: position 273,414 of record CAWUFW010011159.1, on the reverse strand, counting down.
ACTCGACTCATCACTCACCATGAACCGACAGGTCAACGCCGTCACCTCCAGCTGCTTCAACACCCTCCGCATCCTTCGCAAGACCTTCAAGTGGATCCCCCCTGAGTCAAGGAAGACAGTCACCCACGCACTCATCACCAGCAGACTGGACTATGGAAACGCACTCTACGCCGGCATCAACAAGTCCCTACTCCGCAAAATCCAGACAATACAGAACACCGCCGCCAGACTCGTCCTTGGCATCCCCCGACACGAACACATCAGCCAACACCTACGAAGTCTCCACTGGCTCCCCGTGGAGAAAAGAGTCACTTTCAAAATCCTCACTCACGCCTACAAATGCCTACACAACAACGAACTCAAATACCTCAACGACAGAATCAACTTCCACGTACCCAAAAGAAACCTCCGATCTTCCAACCTCGCACTGGCCGAAACCCCGCGTATCCACAGAGCCAGAGCAGGCGGAAGATCCTTCTCTCACATTGCAGCCAAGACCTGGAACGAGCTACCGGCAGACATCAGACGCGCCCCGTCCCTGAACACCTTCAGGAAGACCCTCAAGACCTGGCTCTTCGGCTAAACAGATCTGCGGAACCCCCCCCTCAGCGCCTTGAGACCCTCACGGGTGAGCAGCGCGCTTACAATTTCCTGATTGATTGAAGGTCTTCACCGGACCAGGCTTCCAAAGCTCAGAGCCTGACAGCATGGACCCCGGACCTCGAGAAGGTCTTCACCGGACCAGGCTTGCAAAGCTCAGAGCCTGACAGCATGGACCCCGGATCAGGGAGAAGGCCTTCACCGGACCAGGCCTCCAAAGCTCAGAGCCTGACAGCATGGACCCCGGACCTCGAGAAGGTCTTCACCGGACCAGGCTTGCAAAGCTCAGAGCCTGACAGCATGGACCCCGGATCAGGGAGAAGGCCTTCACCGGACCAGGCCTCCAAAGCTTAGAGCCTGACAGCGTGGACCCAGGATCAGGGAGAAGGCCTTCACCGGACCATGCTTCCTAAGCTCAGAGCCTGACAGCGTGGACCCCGGACCACGGAGAAGGTCTTCACCGGACCAGGCCTTCAAAGCTCAGAGCCTGACAGCGTGGACCCGGGATCAGGGAGAAGGCCTTCACCGGACCAGGCTTCCAAAGCTCAGAGCCTGACAGCGTGGACCGCGGATCAGGGAAAGGGCCTTCACCGCACCAGGCTTCGAAAGCTCAGAACCTGACAGCATGGACCTGGGATCAGGGAGAAGGACTTCACCGGACCAGGCTTCCAAAGCTCAGAGCCTGAGAGCGTAGACCCGGGATCAGGCCTTCACCGGATCAGGCTTTCAAAGCTCAGAGCCTGACAGCGTGGACCCCGGATCAGGGAGAAGGCCTTCACCGGACCAAGTTTCCAAAGCTCAGAGCCTGACAGCGTGGACCCCGGACCACGGAGAAGGCCTTCACCGGACCAGGCTTCCAAAGCTTAGAGCCTGACAGCGTGGACCCCGGATCAGGGAGAAGGTCTTCACCGGACCAGGCTTCCAAAGCTCAAAGGCTGACCGCGTGGACCCCAGATCAGGGAGAAGGTCTTCACCGGACCAGGCTTCCAAAGCTCAGAGCCTGAGAGCGTTGACCCGGGATCAGGCCTTCACCGGACCACGCCTTCAAAGCTCAAAGGCTGACAGCGTGGACCCCGGATCAGGGAGAAGGCCTTCAACGGACCGGGATTCCAAACCTCAGAGCCTGACAGCGTGGACCCCGGACCACAGAGAAGGGCTTCACCGGACCAGGCTTCCAAAGCTTAGAGCCTGACAGCGTGGACCCGGGATCCGGGAGAAGGCCTTCACCGGAAAAGGCCTCCAAAGCTAAGAGCCTGACAGCGTGGACCCGGGATCAATGAGAAGGTCTTCACCGGACCAGGCCTCCAAAGCTAAGAACCTGACAGCGTGGACCTGGGATCAGGGTGAAGGACTTCACCGGACCAGACTTCCAAAGCTCAGAGCCTGAGAGCGTGGACCCGGGATCAGGCCTTCACCGGATCAGGCTTCCAAAGCTCAGAGCCTGACAGCGTGGACCCCGGATCAGGGAGAAGGACTTCACCGAACCAGGCTTCCAAACCTCAGAGCCCGACAGTATGGACCCCGGACCACTGAGAAGGCCTTCACCGGACCAGGCTTCCAAAGCTTAGAGCCTGACAGCGTGGACCTCGGATCAGGGAGAAGGCCTTCACCGGACCAGGCCTCCGAAGCTCAGAGCCTGACAGCGTGGACCCCGGATCAGGGATCAGGCCTTCACCGGACCAGGCCTCCAAAGCTCAGAGCCTGACAGCGTGGACCCGGGATCAGGCCTTCACCGGATCAGGCTTCCAAAGCTCAGAGCCTGACAGCGTGGACCCCGGATCAGGGAGAAGGACTTCACCGGACCAGGCTTCCAAACCTCAGAGCCCGACAGCATGGACACCGGACCACGGAGAAGGCCTTCACCGGACCAGGCTTCCAAAGCTTAGAGCCTGACAGCGTGGACCTCGGATCAGGGAGAAGGCCTTCACCGGACCAGGCCTCCGAAGCTCAGAGCCTGACAGCGTGGACCCCGGATCAGGGAGAAGGCCTTCACCGGACCAGGCCTTCAAACCTCAGAGCCTGACAGCGTGGACCCCGGATCAGGGAGAAGGCCTTCACCGGACCAGGCTTCCAAAGCTCAAAGGCTGACCGCGTGGACCCCAGATCAGGGAGAAGGCCTTCACCGGACCAGGCTTCCAAAGCTCAGAGCCTGACAGCGTAGACCCCAGACTACGAGAAGGTCTTCACCGGACCAGGCTTCCAAAGCTTAGAGCCTGACAGCGTGGACCCGGGATCAGGCCTTCACTGGACCACGCCTCCAAAGCTCAAAGGCTGACAGCGTGGACCCTGGACCACGGAGAAGGTCTTCACCGGACCAGGCTTCCAAAGCTCAGAGCCTGACAGTGTGGACCCGGGATCTGGGAGAAGGCCTTCACCGGAAAAGGCCTCCAAAGCTAAGAGCCTGACAGCGTGGACCCGGGATCAATGAGAAGATTTTCACCGGACCAGGCCTCCAAAGCTAAGAGCCTGACAGCGTGGACCCCGGATCAGGGAGAAGGTCTTTACCGGACCAGGCTTCCAAAGCTAAGAGCCTGACAGCGTGGACCCCAGACCAGGAAGAAGGTCTTCACCGGACAAGGCTTCCAAAGCTCAAAGCCTGACAGTGTGGACCCGGGATGAGGGAGAAGGCCTTCACCGGACCAGGCTTCCAAAGCTCAGAGCCTGACAGCGTGGACCCCGGAGAAGTTCTTCACTGGACCAGGCTTCCAAAGCTCAGAGCCTGACAGCGTGGACCCCGGATGAGGGAGAATGTCTTCACCGGACCAGGCTTCCAAAGCTCAGAGCCTGACAGCGTGGACCCCGGATCAGGGAGAATGTCTTCACCGGATCAGGCTTCCAAAGCTCAGAGCCTGACAGCGTGGACCCCGGATCAGGGAGAATGTCTTCACCGGATCAGGCTTCCAGAGGTAAGAGCCTGACAGCGTGGACCCCGGACCAGGAAGAAGGTCTTCACCGGACAAGGCTTCCAAAGCTCAAAGCCTGACAGTGTGGACCCGGGATCAGGGAGAAGGCCTTCACCGGACCAGGCCTCCAAAGCTCAGAGCCTGACAGTGTGGACCCGGGATCAGGGAGAAGGCCTTCACCAGACCAGGCTTCCAAAGCTCAGAGCCGGACAGCATGGAACCCGGACCAGGAAGAAGGCCTTCACCGGACCAGGCTTCCAAAGCTCAAAGCCTGACAGTGTGGACCCGGGATCAGAAAGAAGGCGTTCACCGGACAAGTCTTCCAAATCTCAGAGCCTGACAGCGGGGACCCCGGAGAAGGTCTTCACTGGACCAGGCTTCCAAAGCTCAGAGCCTGACAGCGTGGACCCCGGATGAGGGAGAATGTCTTCACCGGACCAGGCTTCCAAAGCTCAGAGCCTGACAGCGTGGACCCCGGAGAAGGTCTTCACTGGACCAGGCTTCCAAAGCTCAGAGCCTGACAGCGTGGACCCCGGATGAGAGAGAATGTCTTCACCGGACCTGGCTTCCAAAGCTCAGAGCCTGACAGCGTGGACCCCGGATCAGGGAGAATGTCTTCACCGGATCAGGCTTCCAAAGCTCAGAGCCTGACAGCGTGGACCCGGGATCAGGTCTTCACCGGACAAGGCCTCCGAAGCTCAGAGCCTGACAGCGTGGACCTGGGATCTGGGAGAAGGCCTTCACCGGACCAGGCCTCCAAAGCTAAGAGCCTGACAGCGTGGACCCGGGATCAGGGAGAAGGCCTTCACCGGACCAGGCCTACAAAGCTAAGAGCCTGACAGCGTGGACCCGGGATCAGGGAGAAGGTCTTCACCGGATCAGGCTTCCAAAGCTAAGAGCCTGACAGCGTGGACCCCGGACCAGGAAGAAGGTCTTCACCGGATCAGGCTTCCAAAGCTAAGAGCCTGACAGCGTGGACCCCGGACGAGGGAGAAGGCCTTCACCGGACCATGCCTCCAAAGCTCAAAGGCTGACCGCGTGGACCCCGCACCAGGGAGAAGGACTTCACCGGATCAGGCCTCCAAAGCTCAAAGGCTGACCGCGTGGACCCGGGATCAGGGAGAAGGCCTTCACCAGACCAGGCTTCCAAAGCTCAGAGCCTGACAGCGTGGACCCCGGAGGTCTTCACTGGACCAGGCTTCCAAAGCTCAGAGCCTGACAGCGTAGACCCCGGATGAGGGAGAATGTCTTCACCGGACCAGGCTTCCAAAGCTCAGAGCCTGACAGCGTGGACCCCGCACCAGGGAGAAGGTCTTGTTCAAGTGCAAGACTCTGGGTGGCATTAGTGACCTCTTCATGGAAGGAGCCGAGAAGGTTTTACTCACTGCCTCTGAACCAATCATACCTTCTTGTGTGAATGAGAAGAGACAGAGGCTTTTCACACTTTTAAAAACTTCGTGCGAGGAATTGCCAGCTGCTAAAAGTCTCTCCGAGAGGAGTGTTCTTGTTGCTAACCTACAAAGACTCCTCTCCTTTGTTACATCCTCGCATGCTCCTGCATGCGACCACCATCCTGTTTGTTCCATTGTATCACTCAGCTGTGCATGTTTTGATCTGTGTTCCTATTCCATCCTGGAACTTGGATGTTGAGTCAGCCTGGAGAGATCTGCACTGGACCATCCTGCTGACCAGTCAGGGATATGTTGCTGTGCTGCTGAATAAACTTCTTGAAAGCTACGATTGGACTGTCTACTTGCAATAGTCTGTAACTCTCGCTGATAGAAGCTCTTTGCGTCCTCCAAGTGCCTCTCTCTGTTTACCTTCCAGGCTCTGCAGCATCTTGTGGCAGCCACAGGTACTAGGGGCTGGTGGGGTCTCCTTCTCTTGGTCTTTATTTTAAGAGGAGTCGCAGTGTTGAAAGACACTAATCCAGGTATTAAAATCCGAGGCTTGAAGGGCTCCTCAGTATTGCCATCACTCTCAGGTGGTGGGAATCCAGGAAGGGTCTTTTATAAAGAGACTGACGTCACTTCCACCAGTCAGTTGTCTCTGCTCCACCAGTGCCCAGCCTGCGGGGGTTCCTGACTGCTCCCCAACTCTAATTATAACCGGTGCATGGCCACCGGCCGGCCCTGGCTGTGTCGCATGCAGTGTGCTGCAGTGCAATGCGAGTACAGCACCCTGCACTCCATTGTGGAGGGCCCTGGACAGCCATGGACGTATGCAGTGTGTTGTATTCTTAACACTGCTCTGCAGCTCAGTATGCCGTGCACTGTTCAGTGCAATGTGAGTACAGAGCCTAGTAGACACTTGTGGAAGGCCTCTGGTAGCCATGGTTGAGTGAAGTGCAGTTTATTGTGTGCAGTGCACTGTAGAGTAGGTGCAGTGTGTTGTGAAGTTCATGTAGTGTAGCAATAATGTGCAGAGTCGTGTACTCAATTGTGAAAAGTCCCCGGATAGTCCTACCTGAGTGTAGTGTATTGTATTATTACGCAGTTCATAATACAGTGCACTGATTACAGTGCCTGAAATCATGTGTGGAAGGTCACTGATCAGCCCTGGCTGTGTGAAATAGCAATGTGTATTGTGCATGCAGTGTAGTGTAGTACACTGATGTACTGTGCAGTGCTGGAATAGCAACCTATACTGCTTGGTGCTGTGCAGTGAGCTCCGAGCAGGATAGTGATGTACAGTGCAAGATGAGTGCAGTGTCATATTCACTTGTGGAATGTCACCGGCTAGTCCCAGCTGTGTGCAGTGTAGTATATTGTTTCCAGTGAAGTGTATTGTAAGGGGTAGTCTTCAGTCCAATGTGTATTGTGTAGTGCAATCCAGTCAGTGCAGTTCAGTGATGCACAGTGCAGTGAGTGGAGGTTTCTGCACTCAGCCATGACATGTAACCAGCCGGCCCTAGCTGCGTGCAGTGTAGAGTATTGTATGCAGTATTGTACATCACAATCAGTGCAAGGCGGCAATGTACAGTGCAGTGTAAGTGCAGTAGTGCAGTGCATTTCGAATAGTGATGTGCAGTATGAGTGCAGCCTTATGCAGAGCATCCAGTAGTACAGTTATTCACAGTGATGCTCGGTGCGGTGCATTGAGTAGCATTGCTATGTGCAGTGCATTGAGGCAGTATAGTGATGTGCAGTGCATATTGAGTAGTCAGTGATATGTAGTGCATCCAGCAGTGATGCACAGTGATGCTCGGTGCGGAGCATTGAGTAGTCAGCGATGCACAGTGCAGTGGGAGTGCAGCCATATGCAGTGCCTGGAGTAGTCAGTGATATGCAGAGCATCCAGTAGTACAGTTATTCACAGTGATGTGCAGTGGGAGTGCAGTGCAACCAGTAGCATGGTGATGTGCAGTGCAGCGATGCTGCATTGAGTAGCATTGCTATGTGCAGTGCATTGAGGCAGTATAGTGATGCACAGTGCATTGAGTAGCATTGCTATGTGCAGTGCAGTGATGCATAGTGCAGTGAGAGTGCAGTGAAGCTGCGCAGCGCCTCGAGCCCCGCCCCGCACTCACTTGTGGAAGGTGACCGGCCGGCCCTGGCCGTCCCGCCGCCGCTGGTTGCGGGAGCACCGCTGGGCCACGCAGTACCGGGTCATGACGGGGGGGCGGCAGCGGCGCGCGCCCCGGGCCTGCAGCGGAGACGGCACTGGCGGGAAACAAGCCCGACCGCCGCTCGAAAGGAGCCCGAGCGCTCTCGCAGGGCCCGCCCCGCACAACGACGAGGAGCGGATACACAAGCACCGAGAGGAGGAGGGGGCCAGAGTGTGTCTGCGGCGGCGGCGCCCCCTGGAGGCGGGGCAGGGGGAGTGCGGAGGGAGAGGGGGGGCTTCATGAATACCGCCCCCCTCCCCCCCCCCCCACTGCAGGATGCAGCAGCCGAGGCGCGTGAAGTGACAGGCACGTTTACCTGTGTCTCAGTGGAGTAACGAAACTTGAGGGGGCCCCCCTGCAAAGAACATGGAGGGCCCCCCTGCAAGGAACATGGAGGGGGCCCCCCTGCAAAGAATATGGAGGGGCCCCCCCTGCAAAGAACATGGAGGGCCCCCCTGCAAAGAACATGGAGGGGGCCCCCCTGCAAAGAACATGGAGGGGGCCCCCCTGCAAAGAACATGGAGGGGGGCCCCCCTGCAAAGAACATGGAGGGCCCCCCCCCTGCAAAGAATATGGAGGGGCCCCCCTGCAAAAATATGGAGGGGGCCCCCCTGCAAAGAATATGGAGGGGGCCCCCCTGCAAAGAATATGGAGGGGCCCCCCTGCAAAGACCATGGAGGGGACCCCCTGCAAAGACCATGGAGGGGGCCCCCCTGCAAAGAACATGGAGGGGCCCCCCCTGCAAAGAACATGGAGGGGGCCCCCCTGCAAAGAACATGGAGGGGGCCCCCCTGCAAAGAACATGGAGGGGCCCCCCCTGCAAAGAACATGGAGGGGCCCCCCTGCAAAGAACATGGAGGGGCCCCCCTGCAAAGAACATGGAGGGGGCACCCCTGCAAAGAACATGGAGGGGGCACCCCCTGCAAAGAACATGGAGGGGGCCCCCCTGCAAAGAATATGGAGGGGGCCCCCCACGCACCGGATTCAGTCAGGAGCTCTCAGGTCAGGGGCCTGCTGCGCATGCAGTGGCGGCTGGTGGATCCTAAAAGTGGTGGAACGAAAAGCTGAGATCCAAGTTGAAGGAGCAAGTGAGTACAGCAAAGAGGAGTGTTCGGGGTTGGCCTTCCCAAGTGGGCCCTTTAACCACTCAAATTTCAGCTTTAAATAAATTCAGTCATTTGTCTCCAAAACATCAGCTTGTCGGTTTATGAAAGCAGACACGTTTTGCTATTAAATACTAGCTCTGCATTCTTGAAAAATAATTTAAATTCCCTAAATCAAGAAGTTATCTTTTTTGTGAAAAAGTTCAATTATTGTCATGAACCACTGCAACACATGGATAGATTCTGCCTTGAATATCTATGTGTCATAGTTGCATGTCATATGCGCCAATCGTATGCCAAGAATTACCACCATTATGCCTTAAGCTAGCATGAGGGCTGTGCACCACCACGCAATGAGACAGAAATTACCACTATTATGCCAGGGCCCGCATTTTACCCGGTTTCGGCACCATTATACCATGGGTGAGCACATTGGGCCGATATGTACCACCATTATGGCAGGGCCAACATTATGTCATGTTACTTTATTTATTAAGTACACAATCATGGAACATTGCTGGTGTTGAAATGGGGCAGCTCTGTAGAATCTCACTAGTGGCTGTGACAAGCTCCCCTCTTTACCTAGTGATAGTTTATCTACACAAAGGCATGTCGCAGGCACTATGGAAAAGAGAGAACAAGATATGAACAGCTTCCTTGTTTGTCTCTAACAGTCCACCCACTCTCATCACAGCCCTTCACACAGTACACAAGGACACCCATATGTCCCATGTACCCTTCTACAGGTCAAATGCATATCAACCATCTGGAATGGTTACTTATTTAGGAAAGTATGGGAAGAAATTTTAGAGAATAAAAATAGCTTGACCTATATGCGTGATGCGGGGTCTGTAATTGGCTATGAGTCACTGGCGGACAGTTCTCTGCAGGACAGCTGAGGGTCACGACTTCAGAGCCCACTGTGTTTACTCCCTGCCCTATGTTAATTCATGGTCTATGTCGTGCAACCTTATTTACGCCCTCTAGTATTTCATTGTCTCTTATTCACCACTGTCCACCTACTGTATTTACACCCTGTAGTATTTCATTGTCTCTCATACACCGCTGTCCACCCACTGTATTTACACCCTGTATTTCATTGTCTCTCATACACCGCTGTCCACCCACTGTATTTACACCCTGTAGTATTTCATTGTCTCTCATACACCACTGTCCACCCACTGTATTTACACCCTGTATTTCATTGTCTCTCATACACCGCTGTCCACCCACTGTATTTACACCCTGTATTTCATTTTCTCTTATTCACCACTGTCCACCTACAGTATTTACACCCTTTCGTATTTCATTGTCTCATACACCACTGTCCACCTACTGTATTTACACCCTTTAGTATTTCATTGTCTCTTATTCACCACTGTCCACCTACAGTATTTACACCCTGTATTTCATTGTCGCTCATACATCGCTATCCACCCACTGTATTTACACCCTGTAGTATTTCATTGTCTCTCATACACCGCTGTCCACCCACTGTATTTACACCCTGTAGTATTTCATTGTCTCTTATACACAACTGTCCACCCGCTGTATTTACACCCTGTATTTCATTGTCTCTCATACACCACTGTCCACCCACTGTATTTACACCCTGTATTTCATTGTCTCTCATACACCGCTGTCCACCCACTGTATTTACACCCTGCAGTATTTCATTGTCTCTCATACATTTCTGTCCACCCACTGTATTTACACCCTGTATTTCATCGTCTCTCATACACCACTGTCCACCCACTGTATTTACACGCTGTAGGTCATTGTCTCTCATACACCACTGTCCACCCACTGTATTTACACCCTGTAGTATTTCATTGTCTCTCATACACCACTGTCCACTCACTGTATTTACACCCTGTATTTCATTGTCTCTCATACACTGCTGTCCACCCACTGTATTTACACCCTGTAGTATTTCATTGTCTCTCATACACCACTGTCCACCCACTGTATTTACACCCTGTATTTCATTGTCTCTCATACACCGCTGTCCACCCACTGTATTTACACCCTGTAGTATTTCATTGTCTCTCATACACCACTGTATTTACACCCTGTATTTCATTGTCTCTCATACACCGCTGTCCACCCACTGTATTTACACCCTTTAGTATTTCATTGTCTCTCATACACCACTGTCCACCTACTATATTTACACCCTGTATTAGAACATTGGAATGTTGGGAGCTCCATTGAAAACAATGGAGTGCTCCAGGCTTATAATGGCTGGTATAAGCCCGGAGCTCCAACATGCCAATGCTTCTTTGTGGCTGTGAACAAAGGCTTCAGGGAGCCTGAGGGGATTTTAATCCCCTCGCGCTCCCTGAAGCCTTTGTTTAATTTGTTAGAACATTCTGCCCTCTAGTGGCAGAATGTTCTAATAGCCTTATAGCCCTTCGTAGCAGGGCCTATTAAAGTCCCGCTGCCTTGATAAAGTCCCTCGCCTTCGGCTCGGGTCTTTAACGCTGCAGCGGGCCTTTAATAGCCGATATAGCCCGCTACGGCGGGCTATAAGGCTATAGTATTTCATTGTCTCTCATACACCACTGTCCACCTACAGTATTTACACCCTGTATTTCATTGTCTCTCATACACCGCTGTCCACCCACTGTATTTACACCCTGTAGTATTTCATTGTCTCTCATACACAACTGTCCACCCGCTGTATTTACACCCTGTAGTGTTTCATTGTCTCTCATATACCACTGTCCACCCACTGTATTTACACCCTTTCGTATTTCACTGATTTCTTCATGTCTTTCTTCTCTCAGCCTCCATTAGCCATCTTGGAACAATAAAGTCATAATAAACTACAGCAAAAGAAACATACTTTGGCACAGCCAATAGTTCTGCAACCAACGTCAGACCTATTGGCTTTGCCAACGCTTATTAGATATGACATCTTACATGGATTCTCCCCTTCCGACCCACAATGTCCTTCCCTTCCTATGTGTGTCCTCCTCTGTCCCATATGACTCTGGTGATAGTTTGCTACACTCCAGTCCCATTTATTTCCCTGAATATATCTCTATTATTTTTGGCATTTCGTTGCTGTTCTGGGGGCTCATTCTATGCTTCATTAGACTTTAAGTACCAATTTATAACATGCTCTTTATTGGATTCTTCAATAAAAAATATTACTAATGTGAATAACAAGAAATAGAATTCATAGGAAAACAAACATAAAATAAAAAGTGCACAGCATAGGCGGAAACTGAATACCTAAAATGTATTTAAAAAAAAGAAAATGAAGGTTCTGTGCTGTGGAACCTGGGAATGACTTTCCCCAACTCTATAGTACTCCGCAGGCCCCTAAAATGTGAGGTTTTCAGTTAAGCTGGAGTCAGTGGCGTAGCACGAGCCTCACGCGCCCTCATTTAAGGAGGTGAAAATGGCCCCCTGGCTCCTGGTTGGGTAGTGAAAGACAGCTATAGTCAGTGTGCCCCTCCCATTCCTAGGCCCCGATGCCACTGCACATGCTGCACCATTGGTACGTACGCCCATGGCCAGAGTGTAAAAGTAAATAAAGGGCTGATGATAAAGCGAGTCAATAATACTAGGCAGGTGCCTAGGATGCCAGCACCAGACAGTGCCAAATTGACACCAAAAGCTTCAAATATTACCAATGTATTCCAAGGAGGGAGCAAAAAAATAAAAAATAGAATTTTGCTGAAGGCTCCAGATAGTTTTGCACTTGGTCTCAAATGTCGCTCAAAAATGTGCAACAACACAGACATGTTCTCCCTTCCTTTGCAACTGGGAAGACCACAGATACAAATGAAATGTGGCATAACAGCCAGAGATGTTGGCTTTGGAACTGGGGGATCATGCTCGAGTCTCAGCGTTGGTTCAACATCCTGTGATTCTGGGCAAATCACTTAATATCCCCGTGCTTAAAAAATAAGTGTGGCCTTGTGTAATGTAACTGGTGCTCATGTAAAGCGCTCCAGTACCTTGGGGGCGAGCTTGCGCTATATTGAACTATTAAAAAAAGTACTCTCTGCCATTTTCTACACGTACATCCATTTTCAAACATTCTTGAGCCATTTTTAAAAATCTCTTCTGTGGAGACCTGGGAACGTTTCCATGTTCACTATCAGCATCGGGGACACTGCAGGCCACTGAGGAAACACTCCGTGCCATCCAGGGAGACGCTCCAACTCAAAGAAATGCGAGGCCAATTGCATTTCCAATGCTTGCTTACCTTCCAATGCGTCCCAGCAGAGTCCTGTTCCTGGAGCTGCAATCCTTCTCCTGGCCCTGTGAGCTCTGTGCTGCCTCCTCCCTTCTCAGAGGAGCAGTGCCCTGTGGGGAATGCTCTCTCTGGGGCCCCCACCCTTGACTGGGTCCGGAGCAGTGCCCTGTGGGGAATGCTCTCTCTGGGGCCCCCACCCTTGACTGGGTCCGGAGCAGTGCCCTGTGGGGAATGCTCTCTCTGGGGCCCCCACCCTTGACTGGGTCCGGAGCAGTGCCCTGTGGGGAATGCTCTCTCTGGGGCCCCCACCCTTGACTGGGTCCTGAGCAGTGCCCTGTGGGGAATGCTCTCTCTGGGGCCCCCACCCCCATCCTTGACTGGGTCCTGAGCAGTGCCCTGTGGGGATTGCTCTCTCTGGGGCCCCCACCCCCATCCTTGACTGGGTCCTGAGCAGTGCCCTGTGGGGAATGCTCTCTCTGGGGCCCCCACCCTTGACTGGGTCCTGAGCAGTGCCCTGTGGGGATTGCGCTCTCTGGGGCCCCCACCCCCATCCTTGACTGGGTCCTGAGCAGTGCCCTGTGGGGATTGCTCTCTCTGGGGCCCCCACCCCCATCCTTGACTGGGTCCTGAGCAGTGCCCTGTGGGGAATGCTCTCTCTGGGGCCCCCACCCCCACCCTTGACTGGGTCCTGAGCAGTGCCCTGTGGGGAATGCTCTCTCTGGGGCCCCCACCCCCACCCTTGACTGGGTCCTGAGCAGTGCCCTGTGGGGAATGCTCTCTCTGGGGCCCCCACCCCCACCCTTGACTGGGTCCTGAGCAGTGCCCTGTGGGGAATGCTCTCTCTGGGGCCCCCACCCCCACCCTTGACTGGGTCCTGAGCAGTGCCCTGTGGGGATTGCTCTCTCTGGGGCCCCCACCCCCATCCTTGTTCCGGGCCTGGCTCGTGGCTCTGACTGAAGAGAAACAATGCAACTTGTTACTTTGTTTCTCTTCAGTCCTGGGTCAGCGCGAGGAGCTCAGAGCAGCTGCTTTCTAGAGCAAGCCTCTCTCTCACAGCTCTTTACCGAAGAGCTGAGGGGGCCCCCATCACCTACCGAGGACTGGGGGCCCCCCGCACCGCGGGGGCTGCGGGGGTGTTTGTTACGCCCCTGCTGTGTCTGACATATCGATTCCCATGCGTGACATACAATACCCATGCGTGACATACAATACCCATGTGTGACATATCGATTCCCATGTGTGACATATCGATACCCATGTGTGACATATCGATTCCCATGTGTGACATATCGATACCCATGCGTGACAAATAGATACCTGTGCGTGACATATCAATACCCATGTGTGACATATCGATTCCCATGTGTGACATATCGATACCCTTGTGTGACATATCGATACCCATCTGTGACATATCGATTCCCATGTGTGACATCTCCATACCCATGTTTCGTGTCCCCTGACCACAGAGACACGCCAGAATCAGGTATCGTTACTTAATTCTTTATTTGTTGAGATTTAGCGCTGCTGCCCACAGGCACGTCCGTCCTCGTTCCCCTCTCGTCCCCAGTGCCCCGTCCCCACCTCCTTGACCAGATGTGGTGTCCGGTTCCTTTCCCCTTCTTGTCCAGTGCAGGGTCCTAGTGCCCTTGACCCAGGCCACTACATCTCCCCCTTTGTCACAAAGAAAAGACGAGAGAGAGGAGGAAAAGAGAGATATAGAGATAGAGACAGAGAGAAAAGATGTATGTATCAGGATGAAAAATGGAGATGTGTGCATCCCCATCTGGAGAAGGAAAAGAGAGATATAGAGATGTGTCAGAGTGAAAAATGGAGCTGTGTGCATCCCCATCACTACATTTCTTCAATGAGTCTTTTCGGCCACCTGTTCACTCTTTTTGGACGAGCCTCTTCCTGTGATTCTTCTGCTTGTCCTTCACCCTTGTCTGTTCCCTTTCCGTTGTGACCCTTCGCTTCACGCTCGTCTGTTGCCGTGTTTTGGCCGTCTTCAGTCATGGTCTTCAGTCCTTTGAAGTGAGAACTGTTTCGTGTTATTCGGTGATGCTCCGACTCCGTCGTAATCATTGGCCCCTTGATGTTTGTTATTGTTAGCGGGTCCTTTGAGAACAAGCTGTCGGACTTTCTCTGTTGTCTCTGACGCACCACCACTGAGTCCCCTTGTTGGAGGTGCGAAGGGGTGGCATGTCGCCTTGCATCTGCATAGGCTTTCATCTTTTCTTTCGCCTCTCCGTCTTTGGCGGCGATGCTGCTGTGCTCAGGTGGTGCCACTGCCTCTACCTGTGGCAGCCTCGTACTGCTTGTCCTTCCCAGTACTAACTCAGCTGGACACCTCCCTGTAGAGCTGTGGGGGGTATTTCTGTAATCTCGTAGCACTGGACAGAGTGCTTGGCCAATGGAGATTTGCGCCAGCTTTGTGCGTTGGACAGCCTTTTTTATGTTCCCCATGAACCTCTCCACCACGCCGTTCGCTTGTGGCCACAGCGGTGTTATCTTCCTGTGATGGATGCCTAGGTAGGTCATGAAGTTTTCGGAATTCTTCCCCTGAGAACGGAGGACCGTTGTCTGTCTTTAGAGTGTCTGGGGAGCCCCAGGCTGCAAAGATGTCGTCCAGTATTGGTAGCGTTGCTGTCGCTGATGTCGACGAGACATGGCGCACTATGGGGAATCTTGAGTATTCGTCAATGATCACAAGCAGATATTTGCCCGTGTCCAGTGGCCCAAAGAAATCAGCTGCCAACGTTGTCCACACCGCCCTTGGGAGTTCCGACATTTGCAGTGGTTCGGGCTTAGTTGGCGGTCCTGTTGTTTGACAGATGTGACATGTCATGACGGTGTCTTCTACCATTGTGTCTAGGCCAGGGAACCACACCTTTTCCCTTAGCATTTTTTTTTGTTGCCACCATGCCTCGGTGCGATTCATGTGCCAAATTGACAGTCTGTCTCCTGAGTGAACTAGGTATGACTATCCTTGTTCCTCGCATCTCGATTCCTGTCTCTGTCTCCGACAGTTCTTCATGTATCTTCTTTAGCGCTAGCATTTCTTCCTTGTTTACTCCTTCTCCCCAGGTGCAGTTATTGTTGACATGTCTCCATCGCTGCAGTCTTGTTGTTGCTTTCGCCGTTTGCATGGTGACGTCTTTTGCTGTCTCCTGTTCTATCTCTGCTAGCGTTATTGGCGCTGGGGTGTTCTGTTTGAGCACAAAGTTGAGATATTCCTCTGCCATGGACGTGGATTCTTGTTGATGCGGCAGTGGGTGTCTTGACATGTAGTCAGCCGGGTTCTGTTCTTTTCCTGGCTTGTGAACAATCTTGAAGTCATAGTCCATTAACCTTATACCCCAGCGCTCAATGCGAGGCGGCATCTTTGCCGACGGATTGCCGTATATTGTCACCAGAGCCTGATGATCTGTTATGATGGTGAACGACTTCCCATAGATGAACATGTGATAGTGTTCACACGCCCATACCACTGCTAGACTTTCTTTTTCAGGTTGTGAGTATGGTTTCTCGATGTCAGATAAACTTTTGCTTGCATATGCAACAACTTTCCGTGGGGATTCTCTCCCCGGCAGGTGCTGCGCTAGTATTGCTCCTAGTCCAACTGGGCTGGCATCCACCATCAGTTCAGTGCATAGTAGGGGGTCGAAATAGGCAAGATGGTCTACAGTCATCACCGCCTGTCTGATTGCCTCAAACGCCCAGTTGCATTCCGGTGACCAGAGGAACTTCTGACCTTGTTTTGTTAGCTCTCGGAGTGGTGTGCTCACCGTGGCGAAGTCCCACAAGGAACAGGGTCAAGACTGATTTGCATATGGCTGGGTCCAAACTTGGGTGGTGTGGTGAGCAAAAGAATGATGGATTTAACCCAGATCCTTGTGACTGGGGGTGAATGTTTGCATTGTCCAGCATTCCGTCCATCAATTGTTTCTTTTGCAAAAGTCCTTGATGTAGCGAGCACAGTAGCTGGCAAGCCCCAGGAAAGACCTCACTTCTGCTACATCCGTCGGAGGGCTCGCGTTCCGAAGTGTTTCTACTTTGCTGGGGTCCGGTCTCATTCCTTTCTTGGAGAAGATATGTCCGAAGAATACTAATTCACTCCTCCCCAGCTCGCATTTGTCGGCATTCAATGTTAGTCCAGCTTGTTCCAGTTGTAGGCATACGTGATGCAGGGCCTCGTCATGCTCCTCATCTGAGCGTCCAAATACGAGAATGTCATCGCTGTAGTTTAAACTGTTCTTCACTGGCCTTATCACCTGCCTTATGGTCTCCTGAAATATTTCTGCCGCCGACGAGATGCCAAAGCTCAGCCGTTTGTATCGAAACAGACCCATGTGT
Source organism: Calotriton arnoldi (assembly GCA_963921515.1). Taxonomy (NCBI): domain Eukaryota; kingdom Metazoa; phylum Chordata; class Amphibia; order Caudata; family Salamandridae; genus Calotriton; species Calotriton arnoldi. The sequence goes on along the minus strand of CAWUFW010011159.1, from coordinate 256,632 downwards.
GTTGAGAACGTAGTAATGTACCTTGACTGTTGATCCAGTTCCAGTTGGTGGTACCCTTTACACAGGTCCAATTTTGAGAATCGGCAGGCCCCTGTAAGACAGCTGATCATGTCATTTAAGTGTGGCCCTGGGTGTCGCTCTCTCTCAATCGCTGTGTTTGGTATCCTCATGTCCACACATATGCGGATCTTGGAGGAATTATTTTTTGGAACTGCCACTATTGGAGACACCCATGGCGTTGGCCCGTCCGCGGGCTCAATGATGTCCTGGGCCAGTTGACTTTGGATTTCCTCTTCAACCTGTGGTTGTAGATGTATTGGCACCCGTCGATGGTGTTGCGCTACCGGCTTGATCGCCTCGTTGATGTGCAAAGTTATTTGTTTGCCTTTCAGTTTGCCGAGGCCTTGCAGTATGACCGAATGTTCCTGTAGAATGTTCCTTTTTTCCGACATGTGGTATGTCATCGCCAGCAGACCCATCACCTGCGCCGTGACATTGCTTAGCAGGCAAGGTGCTGGGGTGTCACCTTTCAGCACATGTATCTTTTCTTGACAGGACCTGTCCTTGTATGTTAAGGTCTCTGTGAACTTCCCCATGTTTTCTACCGGCGTTTTGGAGCCCCACGTGAACACATCAACTGTGGACGGTGATAGTGGTGGTTTCACTTTCATTTTCTCGTACTCCGACATGCACATGATGTTGCATGTGGCCCCACTTCAAGCACGAACCGTGTGTTGTGTTTTCCTACCTCGATGTCCACAGTTGCGGTTTTCTTTATTTGATGCTTTTCCACAAGGTGAATGTGCTCTGGTCTTCTGTCTTCCTTTGGTGCGTCTGACATTAAATACAGCTGTGCCACGTTCGCAGGGGTTGCCATTTCTTCCGACTCGTCAGAGGAGCTGCGATTTCCACGATCCGCCGTATCCATGTGACGGGCATACCTGCTGGTGGTCATCCGTGGTCTTGCCGCTCTCCCTCGCTCGCTCCGAAATTGCCTGCTCAGGCAGGCGCTTGCAAAATGATTGTCTCTATTGCATTTCCTGCATCTCTGGCCTATTGCTGGGCACGCACCGACGTGCGGAAACTCGAGGCCACATCAATAGCATTTTTGTTCATTCTTCTTTGTTGGCGAAGGCGCCGGGTATTCTTTCTTCTTGTAGTTCCCAGTCACGCGATTCGCTTGCTCCACTCTTTTTTCTTTCCCCAGCTCCATCTGTTTGGCATGCGCCGTTGCCCTTGCTTCCGTGCGGGCCATGTTCAATATCTTCTCAAGCGTCGTTGGTTCCTTCAGAACTCGTGCACTGAACTCCACGGACTGACAGCCTTCAATGATGCGCAATCTTATTGCTTGTTCATTATCAAACTTGTCAAACTCACAGTATGTGACCAATTTTCGCAGTCTTGTGGCGAAGTCATCAAGCGACTCCTCTGCTCGCTGACATGCAGTGTTGAAAGTGTACCTCTCAAAGTCAATGTTTCGCTGTGGGTCGAACTTCTCTGTGAGGCATCGTAGCACTCCCTTGTATGTCGCTGTTTGATCGCTAGGGAATGTTATGAGCAGTCCTCCACTTCATCTCCTACGAGATTTAAAAAGAGGTCCAGCTGTTTGCTGTCTGCGATGTCCGTGGCGCGCATGTAGCGCTCGAATTGCCTACTCCATCTTTCCCACCTGATGCCAGCCTGTGGTTCTGATAGACTGAATGGCAGTGGTCTGCGAAAGATTGCTTGTGGACCGTTCTTGTCACCTACGGATTCAACCATTTTATTTATTGAATATGTTTCTTCCTTTTATTGAGTTCTTCACTGTTCACGTTTGTTTCCCTTTTTTCTGTGATGCCAAGACTATAATTTTACTTCCTGCGCGATTCCTTTCTGTATAGGTCACACTGTCTCCCTTGCCTTTGATCTGTAGGCTTAGCTGCATGTGATTGCGCCCTTTTCTGTTGCCTTTTCTTTTATTTTCATTTGTTATATGTCTTTTCCTGTTGTATTTCTTTAAATTCCCTTTTTTGTAGGCTTTTTCTTATCTTTTCTTGCTTTTGCCTGACCCAAAAATGGCCGCCGGGCCTCCCTCGCTGCTCATTGGCTTAATTTGCCTGACCTTAAGATGGCCGCCCAAAACTCGCGAGATCGCGGGTCTTCCGGGGTCTTCGCCTGACTTTAGAATGGCCGCCGGGCCTGTCAGGATGCTGATTCGCTGCTCCCGCCTGACCCTAAAATGGCTGCTGTCTTCACGAGAGATTTCCTTTGATTTTTCGCGCGCGATGCTGCAGTGTTCGATGCGGCGGGCGGCTGGGACGCCGATACCGGGTGCACCTCCTTAATTTTGCGTGCGCGACGCTCACGCTCGCAGATGCGTGCACCGCTGAGTGTCAGGTGGTCGGAGGCCTCTTACCGCTCTTTCACTGCGGCCGGGGTGTGCTCCCGCGTCGTTTGTTTCTTCCTCCGCACTCGGACCAGGGTGGGCTCCTGGCTCCGCTTCTTCGTCCCCACGGAGGTCGGGTGACTTGCGGCGATTCTTCTCCTTTCTTTCGCCGGCGGACCAGGTTGGGCTCCTGGCTCCGTCACTCGATCACAAGGGACCAGGGCACACGCGTCGGCCTTGAAATCCCGCACTCGTCGCCAGTTGTAGTGTCCCCTTACCACAGAGACACGCCAGAATCAGGTATCGTTACTTAATTCTTTATTTGTTGAGATTTAGCGCTGCTGCCCACAGGCACGTCCGTCCTCGTTCCCCTCTCGTCCCCAGTGCCCCGTCCCCACCTCCTTGACCGGATGTGGTGTCCGGTTCCTTTCCCCTTCTTGTCCAGTGCAGGGACCTAGTGCCCTTCACCCAGGCCACTACACCATGTGTGACATATCAATACCCATGTGTGATCTCCATACCCATGTGTGACATATCAATACCTATGTGTGACATATCAATACCTATGTGTGGCATATCAATACCTATACCTATGTGTGACATATCAGTACCCATGTGTAACATCTCGATACCCATGCGTGACATATCGATACCTGTGTGTGACATCTCGATACCCATGTGTGACATATTCATACCCATGTGTGACATCTCGATACCCATGTGTGACATATCGATACCTACCTATGACATATCAATACCTATGACATATCGATACACATGTTGGCTGGGCCCTGTGTTTTCTCATTGAATTAAACAAGAAGAACATCTTACAAGATTTCATTTGCCTGCATCAGCCTGAGTGAGTACTCTGACTAGGCCAGAGCTCATCTCATTACCCAGGGTCAACCCTACTAAACCCTTAGCTTGAGTACTTCCACCACCATTTGTAACTGTACTAGGGGGAACAGGTGCCTTAGGGGCAGTGGTGGTGGCTGGGATAGAGTCTTTGGACTTGGTGCAATCACTGGTCCAGTGGGTCTTTTGCTTACAGACTTTGCACCATGGTTTCTTTTGGCCTTTTCCCTTGTTAGACTGTGAATCCCCACCTGAAGAAGATTTTTGGGGGCCTTGTGAAGACTTCTGGTCTTTACCCTTCTCCCCACCCTTATCAGAGTTTTTAGAATCTTGCTTCTTAGGGTCACCACCTTGGTTCTGTACCTTCTGCCTCACCCTGGTTCTGACCCATTTGTCTGCCTTCTTTCCCAATTCTTGGGGAGAGGTCAGATCAGAGTCCACCAGGTACTGATGCAACAGCTGATTTTGACAGTTATTAAGAATCTGCTCCCTCATGATAAGATTGTACAATCCTTTGAAGTCACATACCTTACTGCCCACTAACCAACCTTCCAGAGCCTTAGCAGAACAATCAACAAAGTCCACCCAGTCTTGAGTCTGTGCTTTGTGGGTATCTCTGAACTTTAACATGTATTGTTCAGTTGTTAGGCCAAACCCATCAATCAATGCACTCTTCAAGACTGTGTAATTGTCAGCATCCTCTTCTCTAACAGAGAGGAGCTTATCTCTACCTTTGTCTGCAAAGAAGAGCCACAAGATTGCTGCCCACTGCTCCTGAGGGACCCTCTGTACTTTACAGGCCCTCTCTAGAGCAGTTATCCATTTGTGGATGTCATCCCCACTCTGGTAGGGAGGGACAATCTTGCTCAGGTTTCTATGGTCATAAGACCTTTCCCTACCACTAGGGAAATTGCTGCCACCATGGGACTCTAGTCCCAACTTCCTTCTTTGCCTTTGAAGCTCTAGGGACTCCCTGTCTATAGCCAACTGCTCTCGTCTGAGTCTCAACTGAGCTTCTCCATACTTGAGCAGTCTCTCTTTCCTCTCACTGGAGGATTCCCTCCTATGAGAGGAAACAGAGGTCCCTACTGAGGTGTCAGAGTGGTTAGACTCCTGAGAAGGAGATCTAGACCTTCTGGGGACACTCCCAACTCTTCCTGGGGGGACAAAGGGGAGGTCATTCTAAGTCTCCTCCTCATCCTCAGGAGTAGCTGCATTGTCCAGGTCAGGATCATTGTCATCCCCCTGGCCAGTTTCAGAGGTCAGGTCCTGGGCATTTTCATCCCTGGTCCCTTCCTCCTCTTCTGCCCCACCCTCTCTGCCTACCCTTGCAGACCCTATGGGTCTTCTAAGATCATCTAGCAGAAGCATCTCCAGGAGACGTTGGGTGTTGGCACTTTTGCCTGTCTTCAACTTCCTAACCTTGCACAACTCTCTTAATTCCAAGAATGAGAGGTTGTCATATCTGGATGGCAGGAGCCCACTGGTTCCTGGCAGTGAAGACATTACTAGTGTGGTGTGGTGTGGTGTATGCACTACCTATACTAGTGTGGCCTACTAAACTCTTGAGTTGTAGAAAGGGTGTGCTATCCCTTAACACACAACTCTACGTTCAGTAGAACTTACTGTATACTAAGCTTGTTATTATATGTACCTAAGGTACCCTTAGTGGTTTTCAGTTGATCAATTCAATTGAGATTATCTGGTAAAACAATAGCAAGCTGGAATCCCACACGCTGCACACCAATGTGAGAAGTTGGCCTGGCATATGCTGTCCACTAATTATAGTGGGCACCTTGTACCAGTCCAAACAACCCCTTATTGGAGATAGGTTAAAGACAACCTTTATTGAAAGCTATCCTAGTGGTAGCTATGGAGAGCAGCCTTCAGGCTAAGTCTTGAAGGAATGTAAAGCAGCTTGTTTTACCAGTCTATACTCTCTTGAGTGACCAAATGAAAGAGGACCACACCAGGTATATATATAAAATATATGTATTTTTTTTAAACACACCCCTCTAGTCTCTTTATGAGGCTAGAGTTCGAAGTACATAAGTTGCAAGTCAAATATCAACAGTAATAGCACAAATACACGTTTGAGCCCTAGGGGCGTACCAAACCATATACCAAAAAAGTGGTATAAGAACCACGACTGAGCTAGACACAAGGCCTAGAGCCTGTAGAAGTGCTTGGACCCCAAGGAACCACCCAAGGTAGTGACACAGGGGACCCACGGGGGACGCGTGTAGTGTGAGAACACAGCCGCGAGCCACCGTTGACTTCTATGGGGAATGTCGCGGTTGGAGTTTTAAAGAAAAAGGACACTTAGAGGAGGACTTGGAGCAAACCCCTTTAGAACTAGGCCGTTCTAGAGTCAATACCCACGGGAGCACCGGAGTACTCGTGTTACCTCACCCAGGGGAGCCGGGTGCATAGGTGTCTTTCGGGGTCGGGTTTTGTCGTCGTTTTCAATGGCGATCGGCTGCAAAGTGCTGCTGGCGGCCAAGTCGAAAGTGTCCGGGTGGATCCAAGGATGGATCGAAGATCTGAAGAACCTGAAAGCAGAGGGGACAGAGTCTGGGTCACTAGCCAGTGACCAAGAAGGCGATGAGCAGATGCCCACCGATGTCGGGTGCTTCAGGTAGGTTGACGGTCGTCTTGACTCTTCAGCCACGAGGTCCAGGAGGCGTCGACGACAACCAGGAGCTGGATTCGAGCTGTCCCACGACGTCTGTCGATTGCTGCGGTGTCGGCGACCGGATTGGACCCAACAAGCCTTGGCAACAGCAAGTCACGTGGAAACAAAGAAAGGACGTTGATGCAGACCAGCAAGGTCTGGGGGACTCACCCAGCGAGGGTAAGTCAGGGCACGTCTGGAGCAACCAGGAAAGCCCAAGCAGAAGAAGAGTTGCCTTCGGGAGGGCCCACTAGCCAACGGACTAGCGACCGCGAAGGAGCCTGGCTCACAGGACACTCGTGGAGTGGGGGCCAGTGATCTTCGGTGCAGTCGGTGCTGGAGGCGGGGGCTACTCGGAGCCCAAAGCACAACTTCGTGGGAGACCAGGAAGAGGATGCACTTGCAAAAGTTCTCAGTGCCCAGGGGTCACGGTTCCTCGTTACCCACGACAGCTACGGGCCTCAGCTTTGCTGGGGACTCAGGGCAGCCGTAATCTAAAGTCCTAAGGACTGGGGTCCCATACTTATATGAAGTTAGGGGGTTGGACATACTCTGGGGACCACCTATGGGAGGGTCAGGGAAGAGGGGTGGTTACACCCATTCCCTTTGTCCAGTTTTGCGCCAGAGCAGGGGCAGGTAGCCCCTGCAACCGGTTTGAACTGGGCTATGCACAGGGACACCAAATGTGCCCCCAGTGCCGGACTTCAAAGCACCAGAGAGTGCTCCCGCCCAGCCCCAATACACACTTTCCTGTCTGGGGAGGTGGTTACACCTCCCTTCGACAGGAAACCTATTGTCTAGGCCTCCCCTGCCGGAGTTTCGGTCAGCGAAAAAGAGGACAAGGGGGACCCTACTCACTAGGAACCAGGGTAAGTCATATGTATCCGAAAACAACGGTTCTAGCAAGAATACAATAAATCTATACTGGTAATTAAAAATGCACAATCGCAATCATTTAGGGTTAAGGATGTCAGAAAAGAGAGCCTCGCAGACTTGGTGTTCATAATAATTCTTTTTTATCCAAATTTTTATAATTCAAAAACAATACATACACCGACCGAGAAGAACCACAATAGTGATTATATGTCCCAAGCAAATGAAACCATCTAATACATTGTGAACAGACATGTGATATATACAGAACTTGGTTTCCACAATTATTGAAAAAGACAACGACCACAACATGAATTGATAATAATTATAGCCTCTGTGTACAATAGTCAGAGCTATTTGAAATGGTTCGCTATCAATCGAGTCGACGACGTTTCGACCCTCTTGCAATGTGGGGTCTCCTCAGGACCAAGGGGTAAGGGACAATCTGATGGTAGTATTACAGCCGCGTGAGAGGCACATAAAGTGTGAGACACCCGTGAAATGAGAAAGAAGAAATTAATACTCACACGGGGACTCGGTCGAGCACCCCGTGTGAGAGACGAATGACCGCCATTGTTACCAGGCAGACGACCAGAGCAGTTCTCATCCTATGTGGCATATTTCAAAAGCCTTATTCTCCTGCCGTGGCACTACCGGTCCCGCGACTTTATCTATCCAGCGGAGGATCCTGCTCAGGTACCACTACATTGAGTGGTGTTGATCCTGCCCACTATTGTGACTGAGCCACAATTGATTAATACCAGTTCACAGCCCTTCGTCTCTCACACGGGGTGCTCGACCGAGTCCCCGTGTGAGTATTAATTTCTTCTTTCTCATTTCACGGGTGTCTCACACTTTATGTGCCTCTCACGCGGCTGTAATACTACCATCAGATTGTCCCTTACCCCTTGGTCCTGAGGAGACCCCACATTGCAAGAGGGTCGAAACGTCGTCGACTCGATTGATAGCGAACCATTTCAAATAGCTCTGACTATTGTACACAGAGGCTATAATTATTATCAATTCATGTTGTGGTCGTTGTCTTTTTCAATAATTGTGGAAACCAAGTTCTGTATATATCACATGTCTGTTCACAATGTATTAGATGGTTTCATTTGCTTGGGACATATAATCACTATTGTGGTTCTTCTCGGTCGGTGTATGTATTGTTTTTGAATTATAAAAATTTGGATAAAAAAAGAATTATTATGAACACCAAGTCTGCGAGGCTCTCTTTTTCTGACATCCTTAACCCTAAATGATTGCGATTGTGCATTTTTAATTACCAGTATAGATTTATTGTATTCTTGCTAGAACCGGAGTTTCGGTCAGCAGCAGGAGGCCAGACCTGTGTCTGTGGCAGCGGCATCCATTTTGTGATGCCAGGGCTCTGTAAAGAAGTTACCGGGTAGGTCGGTGGGTACATGTCTCTCCCTCTAGAAGGGTGGAATGCTACCCCCGCCGCCAGGCTGGCGGGGGGGGGGGTAGTATTCCAAGATGTTTGACACCAGACACGACATGTTTTGGTGCAGCCAGTCCAAAGTTAGCATTGTACCGCGAGGATATAATGCACTTAAGAGTATATGGTCAGGCTGTACCACAAACAGCATCAGAGGAGGGACTCCGAATGCTGCAGAGGGGCTCTGCTCATGCAGGGGCACCCTCTCACATAAAAACCAAGCACTCTGCCTTCAGGATTGTTAAGGCCTGCCATAGGAGTGACTTATAGGTTTATATGTGTGTGCAATGGTAGTGATATAGGTAGCCTATACCGCAGTAAGGGGTGCATGCACCACCTTACCCAGGCTGCAGTAGCAGACCTGTGGTGTCATTTTGGCTGGCCTTCCAGGGGTGGCATAATACATGCTTCAGCCCCTGGCAGGCCTCTGGGGTACCTATGCCCTGGGTACATAGTATACCATATACTAGGGACTTATAAGGGCACTCCAGATTCCAATCAAAGATGTACCTAAGGTTCATGGAAACCATTTTAGAGAGGAAGCAGCTAGGCTGGGGTTCTGATTAGCAGGGCCCCAGCCAGACTAAAGTCGAAAAACAGTGAAGCATCAGCAAAAAGTGGGGGTACCCATGTGAAGCAGATCCTACTCTCCTACATGCGCCATCAAACTTCCTGTGTTTATTAAACTGCCACCTTTGCTATACCTATGTGTGACATATCGATACCCATGTAAGACATATCGATACCCATGTGTGACATATCGATACCCATGTATAACATATCGATACCCATGTGTGACATATCGATAACTATGTGTGGCATATTGATACCCATGTGTGACATCTCAATACCCATGTGTGACATATCGATACCCATGTGTGACATATTGATACCCATGTGTGACATATCGTTACCCATGTGTGACATATCGATACCCATGTGTGACATATTGATACCTATGTGTGACATATTGATACCGATGTGTGACATATCGATACCCATGTGTGACATATCGATACCCATGTATGACATATCGATGCCCATGTGTGACATATTGTTACCTATGTGTGACATATCGATACCCATGTGTGACATATCGATAACTATGTGTGGCATATTGATACCCATGTGTGACATCTCAATACCCATGTGTGACATATCGATACCCATGTGTGACATATTGATACCCATGTGTGACATATCGTTACCCATGTGTGACATATCGATACCCATGTGTGACATATTGATACCTATGTGTGACATATTGATACCGATGTGTGACATATCGATACCCATGTGTGACATATCGATACCCATGTATGACATATCGATGCCCATGTGTGACATATTGTTACCTATGTGTGACATATCGATACCCATGTGTGACTTATCAATACCTATGTGTGACATTTCAATACTGATGTGTGACATTTTGATACCCATGTGTGACATATCAATACTATGTGTGACATATCGATTCCTATGTGCGGCATATCAATACATATGTGTGACATATCAATTCCAATGTACAACATATTAATACCTATGTGTGGCATATTAATTCCTATGTGTTATATATCAATGCCTAGGCGTGACATACCAACACTAAGTGTGCCATATTAATGCCAATTGAATACCTATGGGTGGTGTATTATTACCTATGTGCGACTTATTAATACCTATGTGTGACTCGTAATACACATGGGTGACATATCATTAACTATGTATGACATATCAGTACCTATGTGTGACTATTAATACCTTTTGTGTGAATATTGATACCTTATGTGTGACATATTATTATCTATGTGTGATGATAAAAATAAGTATAATTGAGATATAGGGGTATGGATAGGGAAGTGTAGTAATACTTTAAAAAATGTAAAGTAAATGTAATATTAATAGGTGTAGGAAGCTGGCTCTGTATATGGTATACCACTGGGTGGTAATACCGTGCACAGAGTCCAGGGGTTCCCGAGAAGTGCACAGGGCTCAACGTAAAACCCAAAGTGCTCTATTAGAGGTAGAGTGGGGCGAGCAGCCTTAGGCCTAACACAGGGGAGTGTAAGACATTTATTGCAGAACAGTGATCAATAATGGACACACGACTCAAGGAGATCAGAGCAATTTTATAAAAAGATACTTTGTTTGTACTTTATTTTAAGACCAGATCTTAGCAATATGGTAAGTATGTTTTTAATTAAAAATACTTTTCACTTTGAAAAATCGACACAGGACATTTTCAGCACAGTTCAATGTTATCCTACGGGAAAAACAACTTTGCGGTTAATTAGGTAAGTACGCAACTTGCAGGTCCAGCCTTCGGGACCATGGGTCAGCAGTGGGCAAGGGTCATGTGAGTAGCAATACTGCACCACCAGCGGCACAGGGGTGGCCGGGTGCAGAGTTCAAAATCGGCGTTTGGCTCAATGCGTTTCAACGGAGACTGGGGGTCCTTGAAGCAACGCTGCTTGTGGGTTAGTGGGATGGTTGTAGGAGCCAAGCTTTTGGTGTTAGGACCAGCACATAGGGGGACACAAAGCAGCACCAAAGATACACCACCAGCGGCACAGGGGCGGCCGGGTGCAGGGTGCAAACACAGCATCGGGCCCCCAATGCAATCCAATGGAGTTTCTTCTTTTTTGGAAACAGGCTGCAGGTGTTGAACTGCACTAGCGACAGCATAGGTAAGTTGAGGTGTTGGGGGTCACAGGGGCACCGCTGGGCGAGCTCACCAAAGTTCGGGGGCTGCGGGTGCCTTTAGACGTCGGAAATCTTCTTACTGCTCTTCTTACACTTTTTTCGCCCGTTTTTCCCCACTGCTGCTGCCCCCGCAGCCCCTCCCCCCCAGCACAACCAGTGCGTCCGGCCCAAGCCAGTTCCCCTCCCCGCTCCCGCTTCCCAGCTGTCCAGCCTTCCCCGACCCCTACTTAATGGCGGCGGCTGCAGGGACAGGCGAGCAAGACCACTGACTCATTGTCAGTGAAATTGCTCTCCCACCCTCGCAGCTCCACCATTAAGTGAGGCCTACCCCGAGCCCCTGCACTCTTGAGTATTGGTGTTCGAGGCCCTCCGCCACCCGCAGGTTATACCTGTGCCTCATCCCTGGTGGTCCAGTGGACCTCTGTCTCCTTCTCTCGCTCCGCTTTTCCTCTCATGCTCCGTTTTACTAGTTTTTTCACCCTCATTTGTATCTCTCCCTTTTACTCTCCTTCTATCTCTTTCCCCCACTTTTCTAGCACTTTTCTGTTTTATTCCACTTTTATTCCACTCTTTCCCACTGGCGCGCCAAAGGCAAGCCCGTCTGCGCTGTCCGCGACCCGACCGCGACCGGCGCCAGGAACCCTGGACCTCCGCACCGCCAACGCTAAGACCCAGCGGCACTCCACGCACTCAACCCAGGCCGCAACAACAACTGCAAGCTAGCATCACCAGCCGACACCCACGGACCCTTCAGCTGTCACCGCTGCTGGCACACCTGCAGCACCACCAGGAACACGGACCCAGCACAACCCGCCTGCAAGAACACACCCGAACCGAAGACCCTGCAATGCATCCTCCTCAACGTCAGATCACTCCACAAACACACCACCGAAATCTGGGACCTCCTCGACAGCACCACCCCGGACGTAGCATTCTTCACCGAAACCTGGACCAACTCCACCTCGGAACTGGACATCGCCATTCCCCAAGGATACAAGATCTCCAGGAAGGACCGACCCACCCGCCCGTGAGGAGGAATCGCCATCGTCCATAAATCCACCCTCCGCCTGAGCACACTCCCAGACGAGCACGCAGACCTGATGGAACACCTTCACTTCAAGATACTGGCCAGCCCTACCACCACCCTCCGGGGAACCCCCATCTACCAACCCCATGGACCCCGCGGACCATTCGCCAACGCCATCACGGACATCATCTCCCCGCATGCTATCACATCCACCAACTACACCCTGCTGGGAGACCTCAACTTCCACCTCGACAACCAACTAGACCCCAACACTGCATCCCTCCTGGACAACCTCCACAACATTGGACTTTGCCAGACCGTGACCGAACCCACGCACTCAGTGGGACACACCCTCGACCCCCTATTCACAACAGGAAACTCCATCACTTTCAGCCACTCCACCGAACTCCCGTGGACAGACCATCGATGCATCCACTTCTCCTTCAGAACACCCACCACCCACAGACACCATCACCTGCTCCCACGGAGAAACTGGACCAAAATCACCAACGACCAACTCACCTCCTCACTCAGCAACTCCACCCCGACCACCGCGGAAGACGATGACCCCAACACAGCAGCCCGAACTCTGCACAGATGGATCACCGACAGCGTCAACACCATAGCCCCCCTCAAGAAGAACAACAACACACATGCCAAGAAGGCCAGATAGTTTACCCCCGAACTTCGAGAGTCCAGGCGCACCTGCCGCCGCCTCGAGAAGACCTGGAGGAACTCCAAATCCACAGAAGCCCACAACAACTTCAAAGCCGCCACCAAAGCCCACCACCAGCTCATCAGAAACACGAGGAAAACTGCAATTGAAGACAGAATCTCCACACACGCACACAACAGCAAAGAACTCTTCAACATCATCAAGGAGTTCGCCCAACCCACCAGCGAGTCGACTGACATTCCTCCCTCACAAGACCTCTACAACAAACTCAGCACCTTCTTCCACCCCAAAATCAAGAACATCTACGACAACTTCGACAAAGACAACCAACACAATGACAACTTCGACGAAGACAACCAACACACTAAACCCCCACCAGCCACCCATGACACCCTGAAGCCAACGATTGACAGCTGGACAGCCCTCACCACCGAAGACACACTGAAGACGATGAAGTCAATACACTCCGGGGCCCCCACGGACCCATGCCCCAACCACATCTTCAACAGAGCTGCCGACACCATCGCACCCATGCTTCGCCACACCATCAACCGCTCCTAAAAAAAAATCTAAATCCGTATTTGTAAAGTGCGAACTACTCACCCTTACGGGTCTCAAGGCGCTGGGGGCCGTTGTGGAAATTAAGTGAGCTATTGCCCAGAGTCACAGGGTGCTGAGCTGAGCTGCCGCCGGAGCCAGGGATCGAACCGTGACCCCTGTGCTCCGAAGTCAGCTGCCCTGGCCGCTGCACCACACCTCTCCCTGGTGAACGCCTCCTTCCCCGACCCCACCGACCTCAAGAACTACAGACCCATCTCCCTGCTCCCGTTCCCAGCGAAAGTCATCGAGAAAGCCATCAACAGCCAACTCGCCACATTCATCGAAGAGCACAACATCCTCGACCCGTCCCAATCCGGTTTCAGAAAAAACCACAGCACAGAAACCGCCCTCCTCGCCGCAACAGACGATATCCGCTCCCTACTGGACAAAGGAGAAACAGTAGCCCTCGTCCTTCTCCACCTCTCAGCGGCCTTCGACATGGTATCCCACCGCACCCTAATACGCAGACTCCAAGATGCAGGGATCCGGGACAAGGCCCTCGACTGGATCTACTCTTTCCTCTTCGGCAGAACGCAGCGGGTCAGACTCCCCCCTTTCCTCTCTGACCCTACACCAACCACCTGCGGAGTCCCCCAGGGGTCCTCCCTCAGCCCAACGCTCTTCAACGTCTACATGACTCCGCTCGCCCCCATCGTCAGAACCTACGGACTCAACATTGTTTCATACGCAGACGACACCCAACTCATTCTCTCCCTATCCAACGAAGCCAACGCAGCCAAACACAACATCCAAGAAGGCATGTCGCCAAATGGATGAAAAGCAGCTGCCTACAACTCAACACTGACAAAACAGAAGTACTCATCATGGGCCCACACCCCAACGCCTGGAACGACACCTGGTTGCCCCCCGCCCTCGGAAGCCAACCCACCCCCACGGACCACGCACGCAACCTTGGAATCATCCTAGGCTCCGAGCTCAAAATGGACCGCCAGATCAACACCGTCGCATCCTCCTGCTTCCACACCCTCTGCCTCCTACGTAAGACCTTCAAATGGATCCCCCTCGAACACAGAAAGACAGTCACTCACGCCCTCGTCACCAGCAGACTCGACTACGGCAACGCACTCTACGCCGGAATAAACAAAAACCTCACCTGCAAGCTACAAAACATCCAGAACGCCGCCGCAAGACTGGTCCTCAACCTGCCAAGACACTGCCACATCTCCCAGCACCTGCGCACACTCCACTGGCTCCCCATCGAGGCTAGAATCACCTTCAAGATCCTCACCCACGCACACAAAGCCCTCCACAACACCGGACCACCATACCTCAACAGCCGACTCAACTTCCACGCACCCCAAAGAACCCTACGATCAGCCCAGCTCTCCTACGTAGTGGTTCCCCGCACCAGAAAGACCAGTTCGGGAGGCCGCCACTTCTCCTTCCTCGCGACCAGAGCCTGGAACGCCCTACCGCTCCACCTCAGACAGACTACATCACTCCCCATCTTCACGAGAAACCTCACAACTTGGCTCTTCGACAGACCCCCTCCTTGATGGATGGAACCTGCACCTCCCCTCCTCCCCAGCGCCTTGAGACCCTTACGGGTGAGTAGTTGCACTATACAAACCTGTGATTGATTGATTGATTGATTGATTGACTGCTCCAGTCGCGGTGGGGTCGACCCTACAGATTCACTCTGCAGGCGCCGTTGTGGGGTTCAGGAGAGGTCAAACAAAGCTGGATTCTGAGTCCTGGTTGCTGGGGAGACGTCACTGGGTCGTTGGGCCACTCAGACCTGGGCCGTGGGCGTCGGGTGCAGAGTGGGCATGAGTCACGGATCTGCCTGGATCCAGAGTCTTTGCTGGTTTGTTTCTTCTGGACAGGTCCGCTGTCCATGGGATATTTGGAGTCTTTGTTGAAGGCAGCAGTCCTCTCAGAGGTTTCAGAGGTCGCTGGCTGCAAGACAGGTCGCAGGTTCATCGAAGCTGGAGACAGGCTGGTAGGGCCGAGGCCAAGGCAGTCGTCGTCTTCAGGATTCTTCTGCAGGTGTGTCTTCTTTCTTCGTAGGTCATCGTAGATCTCCTCTCTAGGTCTGGGGGAGTCCTATAAATACAACATTTAGAGGGTGTATTAGGGGAGTAGCAGTTAGGGCCAAAGGTGGAGGGGACTGAAAAGTGTGCTTAACTTCACCTCCTCCACCAGAGGAGTGGAGTTGGCAAAGGTGGACACACCTTCTAGCCTTTCTAAGTTTTCCCACCGATTTTCCCGACCAAAGAGGTGGTGTAAAACGGGGGCTGCCATCTGCTGCTAGCAGCAGAGATTGGGGGTCGCATTCACAAAAGGGACAGGCCGTTGCAGCTTCCCTCACTAGCACTGTGCCCATCCTGGGGGAGCAAGTGTGACACCTCTGCCCAGGATGTGCATTGTTTCTGGTCCCAGAGAGCAGAGGCTCTCCACCGAGGGGTCCAGAAACATGTCTGGTGGTGGCAGGCTGCCTAAAGCCAGTCAGTGCCCACACCAGGGTCAGTAGTTTTTCAGGGGGCACCTCTGAGGTGCCCTCTGAGTACTTGTTTTAATAAATCTCACACTGGCATCAGAGTGGTTTTATTACAAGAAGTTGTTTGGTATCAAACACTCCTGGGTTCAGTGAAGCCATCATGGTGCTGTCGAACTCGAGTTGTCGAGTTCCCAACCCATGTACTCTTTATGGCTTCCCTGGTACTTACAGTATTAGGAAATAGACCCTAATACTGTAGGGGCATATCTGTTCATGCACATATGCCTACACCTGTGATATAGTGCACCCTGCCCTAGGGCTGGTAAGGCCTGCTAGAGGGATGACTTACCTATATCGTAGGCAGTGCTCGTTGGCATGGCACACAGGCGGTGTGCCATGTCGACTTGATCATGTTTTCACTTCACAGGGGCATGCCAGCTGCAGCGGCATTGGCATGGTCCTAGTGAGGGGGTCCCAGGGGACCCACTTCAGCCTCCAGACCCTAGGTACCCAGGGTACCACTTACTAGGGACTTACAGGGGGCAGAAGTACCAATTGTGGACATGTTTTTGGGGAAATTACACTGGTCCTGGGAACCTGGACATCAGGGACCCAGTACTCTACAGTCAAAGTTGCATCAAAAGCCAGGCGAAAAGTGTGGTGGGGGAGGGGGCACTGCAACAGAACCCCATGTTCTCACAATAGGTAATAAATATATATAATTTAATAGTGTATTGGTTATGCAACACTTAACTACTGGAAAGGGATGCATATGATATACGGGCTATTGGTGGCAAAGTGTATCAATGCTCAGGTATTAATTTAAATACCGGAGCATTCATTTTTAATATACATTTAATAATAATAGAACATTTATTAAAAAATATTAAATAATGTTTTGATCTTGTAACACTTTCAAACAGGGACCGGATGCATGGGACATAGGGGCTATGGGTGGGTAAGTGTACTAATACCCAGGTATGAACTTAAATACCTGAGCATTAATTTTCAATATAATTTAAAAATTAGAAATGTAATTTTAAAATGATTTACATTTGTTTTGGTCTTGCAACACTTTCAAACTGTGACGTGGTGCAGGGGATATGTGGGTTAATAATAATAATATAGTCATTTATAAAGCGCCTGGCTACTCCAACTGGTGTGTCCCCGCGCTATAGAAGCCGTTACACGCGAGAGTCAGACAGGGAGACAAGGCTATAACTCGTAAAGCCAGGTTTTTAGGCCTCTACGAAAGACGTTCTCAGATTTTTCTGCACGCAGCAAAGGTGGAAGAGTGTTCCAATTTTTGGCTGCCAGATAGCCAAATGAGCGTGCACCCATCCTCGCCCTTTTGATTTTTGGGACTTTGAGCAGATGGGCTCCTGTCGATCTCAACTGCCGAGTAGGGTTGTAGGGGGTCAGGAGATCATACAGGTAGCTGGGTCCTTTCCCCTGTAGACTCGGGTGACAAACATAAGACTTTAAAAAGAATTCTCTTACTAACCGGCAGCCAGTGAAGGGTGTCAAGGGCTTTCGTCGCTGAAGCTCCCTTAGGTAGATTGAGAACGAGGCGTGCTGCCGCATTCTGAATGCGTTGCAGTCGTTGCAAGCTTCCTTTTGATGCTCCCAAATAAAGGACATTACCATAGTCCAGCTGCGAGGTCACAAGAGTGTGAACTAGGGTTTTCCTCGCCGAGGCGGGAAGGATGTCCAAGGTTTTCCTTAGCATTTTAAGGGTGCCAAAACATCCCCCTGCGACCTTCCTAGTGTGGGACTCGAAAGACAGTTTTGGAGCAAGCCACACTCCAAGATTTTTTACTTCTGTTTTAGGCGTGGGGACGGGCCCCAACCTCTGGGGCCACCAGGCTGAGCCCCAAAAAGAGGAGGATTTCCCAATGATCATAACCTCCGTCTTACTACCATTCAGCTTTAGGCAGTTGTTCAACATCCATGAGGCTAGATCATTAAGACAAGAGGAGAACTGCATAGCTGACTCATTGGAGTCCTGTGCTAGGGTCACTACAAGTTGGGTGTCATCCGCATATGACACCATGGTGATCTTGTGTTTTTCCACAATAACTGCCAAAGGGCCGATATAAAGATTAAAAAGAGTGGTGCTCAGAATAGAGCCCTGTGGAACCCCTTGTAGGAGTGGCAGAATTTTAGATCGATGTGGGTGCTGTGCAACCTGGAAACTACGGTCCTGTAAAAAGGACTGTATCCACTTAAGTGCTTCTCCATCCAACCCGCGCGCCCGGAGTCGTTGTAGAAGAAGTTTGTGGGATACCGTGTCGAAGGCTGCACTTAGGTCCGTAGAGACTCTGTACCAAAAAGAAGTGCTGACTCAGTTGAATATGAGGCTCTAAACCCCGATTGTGTTGGGTGGAGAAGATTGTGTTGATTGATATGAGCCACTAATTGTTTGTTCACCACCTTCTCTGCAATTTTAGAGATGTAGGGAAGCAGAGAGATGGTGCGAAGATTTTCCAGCAACCCGGGGTCAGCCGAGGGCTTTTTCTTCAAAGGTAGAACAGTCGCGTGCTTCTATGTCCTAGGGACCTCCCCACATTTAAAAGATAGTTGGGTGGGTAAGTGTATGATTACTCCAGTGTTACCCTAAATGCCTGAGTATTAATTTTCATTGCGCATTTAACATGAATACAAATATAATACACAAATTATTCAATAATGTTTTTGACTTACAATACTTTCAAACTGGGGCGGAATGCAAGTGATGTAGGGTCTATGTGTGGGTAAGTGTATTAATACTTAGGCATTAACTTAAATAGCGGAGCATTACCTTTTAATGCAATTTTAAAATTATAAGAAAAGTAATTTTTAATATAATTTAAATATTAGAAGTGTCATTCTAAAACTATTTAAACATGTTTTTGTCTTGGAACACTTTCAAACTGATGTTATGTTATGGGGAATTTGTAGAGCGCACGTGCACCAACAGGTCTCTTGGCGCTGAGTTAAAAAACCACCACAGAAGTTGTGTCTAGCAGTAGGCTTGGGTGAAGAGCCAGGTTTTCAATTTTCTTCTAAAACACATAGAATCAGTCATCTGTCTGACCTCGATCGGCATGGAGTTCCAGAGTTGGGGACCCAACTTGGAAAAGCGCGAGCCACCCATTCTTTTGCGCTTAAATCTGGGGGCGGTCAACAAGTTCATTTGTGCCGATCTGAGATTCCGTCTTGGGAGGCGTGGGTGGATCTTTGTAGAAAGAAATTTGTGGCCCCTGTGGTTGATTGCCATAAAGATAATACCGCCCGTCTTAAACATGGACCTCTGTACTACGGGAAGCCAGCGGAGCTCCTTCAGCAGCGGCTTCGTATGACAGTGCCTGCGTTGTTGGAAGATGATTCTGGCAGCTTGATTTTGGATCAACTGAAGCTTATAGGTTTGATTGAAAGGTAAACCTAAGTAGATGGCATTTGCATAATCAATTCTAGATAGAATCATGGCCATCAGGATTAACATGCTGGCCTCTCTAGTGAACAATCTTCTGAATTTTCTAAATTTCTCAGTCAGGCAGGATGACGTAACCATGCTTATCCGGGATTGCATTGCAAGGTTAGCGTCTATTTGAATGCCCAGACTTTTGACAACACTCGTAGGGGTCGGTGGGCTTCCTAATGTATTAGGCCAGTGTGTAGGAGTCCAATAGTTTAGACTGTTGTTGGAAATGACTATCTCTGTTTTATCAGAGTTCAGTTTAAGGTGGTTGTGATTCATCCAGTCTTTAATGTATAACATAGTGTTTTGGAAGAATACCTTGAATTCCTGTGTCTCATCAATTGAAAAAATCTGTTGCATGTCGTCCGCGTAATTGTAAATATTAACCTTCATTTGATAAAGGGAATGAATCAGGGGGCGAATGTAGAGGTTTAAAAGGTGGGGGGACAGAGAGGATCCCTGTGGTACCCCACAGTTTGTGGTGACTATGGAAGAGCTGTAAGGGGCAAGCTTAACTGATTGCGTACGATCTTTCATGTGTGGGTAAGTGTATTATTTCTGAGGTATTAATTTAAATATTGGAGTATTCATTATTTAATATAAACATATTATTAATAAAACAAATTAAAAATTATTTAATCATCATTTTATCTTGCAGCACTCACCAACTGGGTGGGATTTATAGGATATTGGGGCTAAGTGTGGGTAGTGCATTAATATTCAAGTATTAATTAAAATACTTAAGTATTACATTTTCATATAAATTTAATATTAATGAAAAATATTTAAAAAAACTATTAATTAAAGTTTTGGTATTGCAACACTTTGAAACTGGGATGGGATGCATGGTAT
This sequence comes from Calotriton arnoldi, assembly GCA_963921515.1. Classification (NCBI taxonomy): domain Eukaryota; kingdom Metazoa; phylum Chordata; class Amphibia; order Caudata; family Salamandridae; genus Calotriton; species Calotriton arnoldi. The sequence continues at coordinate 236,627 of CAWUFW010011159.1, read as the reverse complement.
ATAGGGGCTATGGGTGGGTAAGTGTATTATGACTCAGGTAAATATTTAAAAAACTAAGCATTCATTGTGAATATAATTTTATCATTATAAGAAAATTATTTTAAAAATGATTTATCATGTTTTTGTCTTTCAACATGCACCTATTGGTATTAGTAGCACTAGTTAGTACATCTACTGCAAAAAGAGAGAGCGGGAGTTGGTGTTAAGCCAATTAGAGTCGTTTTGTAGATTTTGATGTGTGCGAACGTGAACATTTATCCCATTGCAGGTTCCATTCGCATTGGGTCTGGGTCACTTGGTTTCAAAATATAAAAGGATCAAAACAATCTAAAAAAAGAATAAACGTTACATTATGCTTTACATATTCCTATTGTTTTGTTTACTTTTTAGCATCGTGTTTTTTTAAAACGTGAACCTGAGATGAGTAATAAAAAGACACGAAGATTGGAAGAAGATAAGAAGATGCTAAGATTAGGCAGAAAAGAGGGTTTATTTTTCACAAATGAACTTGTTTTTTGGGAGGGTAAAATATTTTTTTAAAGGGATCGCGTGTTTTTTCAATCTGGATAATTGGAGTGAACGATTTTTGGGGAAACTGCCCTGAAAAAACATTAACAATAATTGAAAAACTGCGGATAAGTCAAAGTTAAACAATTTTAATGTTCACTTTTAAAAGAAGATGATTTAAATTGTGTTATGGTTGGCAAAACAGGAAATAAATTCTAGTTAATAGTCTAAAATATATACAATGTTTTCCAGGTAACTCGAGTAATAAAAAATATTGTCATTTTAATGCCAATCTTTGAAACATTTCTTTGCTTCTTTTAGACATGCAAGGCTGCAGACTGCCTGTCAAAGATTTGTGCTTGCCTCACTTCTTGAAAACTTTGCTCCTTTTTAAAAAAATTCAACAAATGGTACAAGTCGGGGTGACTTTTGCCAATCGCATTATTGAAACTGTTAGGCCAACCCTCAAAGGCATTATTTTTTTTGTCTCTCCTTCCAGACAGGTAGTAAAGCAGTTCCACCACTCGATAGGAAAACATGGTTCCTTCCCTGACTAGTGTTCGAATAGTAAATCTGCCCTGTCCACTGCCCAGCAACGTCTCTGAAGTCACCCCTGACTCGTGTTTGAATAGTAAATCTGCCCTGTCCACTGCCCAGCAACGTCTCTGAAGTCACCCCTGACTAGTGTTAGAATAGTAAATCTGCCCTGTCCACTGCCCAGCAACGTCTCTGAAGTCACCCCTGACTCGTGTTCGAATAGTAAATCTGCCCTGTCCACTGCCCAGCAACGTCTCTGAAGTCACCCCTGACTCGTGTTTGAATAGTAAATCTGCCCTGTCCACTGCCCAGCAACGTCTCTGAAGTCACCCCTGACTAGTGTTAGAATAGTAAATCTGCCCTGTCCACTGCCCAGCAACGTCTCTGAAGTCACCCCTGACTCGTGTTTGAATAGTAAATCTGCCCTGTCCACTGCCCAGCAACGTCTCTGAAGTCACCCCTGACTCGTGTTTGAATAGTAAACATTTTATTTTACTAATAATTGAAGGTGAAAAAATGTCTCATACACTTTTTACTTATTTTGTTTTAATTTTAAAAAATAGTTTCTTTTCTGAGAATAATACACCAATTACTATTGCTATGAGGTCTTTGATTTTTTGCGAATGCTTTTTTTGTTTGAAATCTTTCTGTGAATTATATAGTATTTACCTCAAAGAAAATAATTGTATTGAAATATTTCTATGTTATATTGGCTCTTTATTGAGGTATTGTTGCAGTACTTACTTGTGTAGGTAGGAGGCAGTGTATTGTAAGGGATCGCTGTGAGAGACTCTCCTGGGCTTGCAGGCACATCCGGTCCCTACAGAGGGCAGTGTACCACTGGTCACAAAATGGTGGACGGTCGAAGTTAGAGAGCTTGCGATGTATAACCACTTTTTTAAAATAAAATATGCTGCAGATTTTTTGGGGTAATTTTAAAACATGACTGAACCATTAAATTTGGTGCTCAATGATTTTTTGTACAATTAAATGTGATGACGTCCATCATCTTGGTGGAGGCACTTTTCAAGCTAACCTGGCTGATGAAGGGATATAATGTTATTGTCAATACATGTTTAATTAAGTAGTAATAGTGTATGCGGCTGCTTTATTGTGTTTTTTTTCTATGTATTTAAGGTTTTTTTGCATTTCAAAAGTGTGTGGCAAATGTATGCGTGGTAAAGGCATGCGTGGTAATGGTTTGCATGGTAAAGGCATGAGTGGTAATGGTTTGCGTGGCAAAGCCATGCGTGGTAATGGTTTGCGTGGTAAAAGCATGCGTGGCAAAGCCATGCGTGGCAAAGCCATGCGTGGTAAAGACATGCGTGGTAAAGGCATGCATGGTAATGGTTTGCGTGGTTAAGGCACGCGTGGTAATGGTTTGCGTGGTAAAGGTATTTTTAATTATAATCATGGTAAATGCATGGTAAAGGTCTGCGTGCTACAAACTGTGTAGTACATGTGTGCGTTGTAAAGGCACAGGTGCAAATGTCATACACCCCCTAGTGATATTTCATCTTCGGTCTTGTCTATATATATTCCCAGGCATTGTTAACGTGTTTTAGTGCATGATTGCTTGTGTCATAGCTTCACTGGTGTGAGGCACAGAGGTGAATTTTGTCAAATTCATCATATTTCACAAAATCATAAAAAAAGAAACTTAACAATGTTCGGCCCGATTCACAGAACTAACTTAAGACAAAATCCTAAACTTACTACCATTTTGGTATTCACAGAAGGCACTTACTCATTTTGGTATTCACAGAAGGCACTTACTTACTCATTTTGAGTAACTTACTCATTTTGAGTAACTTACTCATTTTGGTATTCACAGAAGGCACTTACTCATTGATGTCTGGTCTTGGTCTTGGTGGGTTCGCGGACCCTTAAAAGACACAGAGTGTTTGTGAGCAGTCTACCAGGCCAACTGGAAATTTGGTCTATTCTGCTGACTGTGGAGTGCAGTTTCCGGACTGCTTTTGATTTGGTTTGTGGACCGTTTTTGTTGGTTGATGTTGTATTTGTCCATTAGGGACAGTGCATGTGTCTTATATTAAGATGCCTTGTTTAAGTAAGTTAGGGTGTTTTGGATGTCGGTGTTGTTCTACCGAGGCTCGATTGGAAGAGAGGCAGCCTGCGCCTCCGGAAGGTACCCCAAATTTTGATGTATACGTCAAGCACGGCATTGGCCCTATTATGTTTAGCACGTTGTGGAATAAATATACGAGGGACAATGCTGACTTACAGTGGCCGCTTACTGGCACTTTTGATGAACAAAAGTTGAATTACTTGCAGGACAAATTGTTTGCCAAAAAGAGCAGGCAGTCGATGTGTTACAAAGAGAAGACAAGCGTAGTAAGATGAAGAGTCTTCTTTATTCGTTCCTTTCACCATCACAGGTTCCAGTCAGCTGGAGTCAGCCGTGGAATGTTCATAACACATCAGAGTGGTACATACCAAGAGGTGGAGGGAGGGGGGGGTGGCGGGGCATACCAAGTACAGATTATAACACATCTCCTTACATAGGGAAGGAAAGGAAAGGAAAGGACTGGGAGGGAGGAGAGAGCGGGAGAGCCAGGCAAATACAGGCAGTAACAGTTTAATCCGCAAAATGTGGGGGTCTCTAAATTCCCCATGCGTGAAATGCAACCTTAGGAAGGAACACATATGTGGAACAAAGAGAAAAGCAATAGAACACAGAACTGATAAGCCTTATATAGTACAATAGTCCTTTATCCACACAGGCGTGGACTTGGTTCTTTGGGATCTCCTTGGAGCAACACTACACCTCTCACCCCCTTGGGCATCAACATGAGGAACATTTACGTGCCTATGAGGGACAATTCTGTCCATGCTCCAGGTTTGCCCATTAGCAAGTCGAACTAGATTTCTGCCCACTTTTGTTACCTTTATGGGTTCTGAGAATCTTGTAGCCTCCCTTCTACGTGGTTTGGGAAGGTCCACGCGAACCCAATAACCTTCTCCGAACGTGCGAGATTTAACATGTTTTGTTACATCATAACTGTTTTTGTACTTGGATTGATGATCAACTACTCTTTTGTTAATCTCGTCACGATCTACTACACATGTATTTTGTCTTTTCAATGGAGGAGAGAGTCTGGTTTTGGGGACTCTACACTTCAAGGAGCTAAAAGGGGAAACCCCTGTGACCAAATTTGGGGTTGAGCGATAGACCCAAAATGTATCTTGCAAAGCATCTTTCGCTGAGATTCCTAAGATCTCTGCTCGCTGTAGACACTCTTTTACTAAACGGTTCATGCGTTCCACTAACCCGTTAGCACGGGGACAATATAGAGCCGTTTTGTGATGAGTAATGCCCATTTCAGATAAGAAATCTGTCATGTTTTCCGATGTAAATTGTACCCCGTTATCAGTAACCAGAATGTCCGGGATACCTTCATCGAAGAACACGTCCCTGAGAAAGCTGATGAGTACCTTTATGTTAATCTGGTGCACACACTTGTAAACCACCCAACGAGTGTGATAGTCCACCATGACCAGTATGAAGCGTTCATTTAAGGTTTTGAGATTGAGGGGACCAATGATGTCAAGAGCTAGTTTGGACCATGGACGATCTGGCACTACCACCGGGGACAGGGGGGGTTTCCGGACTTGATGTATTTTGTCTGAGCGGCTACACTCTAGACAGTTCCTTACCATGTGCTCAGCCATAGTATCCATCCCTGGCCACCAGTAGTCCAGTCTGATCTTGTTTTTAGTGAGGCTACGCCCTAAGTGGCCAATATGGGCTAAGTCCACAATTATTTGTTTCAATTTTACAGATGGAACGATTTTCTCACCCCTACAAACCGTTCCAGTTTCACATCCCAGTAACTACTCAAGGGTGTTGCGACCTCATTTTTCGTGTTAGGCCACCCATTGACTATATAATTTTTGAGGGCCTTCATTTCCTCGTCTGTTTGTAAACATTCCTCTTTATTTAGACAAGTCAGTTTAAGTATCATTTCATCAGATTCCACCAAAGTAGCACAATCATCAACCACAGACGGTGAGCGAGAAAGGAAATCGGCTACAACATTTTTGGTACCACGCACATATTTGACTGTGAAATTGTACCCCTCCAGTCCCAGGATCCATCTTGCGATCCTCGGTGTGGTTTTAGCTGACCCTTTTGTGGTGAACGCATACATGAGGGGCTTGTGATCAGTCTTCACAGTGAAGGGAATACCCCATAAGAAAAAACAGAAATGTTTGATGGCCCAGGCACAAGCGAGTGCCTCTTTCTCCACCACGGAGTAATTAGCTTCCGCCCCTTTAAGAGCGCGAGCAGCAAAGGCAACCACCTGCTCATTGCCGTTGACAAATTGGGTGAGACAAGCCCCCAACCCCTTGTTACTGGCGTCAGTGCATAGAACGGTGGTTTTGGTGGGATCAAACCTGCCCAGCGATGGGGCGGATGCGATGCTCTCATTCACTGTGATGAATGCAGCCTGACGATCCTTGTTCCACACAAAAGGGGTCCTCGCTTTGAGTAACACTCTCAATGGCTCCACAATACTGGCATAGTTACGGACAAATTTAGCATAATACTCGGATAAACCCAAGAATGATTTAAGGTCTTCAACACATGTTGGGGCAGCAGTATTCTGAATAGCATCGACCAGATCTACCTTGGGCTTTATTCCATCTTGAGAAATGGTGTGTCCTAGGTATTCTACGGATCCCACACCTATGCGACATTTGTCTTTCTTTAAGGTCAGGCCATGCTGCCTTAAGTTTGGCCAACACACTCCTCAGAAAGGAATTGTGCTCTTCCAAATCCTTCCCATAGATGAGAATATCATCCTGAAAGCACAGGGTACAGCTGTGCTGAAGCCAACCCAAAGGGCATGCGAATGTACTGGAATGCCCCAAGAGGGGTTATGAACGAGGTTAGGTGGCAGGAGTCAGGGTGAAGCTCTACCTGGTGATAGGCGGATGAGAGGTCTAGCACACTGAAACAACTTGCACCTTTGATAAGGGTAAGGACCTCATGTATGCGTGGCAAGGGATGCCTGTCCACCCAGATGTTTCGTTGAAGTCCCTCAGGTCAACACACAATCTGATCTCCTTGCTGGACGCTTTTGTGGTAAGAACAATGGGGGCCAACCACTGTGAGCTTTCTATGGGTTCAATGACCCCTTGTGACAAAAGTCTGTCTAGCTCGGCTTGGAAGGATGTTTGCATCATGTGTGGTATGGGCCTGACTTTGTGAGCCACTGGTCTAGCATTGGTTTTAAGCTTGATGGAGTGTTGGTAGTTTTTAAGTAACCCTAACTTATCCGTAAAGACTTTAGGGAAGTCATTACAAATCTATGTGCCCCCTACTGACGGATCCACTAAGAGAACTTGGTCAGGACTGTTGGGGTCTAACTTGATACCCAGTTCTCTTTGGTGTTTCCACCCCAACAAGTTGGATCTCTTCTGCGTGATGTAGATTTTGCCTACTGTACTCCTCCCTTTGAATCCTATGTTCATGGTGGTCATACCTATCAAGGGTATGGGGTCACCATTATAACCACCTGGATGAATGTCGGGAGGCTGCATGTCTTGTTGCCACGAGGGGAACAGTTTAGTGAACATCTCAGCTTCCACCAAAGTATAGCGGGAGCAAGAGTCTGCAAAGACGATCACTTCTTTCTTATCCAAAGTGATAGTACAAGAAGGGAAATCAGTAGTTTTATCCGAACTTTGCAGTTGAAATACATGTTTGGTTTCTTGGGGAGGTTCCTGTTCAATGGACAGTACAGCTTTGGAACGTTGATCTCTACAGACCCTGGCCAAGTGACCCCTTCTTCCGCATTTGTGACATGTGACTGATCTGGCTTGGCACCCTACATAGTTAGCCAGATAACTGGGGCTCCCACATCTATAACATTTAAGTTTGGTGCCCGAGGGAAGAACACTGGGTACCTTACTCTTGCTCTCTTTGCTGACCTCTTGTTTACTTATCACATTGACATCCGCGTGTTTGTCCCCATCCTCCTTCATTGCTACCATGCAATCTGCAGTGTGCTCAATTCCAACTGCTATCTCTATGGCCTGTTTAAGATCTGGGTTGGCCACTAAGAGTTTCTCCTGTATTTTTGGGTTGTTGGTGCATCTGACCAACTGATCTCTAATGAGGGAATCTTGTAAGGCTTCAAACTCACACGTGTTTGCCAGACCCTTCAAAGCCGCAACATAAGTTTTAACTTTCTCACTCTTGCCCTGTACCCTAGAAAAGAACTTGTGTCTTTCTAACACCACATTGATAGTTTTACCAAAATGCTTTTCTAATCTGTTAACTGCGACTAAGTACACATTGTCATCATCGTCGCTATCTTCATCCTCTGCTGCTGATGCCGAAATGTTATCATAGGTTTTGCGGCCTTCAATACCTAAGTTATGAAGTAGGGTATGTAGTTTACGTAGGGACGAGAATCTCTCCCCACCAATTGCGATTAGGTATGACTCCATTAGCCCAAACCATTGTTTCCTCGGTAAAAGGGGCTCCCCCACTTCATTGAGGAAAGGGGGTGGTTGAGACATATTTGTAGTGGCCATATTTGTCTATGCCTTGCCCGAACTATGTTAGTGAGAAAACAACGTGGAAAAATGACCAAACCAAACACAGGGTTGAGCACTGCGGAGACTGGCTCTCAAACGGTGATGGTATGCAAGCACAGCCTGTGCCTGTCAGCGTGAGGTGGGAGTAGAGCTGAAGGAAGGACTCCGCAATGAAGGATACTACTCAAGAAGCTGTGCCTGTCAGCGTGAAGCAGGCGGCAAACGGCGGTGTAACACTAGATTGGGGCCAAGTGATTTGAAAAACAAAATGACCTGCAGCGTCAGCTGTGTCTGTCAGCATGCGGAATGCAGAGACAGGTGCGTGGGATGGTTGACGGCGATGTATCACAGGAAAGGGGCCAACAGACTTTCACAACCCAAAGTAACTGCTGTGTCAGCTGTGCCTGTCAGCGTGTAGAAAGCGGAGACAGGCTTGTGAGGGATGTTTGGCGAAGAAATGATGAAGGAGCCGAAACCGCCCGCCTCCTCACCAAGGAACGCCTACGGAGGCCGTCCCTGCGCTGCCCCGCCTCAGGAAGCTGACGCGGTGAGAGACGGAAGGCAGCGGAGCAATGGAGGAAGGACTGCTGGAGCCTGGCGATCCTGTGAGAAGGGGCGACGCTCCAGGCGGAGGCCCGTTCCTCCGTCAGTGAGGGTAGCTGGGCGGATGACCAAACACGCTCAAGACTCTGAGGAAATTCTGCTCCCACGCCGTTACGCTAACCCGGCCGTGGCACCACAGGGGAAACTGGCTTACCCCCACCGCGATGCCACGAAGGCTTGAGGGAACTCTGCAACGGAGACTGGCTCCCATGCCGTTATACTAATCCGGCCATGGCACCACAGGCAAAACTGGCTACTCCCACCACGGTACCACGAAGGTTCGCCTTTTCGAATGCTCCCCTCTGGCGATAAGCTCTAATTTCAAGCTGCGGCTCGAAGCAAGGTCAGTCGCACCACGCAGACAACAGTACCAAATTTTTCAAATTGGCAGGCCAACACTTCCACTTTTCAACGCGATAACTGTCCCCACGACTGCAGCGGACCCTCAGTCCTCCGGGACCCTCTCACGCAGCAGTCAAGTGTTGATGCACACTTTCGAGTGCCTCCTCATGTGGGGACTCCCGCAGGCACGATGACTTGAATTACAATCTGCAATCCGGATACACACGATCCCCACAATCAGCAGCAGTAACTTGAGGTAAGCGAAGTACTCACTATATTTTCCCCGTATCAGGGTTGTATGTACCAGCTGTCCCTGGATTACGTATTGGGGGTGATGGTGAACCGTCCCCACACGGTTGTTCGTTGCCAGTGTTACAAAGAGAAGACAAGCGTAGTAAGGTGAAGAGTCTTCTTTATTCGTTCCTTTCACCATCACAGGTTCCAGTCAGCTGGAGTCAGCTGTGGAATGTTCATAACACATCAGAGTGGTACATACCAAGATGTGGAGGGAGGGGGGGGGTGGCGGGGCATACCAAGTACAGATTATAACACGATGTTTGATTCTTTGAGGGTATGGCAGAAGGAAGCAAAACAACGACGGATACGAGCAGAGAAACAAGCTTGGAGGGGACAGACACAAACGATAACGCAGAAGGCAATGGCCTATGGCAGGGAAAAGATCGAGAAAGGCATAGAGTGTGCAGATAGGAAGTTTCGATTACAGAGTGATAAATGTTATGTTACTCGAGAGGAAGGTGATTTCGTTGAGGAGTTATTAGATTCTCGACCCCCACCTCCTTATGCCCCTGAACGGATATACCCCATGATCCCAACATCTCAGCATTTGGCCTCTGGTTCTGCTCTTCCTAGTCTTTCTGTCTCCAGCTCTGCTGCTTCGGCCCCAGCCCCGCCTGTTTCTTCCCTACCTTCGCAAGTTACAGGTGCGGGTGCTGTCGGCTCTCCTATTTCGTCTCCTGGCTCTGTATCTGTGGCTACGCCTCCTCACACTCCTACAACACAGTCTTTGTTTGCGATGATGCCCGTTTCCTCATCTGCTCCTTCTCCCTTGAGTGTGTTACCTCGGGCATCGCAAGATGACGAGACGCCTGTGCATGGAGTGCATGGAGCGAATTGGGCAGCGGCACGTGACCGCATGGAGAAAGTGTTGGTGCGCTCTGCTGTGGGTGACGAGGAAAAGAGAATGGTGGCTGACCAAGCTGCACAGTGGGCTCGGAATCCGATTTATAGTGTGGAAGATGTGTGGAGCGTGATGAAAGATTATGAGCCGTTTATACAGCAACATGCTCTTAAGCATATGTCGTCTACGTTGATAGGATTGTGGGAACAGTGTTTCAAGGGTATTGCGCCACAGATCATTTATGATATTCGGGACAGGGTCTATACGACAGATATGGCCCCTAATGAGGTTTTCAGTAATGTGACGACATTGGTGGGTTATCTGGGTAGATTGCTTAAGAAGGTCCCGACGACAGTGACGCAGTTTCCCATGAGGGAAGTTCATCCCATATACCACCCCGAAATACCAGAGTTGCGAGATGACCATGATATTGTTACTCTCCCACAAGTGGCAGCCCGTTTTCAGGAACAGTGGGTCTACACTCCATGGAAGAGGAGTGAGGTATTATCCTTAAAGGGTAAATTGCCGGACCCTCGGAAAAACCCAACTGCGTATATGTTGCGTGTTCGTAGAAAGGGGCAAGAGACTAGGGGCCATATGTATCAAACAAAATTGCGATCGCAAACGCTGAAATTCGCAGAATTTCAGCGTTTGCGATGCAATTTGGCTTAGTGGTATGTATGAAGGAAAAACTGCCTCGCAAAATAAGGAATCGCAAAATTTGCGATTCCCTATTTTGTGAATGCATTTAAGGAATTGCAAATTGCGATTCCTTAAATGCAATGTAAGAAGTACCAAAAAAGTGCAATTTGGCCTTAAGGAATCGCAAATTACCACCAACTTCAAGTTGGTGGTAATATGCATTTCTTAGAAAAATGCACTTTTTTGCATTTTCAAAGTGCAATGTGGCGCACATACATGCCCTTAGGGCATGTATGTGCGCACACATGTGCACCCATGCTTATTTCAGGGGTGCAACAGGGTGTCCTTTTGACACCCTTGCAACCCTGATATTGCATTCTCAATTTGCGATTCTCTAATTGCTAATCGCAAATTGAGAATGTCTTCCCATTCATTCCTATGGGCCTCTAGGCCCATAGGAATTAATGGGGAGGGTTTCCTTAATTGCGAATCGCAATTTGCGATTCGCAATTAAGGAATATGTAGGATTCGCAATTTTTTTTGCAAATCCTACATACATCTCGTTTTACGATTCTCAAATAGCGATTCTCATAAATTCGCTATTTGAGAATCGCAAAACCTCACTTTGATACATATGGCCCTAGGTTGTGACAATGATGGTTTTATTGGGTTTAGAACACGCCTTCTTCGAGTAGCCAGTCTATAGGTATGGTATAGGTGATAGCGGGGCTTGTCTTTGGCTTCCTGGTCCCTCGACGAGGTCCGCCCTCTTCTCTTCCACTCCAGCGCGAGCCCGTCCGGACGTGGAAAGGTGGAAAGAAAACAAACAGGGGACTTTGTAAGTGTGGTGTGCTATCACACGAGTATGGAAAGGGGGGAGTGAGGGGTCACACAGTGAACAGCATGTCTAAATAGGTGAGGAAAGTGCTCAGGAGGGAACACCTGGAAACGGGGACCCTTAGTTTAGGTATCAGGTCTCTCCCTTTTACCCACCCACCCCGCAAAACGCTCGCGTACCTGCGAGAGCCACGCTCCTCCTGGAGCGTGGCTGGGTGAATCACGGGACCGTTGGCCTCCTGGCTCTCCTCCGTCTCGCGACCACACCGCCTCCTCTCCTTCACTCGATACCGTCCGGTTCACTCTCCTCTCGACTCCGTCTGCTTCCTCGACTCCTCCGGTGATGCCACACACCGACTTCCGCCTTCCTCCTGTTTTTGTGGGCCAGGCCTCCTCGTCGTCATCACTGTGGGCGTGGTTTACCGACCAGTCTTCCCAGTTAAAGGGACGGCGTCTATTTTCTTCTTCTCTTCCATACGCTCATATGTCTGAGCAATTTCACTCATCCTGCTGCTGAGAAAGAAGAGGGGAAATGGTGGTTGTCACATTCCCCCAGTTCTCTGGTCGTCTGCCCCCTTCTTGGCCGGGCTCCCCTTGTTACAGTATTATAAAGAATTGACGGAGGCGGCCTCCTCCACGGTGATGACTTTAGCTGATATAGAGTTGTTTTTCGGCCTTTTGGTACCGGTGGATATATGGAGACAGGTGCATACGCAGGATCACGTAGTGGAATTGGGTGGAACATGGGATGAGATCAGGGCATGGGATAAGGACTGCAAGCCCGGTGAGAAGCCGAAGGCAGAGCTATTGGCTTTGCCGGGGCGTATTATCACCTACATGCATTCCCTTATCCCGCCGCGACGAGTGGACTGGGACAAGTTGACTGCGTGTCGTCAGAAGAAGGATGAAAGTGTGTCTGATTTCTTTACTAGGTTTGAAGGGGTGTTTTGGGATTTTAGTGGCCAAGATCTGTCACAGGAGGGTGGTGTTTGTTTGTTCGTTAACAGATTTGTCACTAATTTGCTTCCTGAGATTGCGACTAGGTTGCAGGCTTTGGAAAGTACTTGGACCACATCTTCCCCTTTAGTAATTTTGAGTAAGGCACAGTACTACGAGCATAGAGAGAATGAGGACAAAGAGAAGGTAGAGAAAAAGTTGAAGATGAGGGTGTTGATGCAGCAAGTGATGAGGGTAAATGGCAGAGGTAGAGGTTCGGGCCCGGCTCAGCGAGGGTCCCGGGCAGACAGGAACAGCACTCCTGGTGTGCCCGTAGGGTACAACCAATGTGCATATTGTAAAAAGGAGGGGCATTGGTGAAGTGAGTGCCCGGAGTTGTTACAGAAAGTTGAGGCCCCAAGAGGCCGGGGTTTTAGAGGATGTGGTAGAGGAGGAGGAGGCCGAGGGGTGGTACAGTCAGAGAATTCCTCGTACACTCCTCAGAACAAGAATTATTTTGACGACCCTCGAGGTAGACAGTACTATCATGACGACTATGACATGGACGAAGTGATGGGGTTGTTCCACAGCTAGGACAGCAGGGACAGGGTGAGGGACCAGTTCCGGTGCCTGTAGATCAGTGCGGACCCTATGTCACTGCAGATTTGCAAGGCACGACCAAGAAATTTTTAGTTGATACAGGGGCTATGAATAGCTCTGTTTCCTGTTCACTGGTCCCGGGGGCAACTCTGTCTGGCCAAAACAATGTTTCGGTAGGTTTTTCGGGCGTGCCGGTCGTTAGCCCCATTTCCAAGCCTCTTGCTCTGACTATTGGTCCCTTTACAGTTGATTCGCCATTTCTGTTAACGACAAATTGTGGGGAGAATTTGATGGGATTGGATTTGTTGAAAAAATTACATGAGACTATCTTTTGTGCTCCTGATGGTGTCTACATGACCATAGGGCCAAAGGTGGCCCGTGCAACACAGTGCTTTGCAAAAGATGCGCCCCTCCCTGCTGAATTTAAAGATGTGCCACGCACCTTGTGGGCGGCAGGAGATACGGACGTTGGATTACTCCAGATCCCGCTGGTCTCTATTAGGATCAAAGATAATGCTGTATTGCCACGAGTTCCCCAGTATAAGATTTCCCAAGCAGGAGAAAAGGCCTTATTTCGAATAATACAGGATTTGGTTGAGTCTGGTGTGGTTGAAGAGACAGTGGCGAATGTGTGTAATAGCCCTATCCTTCCTATTCTTAAGAAGGCTCCATTGGATTCCTCTGATGCTCATTCTGACGTCTATCGCTTTGTAATTGACCTCAGAGCGGTTAATAAAATTGTAGTGCCTCAATATCCTGTAGTCCCAGATATTACCATGATATTGACAATGATTCCCTCATCAGCCAAATTCTTTTCCGTGATTGATTTAAAGAATGCTTTCTTTAGTATTCCGATCCATACGGATAGCAGATATCTGTTTGGATTTGCCCTAGCCGGCAGGAGCTTTAGATTCTGTCGTGCTCCTCAAGGCTATACAGAAAGTCCTAGTATTTATAGTCAGGCTTTAAAAACTCAATTGGATTCTTTGGTACTTCCTCCTGGTAATACGCTATTGCAGTATGTTGACGACCTCCTTGTGGCCTCTGGCACTGAAGATGGCTGTAAAGACGCCACTGTTAAACTGCTGTTGCATTTACACACCATGGCCATAAGGTGTCCTTTTCCAAGTTTCAATATTGTCGACAGGAGGTCACCTACTTAGGTCACCTACTGTCGAAGGAGGGTCGCAGACTAACACCTGAACGCATAGCTGCTATCACTAACATGCCTGTTCCCAAGACCCAGCATGAAGTACGTGCATTTATTGGTATTACCTCGTATTGTCGGCATTGGATTCCCAACTATTCCCTACTAATGAAACCCCTCCTCTACCTGACCACCAAAGACGAGCATGAACCCCTGCCTTGGACATCTGCATGCCAGCAAGCTTTTGAGCAATTAAAGGTTGCGCTTTGCTCTGCTCCTGTGCTTGGTACTCCTGATTACCAGAAGCCTTTTGTGCTTTATGTACACGAGGTGGATGGTTGCGCACTCTCTGTTTTAACACAGGGTTTTGGTGGTAAGCAAAGACCCTGCGCTTATTTTTCTGCCGTCTTGGATAACGTCACCAGAGCGCTCCCGAGCTGCCTAAGAGCTGCTGCGGCGGTGGCGGTTTCTATCAGGCAATCGGCAGGGTTCGTTCTTGACACTGACCTCACAGTAATGGTACCTCATGCTGTGGATACGCTTTTGAACAAGACAAAGACACAGCACCTTACTAGTGCGCGTCTGACTGGATATGAATTAACATTGTTTGCACCGCACATTACCATCAAAAGATGCGCCACTCTGAATCCAGTCACGTTACTACCCCTCCCTTCGACGAGTAATGACACAGATGCACATGATTGTGTGTATAGAACGGAAGAGGAGATGAAAGGACGGGTAGACCTGACTGATGTTCCCCTATCTGACCCCCAAGGGGAACTATATGTCGATGGCTCTTGTTTCAAATTACCAGATGGCACCACCACTGCAGCATATGCAATTACGATGTTGCGCACTGTAGTTGAGACATCCCGTGTCCCGTATCAATCAGTCCAGGCTGCAGAGTTAGTTGTCCTTCTTCGGGCTTGCGAGTTGAGCGAGGGACTGACTGTCAATATTTACACTGACAGCCAGTACGCCTTTGGGGTTGCCCATAATTTTGGGCGCCTCTGGGCGGAGAGAGGGTTCTTGACGTCACATGGATTGCGAATACAGAATGGCCCACTGATACATAGACTTTTGTTAGCCCTAACACTTCCCGACAAGTTAGCGATAATAAAATGTAGCGCACACAAAGCAATAACAGATGATGTTGGAAGAGGAAATGCATTTGCCGACCAAACAGCTAAAGAGACAGCTAGATCAAAGATGAAAAAGATGTTTGTGGCAGGACCTGCTAGGTGGGTCCCCGACAATGGGATGTTTGAAGACACGTTAGAAAACATTAAAGAGATCCAGAGTGAGGCAACATTAGACGAATTGGCACTATGGCAGGAGAGTACAGGGCGTCTAGATGAGGATGGGTGCTGGACAGATAAGTCGGAGAAACAGAGATGGATGTTACCCAACGCTTATGTGCTCCCAGTGGTTACCATGGCTCACGGCCCAGCCCACATTAGTGCCAAAGGAATATGTAAGGTGTTGGACCCAGTATGGCAGAATGACAATATCCCCAAGGTAGCCACCCATTTAGTGAAGCATTGTATGATTTGCATGACACATAATCCTGGGAAAGGTACTCCTACACCCTCAGGTAATTTTGCACCGCCTTCCTTCCCTTTCGAGGTCCTCCAGATGGATTTCATCGAAATGGAACGAGTTAACAATCTAAAGTATGTGCTGGTAGTGATTTGTGCATTCAGTAAATGGATTGAGGCATACCCCACGAAGGAGAATACGGCTATGGCGACGGCGAAGGCACTCCTAAAAGAGTACTTCCCGTGCTATGGATTACCACGTGTGATCTGGAGTGATAACGGAAGTCACTTCAATTCGAAAGTCATCGAATTGGTGTGCAAAGGCTTGCAGAAGTTTCACGCAGCGAACCACCCCCAGTCAGCAGGCTAGGTTGAGTAGTACAATGGTACTCTCAAACTGAAGCTAGCAAAAATACAGGAAAGTACAGGGTTGCGATGGCCAGATGCGTTGCCTTTAGCTTTGTTATCTACCAGGGCGACCGCACACTCTAGGACAGGGTTGTCACCTTATGAAGTGGTCTTTGGCCGCCCTGCTAATATCTGGGGCGTCCCAAGGCCCAAGCTCTTTTCCGAGATAGAGTACCCTCTACTTGTGGACTACTTGTATGCACTGACTAAAGATCTTCGTTCTCTTCATCAACAGATCCAGGAGACACTGCGACCAGTACCAGAGGGGCCCGGACATCAGTTGCAGCCCGGGGACTATGTCCTGGCAAAGCATTTTCAGAGGAAGGGCTGCCTGGAGCCTCGTTGGAAAGGGCCACTGTTGGTCCTCCTTGCCACTCGCACCGCGATGAAGCTCGACGGCCGGAAGCACTGGGTGCATGGGACCCACTGCAAGAGGGTCCCTCTCCCACTCCCCTACGACAAGTGGGTGCTTGAAGGCATTGCCCGCCAGGAAGGGGAACGGGAGCCCCGTTTCATTCCCTTCTCTGACGCCCGGCTGAGGTGGGCACAGACAGACGAGGAGAGTGATGCTGCCCTGCCCGAGTCGGTTCCCCCACGGATAAGGGCCACCCCAGTTTCTCCCGCTTCTGATCCACAAGATTCTGAGTCTCAGTGCCCACCAGATCCTGAGTTTCACCCCCTTTTTAGGTCTCGGCCTGCACCAGCGCTTGCGCTGGTCTGGCCGAGAGTTTTAGTAAGCGGGTTTTGGAAGTGCAAACACTGGCTTTCGGCTGGCGACCAGCTTGAGTTCACGATGGCGTGCACGCGCAGCTGGCATCTGGGTTTCCTATCTCTTCCTCATTTCCTCGTCATGGCTCATTAACTCTCTGGACTCTGATGTTTCAATCGCAGCAGCAGCTCACATTACCAACTGAGGGCCCTGGACTACAGTCACATGAAAAACAACAGCGATTAGCATTGAAATGCAAGCTTTTGTCTAGTTAGAAATATTGCTTCGGTGGGTTGATTTCACCTTATATCGCTATTTGTTTTATATTGGGAGTCACAGCCTAATTACCAGTATTTTGTCTCTCACTGTTTTAAAAAATATATTTATTCGCACAAAGCTATATTTAAGGTTACTTTTTCCGCGTCACTTCTTCACTCTATTTAAACTCCACACCCCCCACTCTTATTGTCTCACTCCTTCTCTCCCCTCTCTAATTCTCTCTCTACTTAATTAGCTCTCCTCTCTATCTTTTTTAGCCTTTCATTCTCTCTCACCCCTTTATCTGTTTCTCTTTCAAACTCCTTCATTCACACTCTCTCCCTTCTTCTCTCTCTCTCTATCCCGCTCCACTCTTTATTCTATGTACACCCTTTCTCTCTCTTCTCTCTCTCTTCTCTCTCACCACCCTCTCTAATTGGGCATTATATCTTCCCTCTATCTCTCACTCGGCAACACCACAGCATCACTCAGCGCAACCACAGCATCAATCAGAGCCAGCACAGCATCAATCAGAGCCAGCACAGCATCACTCAGCACCAACACAACATCACTCAACGCCATCACAGCATCACTCAAAGCCATCACAGCATCACTCAGTGCAACCACAGCATCACTCAGTGCAACCACAGCATCACTCAGCACAACCACAGCATTACTCAGCACAACGACAGCATCACTTAGCGCCACAACAGCATCACTGAGCGCCACCACAACATCACTCCGCGCCACAACAGCATCACTCAGCACCACCATAGCTTTACTCAGCGACACCACATCATCACTCAGGGCCAACACTGCATCACTCAGCACCACCACAGGATGACTCAGCACCACCACAGCATCGCTCAGCACCACCACAGCATCGCTCAGCACCACCACAGCATCGCTCAGCACCACCACAGCATCGCTCAGCGCCACCACAGCATCGCTCAGCGCCACCACAGCATCGCTCAGCGCCACCTCAGCATCGCTCAGCGCCACCACAGCATCGCTCAGCGCCACCACAGCATCCCTCAGCGCCACCACAGCATCCCTCAGCGCCACCACAGCATCACTCAGCGCCACCACAGCATCACTCAGCGCCACCACAGCATCACTCAGCGCCGCCACAGCATCGCTCAGCACCGCCACTGCATCGCTCAGCACCGCCACTGCATCGCTCAGCACCGCCACTGCATCGCTCAGCACCGCCACAGCATCGCTCACCGCCACCACAGCATCACTCAGGGCCACCACAGCATCACTCAGCGCCGCCACAGCATCACTCAGCGCCAAGACAATATCACTCAGCACCACCACAGCATCACTCAGCGCCAAGACAATATCACTCAGCACCACCACAGCATCACTCAGCACTACAGCAGTATCACTCAGCAACACCTGAGTATCATTCAGCATCACCTCAGCATCGTCTCCGCAACAGTCACCACCACCACCACTACCACCACCACTACCACCTCAGCATCACTCAGCACCACCTCAGCCTGCTCTCGGAATCTGGCATCTGTTGATTCTCCCCTAGCGTCTGGCCGCTGCTAGTGTTATAATACAGGTACTAGTTCCCAACCTTCACCCTCCGATTGTTTATGCCCCCTCAAAAAAAAAAGCTTTAACAAACAACCATTGCAATAGGCAGAAACAAGTTGCCAGCATTGCAAGAACAAAAGAAAACTGAGGACATTTTTTATTGTAAATACTTTTTTAATATGGTCGTTCAGTTTTACATAATGCCTTCTTGGTCATATATAAAGTAACAAAAATGCTTCTGACACTTTTTTATTATAACTTTTCAGCATGCCGCACAGCAGCCACACTTCTCTACAGCACAGCTTGAAGACATTGGCAAAGTCAATAGCTCTGGCTAAACACTTATAAGGCCCCAAAGGCGAGACCTTTTGGCTATGCCAATGCTTGTTGTTGATGAAATAGTGCCTGGAGTCACCAGGTATAATCTACGCCCCCGGAAGAAGGACAGTGCACCAGAGGGACAGTCTAGCAGTTAGGGAAGGACTTGAGATCAGGCTGTGGGTACTGTGTCTAAGGTGCATGTGATAGAGTAGGGTGAGCTGAATAGGTGTACTTCCTGGACACTGGACACAGGATCGTTGAGGGTACTTGCCCTGGAGGGAGAGTGCCCTACCCTGAAAGAAGAAGGATTTATTTCCAGTAATGGTTGCGATCGCGCAGCCCCATCGAGGGAGTGCTGCATAGCACAGTCGTTGATGAACAATAGGAGCCTACCAGCGAGGCTCTAGACGGATGCTGGGTGACTTGTGCCCCTCTGGTCGGTTGTGTTTTGTGGCTCCAATTCCTAAGGCTTTTCTATGTACCCATTTGGCCGTGCAGTCATGAGGGAGGAACAGCCCCTAGTGGCCCCTCCACCAGAGCAGAATGGTCCTGGTTGGTCTAGTTGGTCTACCAGGAGTAAGTTAGTAGTGGTGATTTTCCTTCTCATTGTAATGATCATACTGTTTGGGGTGGTGTGGTATTTAGAAGAACAACATCCAGTCCACACTCTGATAGGGACTACCCCGGTTCCACCCGAGCACCTGTTTGTCACTTTGACCCCGCATAAGGAAAGACATAGACAGACATATGTTGACAACGCCTTTGTGCAGATGCTTCATCAGGTTCATAATGCGACTAATACAATGAATTGCTGGGTGTGTGGGTTACTCCCCTCTGTTATGCACAAGAATGATCTATTAGTGTCCTTACCCCTGTCGTACTTAGGTAGCTGTGAGGCGTGGTTCCAGCTGCTTTCCATGGTGTATATTCATTATCATGCTGACGCTATGAATATGACGGAGTCTGACTATGAGACAGTTCTGGAATATATAGTGGTACACCAGTGTTATACTCCTGGAACAGATGGAAAGGAGGGTACCTTGCATCCCAATGCTTGCATGAATGTATACGACAACCACAAAAATGTCACATGGTTGCAAGACGAAATGTTGGATTTTCAGGGATTCAATGTCTCTGAATACTTTCACTGTTTCTTTGCACGAAATATCACTAGAGACACAGTTATGCCCGTACCTGTGATTGATACTGCAGCAAGTTTCTGTATTGAAGGTTTTGGGAATATTCTGGTGGGACAGATCGGCTGTAATTACACATCGATTAAACACTACTAGTCGCCCGCCTTTACTCACGCCTCCTAATATATACTTTGTCTGCGGAGCGCATGCTTATACATGGCTCCCTAGGGGATGGTCTTACCTCCTGTTTATATTGCGCCCTCCAATTATCACAAGGACCACAGACTACAGCGGAGAAGCGTATACTTGTTCCTGGTGAGGAGAGTTATCGATACAGCAAAAATTGATCAGACGGATACCACTTTACAGCAATTCACGGATGTCATGAAGGGTATAATGCCCTTTTGAGGACCTATGTATAACAGCCTTAGCATTCGCCGCCTCACCAGGGTTGTAGAAGGGGTCATTAATACTACAGCGGGCATACTCACTAACATTACTGCTGAGCTCCAGGCTACCAGGCTCGTTGCTCTTCAAAATCGAATGTTTTTAGATGTCATCCTTGCAGATAGGGGCGGAGCTTGCCACGTCATCGGCAGCAGCTGTTGTGTCTACATCCCGACCACGCCCCTAATGTATATTCCGCTATCCAGAAGCTGCATAGGCTTGCATCAGATATTCATCAGGATAATGGTTCATGGTCCTTGACAGGGTGGTTCTGGGGTTTGATATCATCCTGGGGCTGGAACATACTTCATTTCCTAGTAGCTATCGCAGGAGTCATCTTCACGTGCTGTCTATGTATCAATTGTCTTCCAGCATGTTGCACTTATTGTGTGAGCAAACTCACACCTACCCCCAAATTGCCAGGACGTGATAATAAAGTCTCTGCTATGATGATGCAAGACATACAAGATATGATGCTGATAGATGAGGGTATTTTTGAATACTAAAGTGCTTTTGATACACATGTACTGCTTTGTTTTCCTCTACGGTTTGAGTGACTATGCAATTTCTTTCTCCCCTGCCTAGAATTGTAAAGACCCTACCGGATAGCGTCAATAAAGCATTTAGCCTCCACTGCTAAAAGGAGGGTCTGTTAGGTTTGAAAACCCCATTCTCGTTATATACTCGTTCCATTTTATATTAGGTTAGCAGTGTGCGGCTAAATTAGGCACCATTCGTATTCACGTTATGCAACCCACTGAGTTATCCCTGCAATGTGCAAGTTTCAGTTAGCGAGTGTGACTCCATTTTGTATTTCGTAATCCCTATTAGGCTGTGTCTGAACTAGGCCTCATTATTTGTATTGCTTGCCTTAGCAGAACACTGTATTTAGTTATTATTTTCTTTCCTGTTCAAGGTTGCCTTCCGACTTACTAATGAATAGGCCATTCTGCCCTCACATACCTATCTGTGTGTGTAGCTCTGCTCCCACGTTAGGAGACGCTGAGACCCAGCACGGCAACCTTGAAACTGTGATAGTGTGTACCCATCTAGCAGGTGGTAGCCCATCCTTCTGTGCCTCCTTTGTTCATGTTCGG
This sequence comes from Calotriton arnoldi, assembly GCA_963921515.1. NCBI lineage: Eukaryota > Metazoa > Chordata > Amphibia > Caudata > Salamandridae > Calotriton > Calotriton arnoldi. The sequence continues at coordinate 215,306 of CAWUFW010011159.1, read as the reverse complement.
CCTAAGCCGGTAACTTTCCACTGTGGGCGTGGTTGGAGGTGCTTGGGAAGAATAGTTATGCGTTGCAGACTGTTGGGGGCCAGTCCCTCGGCAGACATCTTAGGGTGCAGGTCAGATTGGACTCCTCTGCAGAGTATTGCTAATAAATAACTGTTTGTATTCTCTACTGTCTGACCGACTCTTCATTTTGGTAGAAGGGAAGCAGGAGGTTATAGATAACCCGGGTGGCCCATAAGGGCCACTTCCTTCAGGGTCAAGACTGATTTGCATATGGCTGGGTCTGAACTGAGGTGGCGAAGTGAGCTAAAGAATGAGATGGATTCAACCCAGATCTGTGACTGGGGGTGAGTGTCTGAAAAGTTTCAGCGCTCCGTCCATCATCTCCTTGTGTTTGCTTTGTTCGCCCTAAGTTGGCAGGGTATGCTCAGACGTGGGTCCCTTGCTCACTTTGCCACTGGATTCAAGCTAGCCTGGCTGATGAAGGGTGTTACCCAGAAACCGGTCCCAGGATGCTTGTTTCCGGTTCAGGGAAGACCTGGCTTGGCAGTTCGGGCTGGACTGTTCCTATGAGGCACAGGGTCAAGACTGATTTGCATATGACTGGGTCTGAACTGAGGTGGCGAAGTGAGCCAAAGAACGATGATGGATTCAACCCAGATCTGTGACTGGGGGTGAGTGTCTGAAAAGTTTCAGCGCTCCGTCCATCATCTCCTTGTGTCCACCTTGGGAGACAACACCAAGGCGGGGGAAGAGAAGTCGCAGCAACATGCTGACTGCTAATGGTTCGCTCCAATAGCCTCTTCTCTCAGTCCATATCCGCAACTCACTCGGTGCCTCAGTCTTGGTCGGACTCGATGGTCAACAAGGGTTCCCAGAGCAGCCACTGAACATCTCCACTCAGACCCGAGGCTGAAGTAAGAGAGATCCCCCACACCCCGGGGAGTCTAGCTCCTCTTCTTCACGTTATATCGCAGCAAAGCCATCTCCCCAGTCCTCAGGTACATCTGCTTCTCCTTCAGGGGCAACCTCCGGGTTATCTCAGCATTTCTCCGCACAGGTGTACTGGGATCTTCCAAGTAACAAGGTGAGCTCTGGAGAAGCCAGAAGGGTTGTCTCATGTAGAGAAAGGGTGGTCTTTGGTCTCTAACCAAGTAAAGCTCAGATCGAAGTCGCCCTAAAACTTCTGGAGGGAATCGGTCTGTTAGACCTGTCAGCCCTAGGGTGGTCTTGCCCTGTTTTTTTCCCTTTTGCACCTCATTTTTGCCACCGTATTTTTACTGGACCTAGGTCTCCGGGCGCCTTACCACTGCCAACCAGTGCTGAGGTGCAGGTGCTCTCTCACTCAAGATGGCTGCCACAGGTCCCTGCTACTGCAGAGTGGCCTTGCACACATACACACACTAGTAGCCAGGGTCAGGCTGGGACATAGGGATACAGTATCCATCCCGTCCCCGCCTCTGGGCCACATAGCCAGACATGGTGGAAGGTTCCAGAACCTTCCGGGCTGTGGGAGGAGTTATGTTTTGCCGCCTTTAGGAGGGTCACCTGACCTAGGGGTATAAGAGGTTTGGAGGGAAATCTTTTAGTCAGTTGGGGCACCACTGATCCTGGGAGAACCTCTGCCGGAGTACAGGCTGTAGGGCCTAGGGGGGAGACCTACACTACTGCTACTGACAGGGCTAAGGCACTGCTGTAATAAGTTAGCTGAGGAACGCCCACCACCCACTGACCTTGCCCAGCGTGAGGGGACCCAGGGAACCATCTTCAGCGTGCTGGGAAGTACCATCCAGCACCCCAAGAACCACCAACTCATTCCCTCCCCCATACAGAGAAACCCCCAAGAAGCAACCAACCAAGAACTGCCGCAAGTAACCTTAAATTGTAAGGCCTGACCGACCAGCAAGGCCAGAAACCTGAACTGCCAAACTGGGGATCACCAGGTAAAGCGCCGTGCCTTGAAGCGCTAGACCTTCACCCCATCTATTCCAAGCTGCTGCTGGGCTGCCCAAAAGCCCTTCTGTGTCAGCCCCGTTCCAGCCTGCTGCCAGCGCGCCCGCGCTATACCTCCACGAAGGAGGAATTGCCCCCAAGCCACTGACCTCGTGGCTAGAATCTGCCGTTGTGGCCGCCGCCGCGTGTGGAGAGCTGTGGAGCGGCGTGGCCTCTCCGAGGCCGTGGTGGTGAGGTGTGCCGTCCGCGCCCTCACCGAAGCCTGAGGATTTGCCCCAAAGGTCACCGCCGGGCCCGGGAGCCCCGCCGACGAAGTCGCGGCCCAAAGATCACCGCCGCGGCCCAGGGGCTCGCGTGAAGAAACTGAGGCCTAGCAGGAAGAACGAGGCCTCCAGGCCCCGCCGACGCCGTTGCCAGGAGACCGGGGACGCCGACCACGTCATCGGCCGCGCCCCGGGAAGGCCGCGCAAGGATTGGGCGCCGGCTCGCGCCACGCCCCCAGCGCCGACGGAGGCCGGAGAAGAGCTCCGAGTAAGCAGAGGGAGACGGGAAGCCATCCGGGAGAGGAATGCCGGCTCCCGCTCCCTTCCCCGCATTGACACTACTGATCGCGGGGGCCGGAGGGAGTGCGATACCGGCCCCCCTCCCTTTCCAGGAGACCTACCTTGCTCCGCTAAACCCGGGGGCCGGAGGAGGGTGATACCGGCCCCCCAACGTCCCGCAATTCCGGCCGGAGGGCCGTGGAACTCGCTCCGGGCCCCGCCCCGCCAATCACGGGCCCACCCGGGAGGGAGCCAGTCGCTGCGAGGAGCGACCAACGAACCACCTACAGGTGAGCCCAGGAGGCCCCTAGGGCCCTAGAAACGCCCCTAGGGGCCAGGGGCCAACAGCAATTATACGCACGAGGCGAGGCCACTGAGAGGAGTGGGCCTGGCCTAACTTAACCCCTGAGTAGCCCTGAGGGGCCCAGAAGCCTAATTGACAGGGAATTCCCAGAGTAAAGGACATGTTGAGGGGTTCCCCAAGTTGTTCACCCGCCTAGTTGTTCTGCCTGCCTTAATCACTGTTTAGGCCAATGTAGATCAGCGCTAATGAAATGTCTTTGCCTAGTGTAAAGGTGCTTAACTGAATTGAGCTGAAGTGTACACCGCCAAGAGTTGAAGTGTTTTATGTTGCAGGTGTGCCGGAGTTGCGACGCCCACTGTACTGAATGTGGGTGCGCCTAGATTAACGCAGGCCCTGTTTGAAATGTAACGTAAAATGCCTATTTACAAGTGATTGAATATTCATGAGGTGAACTGCATGTTTTAGGCCCATGTTTTATTCTTGCACCCTGTGATCATTATTGGTGCTACGTTTAGAGATGATTCCTGCGGCCTTTTAGTGGCCTACAATGTTGATGAGCTATGATGCTTTAATGAAATTACACACCAGTTGAGTACTGCAATGACTTTAAATGTTGACCTGAGTTAATCTGCCTCATCTGATGCTGCATTGATTTATATAAAAGAACTTGTTTTTAATACACAAGCCTGGTGTGGTGTCACGTTATTGCGTCCGCATTACTGGGTCCAAGTGAGTGTGTGCTGCACAACTACCTTACACATTGCCTTCGGGTGCTTTCCCGCCTATCGCCATGCTACCGTGCCGGACTCGGTAACCCCGTTTCCAACACGGTCATTCTGAAGTATTTCCTTCAGGTGCGTTCCGTGGCAACCAGCTACCAATGAGAACTGCCCTCTAAAGGTCTGATAATGAGATGATGAGTATGCTGGTGTATTCCAAGCCATGTGTAAACCCCCGTTTATGCATGGGTCGGAATTATGACTTGGTAGGTATTTAACACACACGATAATGATCAACTTTCGTTAAATTTCAGCCGGTCAAACCTGCAAACATTGAACAGAGGAATGCCGTACGGTATTTGCCGTATCATGCAGATTTTGGGGCGTTAAACAATAAAATGCACGTTATTCCCCATTAACTCGTAATATGTGTTATTTATTACACCTGATAAAGAATGTAGTCCATGGTATTGTTATTTAGAAGGTGTGATGAATAACACCTAAACTCGTAATCAGGGTCTGAGTCTGTACACAGTCAACTCCAGATGAGGAACTTTCTTGGGCAGAGGAGGACACACTCTGCAGGAGTGAGTAGGTAGTCCCTCCCCACAGGCCGACCTTCAAACCAAACACAGATACTTTAGTGAATTAATATCATTTAGAGGAAACTCTTTTCATTACTTGAGTGACTTAGAACTGTGTATTGATGAGTAGAGGAAATAGTGAGGTTTTAACCTTGCTACAAGGATGAAGGTGATTATTCAGAAGACATAGTGCGGTAGCAAGACCGGTGGAGGCTCCTCCATAGGGGCGTGTGGGCGTCGCCCCACTGCTTTCTCGCAGTGCGAGAAGCAGAAACATAAAATGGTAAAAACTACCATTTTATGTTTGTGCTTCTTGCACTGCGAGAAAGCAGAAGTGCCTGGTTGTGGGCGGGCGGGTGGGCGGTCCTGCTCGAGGGCAGGGGGGGAGTGGCTTGCCCACTATTGTGGGCCCTGACTGCTTGGTTCGGCCTGGGGCCGACCAAAGCAGTCATGCGCACTCTCCCTTTTCTCTATGTAGGCTGCATGCAGCCATTGCAGCGTTGTGATTGGCTTAGGGCCCAAGGAGGGAGGCTGCCTGTGGCTGCTTCCTGTAGCGGGAAAACGTTAATGCCGGAGTCCGACCCGGCCACTGCCAGGAGCTGAGGCGGCGCAGGACTCAGGATCCGGTAAAGTAAGTTTTTTTAAATTTGCAATTATAACCGACCCCCCCCCCCCACGAGTCATGCCGCCGGCTGCGACTGCAAGAGTTCGTATGTTAATGACAAGGATACAAGTCGGTGGGGACAGTAACATACAAAAGAAATTAAAGCAGCCGCAATGACTGTTTAGGAAGTAGGTTACGTCCTGTGAGAATCGGGTTGTCTATAATTAAACGGCGAAGGGGAGGGTAGTGATCTGAGGATGTGGTGCAGTAAGATGTGGCGTACAGGAGTATGCGGTCCGGTATATTGAGGGGTAATGAGGAGGTTGGTAACCCGGGGTCAGCGCAAGGAGTAAAGAAAGGACCAGTATGTCTGGCGCTAGCTGGGCAGTGGCAATGCGCCAGGGCAGCCAGAGGGCCGCAGAGGCGGAGTCCGCCACGGAGGAGACCATCAGAGGCATCTAGTGGGTGGTGATTCACAGGGGTAGGTCATTGTTTCGGGCGAGCTGCTGGAAGTGGTCTAGAGGTTTATACCAGGCTACGGAAATCTGGCGCTTATAGAGACCCCGGGCCTCCTCGTAGAGAATGGTGTCACCCTCGGTCCTCCCCCACGAAGAGAAACATAATGCTTTTAATTGGAGAGTACAGCACTTCCCAGAAACGAGCAGGTACTCTGGTACAGAGTAACTGCACTTTTTTTCTCCATTGCAAGCACTGGTAGTCCCACGCTGCAACAAGCATTCCGCGGGAAGAGTCTGTGCGCTATATAGCACTGGCCATACAGTGTAAGTGCTGTGAAAGTCAAGGCCCTCCTCTTATCCATGGTGATCCTGGGACTCGTAGTCCCTCGCTTCAACAAGTGTCCCGCACCGCGGGAAGAGTTTGTGCTCTGCATAGCATTGGCCGATAAAGTGCAGGTGCAATTAAAGTCAAGGGCCTTCGGAGTTCTCCTGCCCCTAGTGATCCTGGGACTCGTAGTCCCACGCTTCAACAAGCGTCCTGCGCCGTGGGAAGAGTCTGTGCGCTATGCAGTGCTGGCCGATAAAATTCAGGTGCGGTGAAAGTCAAGGGCCTCCTCCTGCCCTTAGTGATCCTGGGACTCAGTCCCCCACTGCAACAAGCGTACATGAGTGACGTGGGTGGCATCAGCTGCCGACAGACATTGTTTTGGAGAATCATGAAAAGCTTCTTCTTCTCATATTTTCACCCACAGGTACGTTTCTACCATCACGTTATAACAGGCTTACCAAATAACTCCATGTCACCAGGGACAGGACATTTCAGCTTCTAGAGTGTTATAAGTCATGCTGGTGCATTTTGGGAATTGTAGTCTGTTTCAGTTCAATTGGCCTAACCCTCCCGGCAAAAAAGATTTGAAAAAGCAAAGCCAGGGATGGAAAACTGGTGTCACGGATTAATCTCTTAACCTTAAGTTAAAGGCACATTTTCAAAACTTCCTTAGTTAAATACTCTGTTTCAAAATCATGTTTACTTCTAAGTTGGGATTTACGGACAGTAAATATAATGCACTATTTTTTTCCTATAAGGTCTGTCAGAAAATATATGATGCTGTTTATTTCAAGCGTTTTTATTCGAGCGTCTTCTCTCACTACGAAAAGAGAAATACGCCATTATCCCGTCACCCTTAAAGAGAAGACTGGGCAGGCAGCCTGGGGGCAAAGGTGATGAAGGTCATTCGCATTTCCAGAGCAATGTGTGCCCTTTGGCATCTGAAAATGGCCAAAGATGTGGGACGTGTCATAACAGGAACCACCTTTGTGGCTGACAGCGCCCATGATGGATTTCATGCTTAAGTGACGTGACGGCAGCCCTTGTAAGTAACGGTCGGGTAGGCCAGCACTGACGTAGTAAATCTGCCACGCGCATTTTTCATTGAAGGGCGCACAGGATACTACAGAGGCAAAACACACACATGCTAATGCATCTCAAGATATTGCGTAAAGGTGATCCAGGTATGTAGCTACGAAAAGTGGTATTCATTTTTTAATGTAGAGGGCCCTCACTCTCAAAATGTAGTTTTCCAAATCAGTTATTCATAAAAATGCTATATTTGGATCCCCTTTTTTTCAACAATTTGTAGTAAATATGTGGTGTAAAACCCACCATTTGAATCCATTTTTTTTAAAAATTTCGTGCGGGGGAGAACCCCCCCGCACCCTCCTTTTGCAGTTCGGGCTCGCTCGCTTATTACATTAGGGTACAACATTTTTCGCCCCACCACAACGGGGAACATGCGGTCCTTGCGGAAGGAGAATGAAGGCAAAGGGTGAAACAGTACGACAGATACACAGGGCCTTCTTCTAGAGCCCACCGTGACAGATGCACAGTTCTTGAGACCTTGGCGAGGGGTCTCTACTCCAGTGCCAGAAGGTGGTAGCCAAGGTGTGGACAGGAAGCCCTTGAATGAGCCACTCAGCCACTTCTAATCGACTTGTAATCAGTGAATGAGGTCAAAAGGGAGACCTATAAGTACAGTGCATCGCCGTCGTCTAGGTGGAAGCGAATGTCGGGCTGCTCGACAGGCTGCGGCAGTCACCTGGAAGACAAATTACTCTGTGGAGCATATGTGTAAAGCAGGTGGAAGAGGCACAATTAATGTGTGCAGAGAAGGACAGAGCCTGCTTGGAATGTGGTCCTGGGTCCTTCAGTCACCTCATAGGAGCAGGTGAGCTTGGAGGGCCACCACCGACAAGGCCAGATGTTGGTGGGGTACCAGTGACCTCAGTGCTGTCATAGACAGGCCCCAAGGTTGGGTTCAGGTATGCCCAGACTAGCAACAAAGCTGATGATGATTCCGGTACCCTAGACTTAGCCAATCTCCCATGAGTGCACAGGATGCTGCCAACAATGCGCGGCTTTCTTACAGCCAATCGCTGCTTCCAGTCACACTCCAGAGTACATGAATGTGTAACAGCCTCATTTATTGATTCATGAACTGTTTCCAGCTGTATTTGTAGCCACAGCATTACTGTGAGAAGTAAACAGAAAAATCCAGATCATATTTTACACCAAGTGCAAGGAATAAAATTAAACAAAACACACACTCAATAAATGGGGTCCATTTTGATTGTTAGCATGACACACGGTCTTAGCAGAACTTAAGGTGTCCAATGACTGTAGGTTGTAACTTGCCCTTCTTAGATCCAGGGGTTGCAGCTGGCAGGGAACATGTTCTAAAGGGACGGGTGTCGGCAACTGTTTGTCAGCAGTGACTGATGCGACCTGTTGGAAAGGGTCTGCTGCTTCTTTTCCGGTTCACACACAGAAAGCTTCACACTGGGGCACGGGCAGCCGGCACAGGTCGCGAGTGGGGGGGGGATGCGCGGGGGTGACGCGGGCTGCTTTTAAAAACCCCCAAAAAAACACTTACTTTGCCGCTATTGCTGCTGAGTCCCGCGTCTTCTCTGCTGCTGGCCTGTGTCCGACTCCAGGTCGGAACAGGAAGCAGGCAGCCAGGCTCCCACCCCTAAGTCAATCACAGTGCTCCAATGGAGCGTTGTGATTGGTCTGAGCGCCGTGGCTCAGCCAGGGGCTGGAGGGGTGGGCATGTAATGCAACCTGAATGGAGAACAGGAGAGTGCGCTTGACTGTTTTGGGTGGCCCGAGAGGGCCGACCAAACAGTCACTGCGCACATGAGTGTCGACCGCTCCTCCCCTGCAGCTCCGCCCGCCCCCTCCTCCCCTGCAGCTCCGCCCGCCCCCTCCTCCCCTGCAGCTCCACCCGCCCCTCCTCCCCTGCAGCTCCGCCCGCCCCCTCCTCCCCTGCAGCTCCGCCCGCTCCTCCCCTGCAGCTCCGTCCGCCCCCTCCTCCCCTGCAGCTCCGCCCCGCCCCCTCCTCCCCTGCAGCTCCGCCCCGCCCCCTCCTCCCCTGCAGCTCCGCCCGCCCCCTCCTTCCCTGCAGCTCCACCCGCCCCCTCCTCCCCTGCAGCTCCGCCCGCCCTCCTTCCCTGCAGCTCCGCCCCGCCCCCTCACTCGCGGAGGACAAAATCAAATTATATTAACATTCCGTTATTATCATTTTATTTTTTCCTTGCTTTGCTTCTCCTGGCAGTGGGGCGACGCTCCTCCGCTAAGTTCCTCCGCCTTAGCGGAGGAGCCGCCACTGCACTGGGGCACTTTCACCATCAGCAGTGAGTGTGCAAGCAGGCAGTCATCTTAACCAAGGGTTACCGTAGTGCAAAGGATTCCAAGTGTCTCCCTCCAGGCACTAACTCACAAACTGCTGCAAAAGAAACCTCAATACCAAATGGCGGAATGGTGCCCTCCACCGTACTCTGGTACAAGCCCCTTGTACCTAGTATGTAAATGCATGTCAGCCGTGCTGGAATGGAGGATGTTGTGAAAAATGTGCCAGGAGTCTATGGGCCAGAAATACGACTTGCCCATTAGCGAGTCGCAAATTGGGATGCACAACAGTGTCTGAGACACTGTTTGCGATTCTCAATGGGGTTGCAAATTGCCTGCCTCATGCATATCAATGAGGCTGTCGCAATTTGTGACCCCATTGGGAATGGCTGGCACTCCCAGGGATGGTGGCCTGCTGGGGTCAGCAGACCACCATGTCTGGGACTGCTTTTAAATAAAGCAGTTTTAAAAAAAAGTGCAGCCCGTTTTCCTCAAAGGAAAAGGGGATGCTTTTAAAAAATATAAATGAAACTTTTCAGTTTCACTTTATTAAGGGCAGGCAGTGGTCCCTGGGACCACTGCCTGCCCTTAAAAAATATTTGCGCATGCATTCACAAAGGGAAAGGGGTCCCCTGGGGACCCCTTCCCGTTTGCGAGTGCTTTACCACCCTTCTGAGAAGGGTGGTAAACTGCGAGAGTTTTGTGACCTCAATTAGGAAGGGACGCCCTTGGAACGTCCCTTCCTAATAGCGAGTCGCTAATCCTATTTTGCGAGTCGCAAATCAATTTTAGACTCGCAGAATAGGATTAGTACATGGGCCACAGGTTTTTTGTGGGCGCAAACGGGTCTAAAACCCATTTGCGCCCGCAAAAAACCACCGTACATCTGGCCCTATGTCCTTTTGCTCAATTGAATGCTTGTGCGTAAACTATCACTATTGGTGTCTTGCGCGGTGACCTTAGTGTCATTGTTGCAGCACCAGTGAATATAATATTGAAACCACTGCTCGAAAGCCTTACCCCAAAACAATCCAATAAAAAACACTGTAGCAGAAAAATCCTGAAAAAGCCTGGCATCTCGACTTGATCATTCAGTCCCTGGGGATGTAATGTATCTAGCAGTCTTGTCCAGAACATTTCTCTCTGAAGAAGTCTTTTTTTAAATGTCCATGTTGTGAATTGTCTCTAAGGTTTCTAAACTATGAAACCGCAGTTGTGACACATTGTGTTTGAATTCACGGCAGTCACTGACACATTGACTTGGAATTATACTTTCAAATGCCACTTTTGTTGTCTGAAATTCCTAACTTAATTTTCATTGCCGTTCAGTTTTCCCAATACTCCTCATGGACACTTCAAAGCACAAATGAAGTTGTTAGTATTGTAATTCCTCTTACTTTTTATTTGATTTTCATACCCATGTGAGGATGTCTAACAAATATTTTCATTTCTAATTATTCACAACAAAATCGCTGTTACTCATTTGTCTGGTACTGCTAACAAGCAATGGTAAAGCCAATAGGTCTTGCTTATTTTAGGTGCATGTCTGTTATTATTTGATATGTCTGGCTGAATTAGCAGAAAGTTCACAGAGAGGCACCAAAACACTAACCCGATGGCATGCTAAGGAAAGCATCGGATTTTAGTTTAGATGCTTTAAGGCCACACCCTTAATTGCATAGGCCACGCCTCCTAAGTATGCTCTTTAGGCCACACCCTTTCTAGGGGACAAGGAGGACAGAAGAAGTGACATAAATACAAGGAAGGATTTAATGAGATGTGCTTCAAAGGAGCACAGTGGCAGGTGTATGAGAAGAAGCTGAGAAAGGATGCTAATTTGTGAAAAAATGTGGCAGTGAAGAGTGTGGCACTGAAGAGTGCAGTGAAGAATGTGGCAGTCAAGAGTGTGGCAGTGAGGAGTGTGGCACTGAAGAGTGCAGTGAAGAGGGTGGAATTGAAAGGGTGGCACTGAATAGTGCAGTGAAGAATGTGGCAGTGAAGAGGGTGGCAGTAGAGAGTGTGGCACTGAAAAGTGCAGTGAAGAGTGTGGCAGTGAAGAGTGTGGCAGTGAAGAGAGTGGCACTGAAGTGTGCAGCAAAAAGGGTGGCAGTGAAGTGTGCGACAGTGGAGAGGGTGGCAGTGAAGAGTGTGGCAGTGAAGAGGGTGGCATTGTAGAGTAGTGAATAGGAGGCAGTGAAGAGGGTGGCATTGAGTAGTGAATAGGAGGCAGTGAAGAGGGTGGCAGTGAAGAGTGTGGCACTGAAAAGTGCATGAAGAGAGTGGCAGTGAAGAGGGTAGCAGTGAAGAGGGTGGCAGTGAAGAGTGAGGCAATGAGGAGGGTGGCAGTGAAGAGTGCAGTGAAGAGGGTGGCAGTGGAGACAGCAGTAGTGGAGAGTGCAGTAAAGAGTGTGGCAGTGAAGAGGGTGACAGTGGAGAGTGCAGTGAAAAGTGTGGCAATGACGAGAGCGGCAGTGAAGAGACTGGCACTGAAGAGTGCAGTGAAGAGGGTGGCAGTGAAGAGTGTGGTAGTGGAGATTGTAGTAACAAGTGTGGCAGTGAAGAGAGTGACAGTGAAGAGTGTGGCACTGAAGAGTGAGGTGAAGGGATGGCAATGAAGAGGGTGGCAGTGAAGAGTGTGGCAGTGAAAAGGGTGGCAGTGGAGAGTGCAGTAAAGAGTGTGGCAGTGAAAAGTGTGGCATTGTAGAGTGCAGTGAAGAGGGTGGCAGTGCAGAGGGTGGCAGTGAAGAGTGCAGTAAAGAGGGTGGCAGTGCAGAGGGTGGAAGTGAAGAGAATGCCAGTGCAGAGGGTGGCAGTGAGGAGTGTGGCACGGAAGAGTTTGGCATTGAAGAGTGGAGTGAGAATGGTGGCAGTGAAGAGTGTGGAAGTGAGGAGGGTGGCAGTGAAGAGTGCAGTGAAAAGTGTGGCAATGACGAGAGTGGCAGTGAAGAGAGTGGCAGTGAAGAGTGTGGCACTGAAGAGTGAGGTGAAGAAGATAGCAGTGAAAAGGGTGGCTATTAAGAGGGTGGCAGTGAAGAGCGTGGCAGTGAAAAGGGTGTCAGTGGAAAGTGCAGTAAAGAGTGTGGCACTAAAGAGGGTGACAGTGAAGAGTGCACTGAAGAGGGTCGCAGTGGAGAGTGCAGTAAAGATTGTGACAGTGAAAAGTGTGGCATTGTAGAGTGCAGTGAAGAGGGTGGCAGTGCAGAGGGTGGCAGTGAAGAGTGCACTGAAGAGGGTGACAGTGCAGATGGTGGAAGTGAAGAGGAGGCAGTGCAGAGGGTGGCAGTGAGGAGTGTGGCACTGAAGAGTGCAGTGAAGGGGGTGGCAGTGAAGAGGGTGACACTGAAGAGTTTGGCAGTGAAGAGTGGAGTGAGAATGGTGGCAGTGAAGAGTGTGGAAGTGAGGAGGGTGGCAGTGAAGAGTTTGGTATTGAAGAGTGGAGTGAGAATGGTGGCAGTGAAGAATGTGGAAGTGAGGAGGGTGGCAGTGAAGAGTGCAGTGAAGAGTGCGGCAGTGAAGAGTGTGGTGGTGGAGAGTGTGGCACTGAAAAGTGCAGTGGATAGGGTGGCAGTGAAGAGGGTGGCAGTGAATAGGGTGGCAGTGGAGAGTGCAGTAAAGAGTGTGGCAGTGAAGAGTGTGGCACTGAATAGTGTAGTGAAGAGGGTGGCAGTGGAGAGTGTGGCACTGAATAGTGTAGTGAAGAGGGTGGCAGTGGAGAGTGCAGTAAAGAGTGTGGCAGTGAAGAGTGTGGCACTGAAGAGTGCAGTGAAGAGGGTGGCAGTGCCGAGGATGGAAGTGAAGAGGGTGGCACTGAATGTGTAGTCAAGAGGGTGGCAGTGAAGAGGGTGGCACTGAATAGTGTAGTCAAGAGGGTGGCAGTGAAGAAGGCGGCAGTGGAGTGTGCATTAAAGAGTGTGGCAGTGAAGAGTGTGGCACTGAAGAGTGCAGTGAAGAGGGTGGCAGTGAAGAGGGTGGCAGTGGAGAGTGCAGTAAAGAGTGTGGCAGTGAAGAGTGTGGCACTGAAGAGTGCAGTGAAGAGGGTGGCAGTGCCGAGGATGGAAGTGAAGAGGGTGGCACTGAATGTGTAGTCAAGAGGGTGGCAGTGAAGAGGGTGGCACTGAATAGTGTAGTCAAGAGGGTGGCAGTGAAGAAGGCGGCAGTGGAGTGTGCATTAAAGAGTGTGGCAGTGAAGAGGGTGACAGTGGAGAGTGCAGTGAAAAGTGTGGCAATGACGAGAGTGGCAGTGAAGAGACTGGCACTGAAGAGTGCAGTGAAGAGGGTGGCAGTGAAGAGTGTGGCACTGAAGAGTGAGGTGAAGAGGATGGCAATGAAGAGGGTGGCAGTGAAGAGTGTGGCAGTGAAAAGGGTGACAGTGGAGAGTGCAGTAAAGAGTGGGGCAGTGAAAAGTGTGGCATTGTAGAGTGCAGTGAAGAGGGTGGCAGTGCAGAGGGTGGCAGTGAAGAGTGCAGTGCAGAGGGTGGCAGTGAAGAGTGTGGTGGTGGAGAGTGTGGCACTGAAAAGTGCAGTGGATAGGGTGGCAGTGAGGAGGGTGGCAGTGAATAGGGTGGCAGTGGAGAGTGCAGTAAAGAGGGTGGAAGTGCAGAGGGTGGAAGTGAAGAGAATGCCAGTGCAGAGGGTGGCAGTGAGGAGTGTGGCACGGAAGAGTTTGGCATTGAAGAGTGGAGTGAGAATGGTGGCAGTGAAGAGTGTGGAAGTGAGGAGGGTGGCAGTGAAGAGTGCAGTGAAAAGTGTGGCAATGACGAGAGTGGCAGTGAAGAGAGTGGCAGTGAAGAGTGTGGCACTGAAGAGTGAGGTGAAGAATATAGCAGTGAAAAGGGTGGCAATTAAGAGGGTGGCAGTGAAGAGCGTGGCAGTGAAAAGGGTGTCAGTGGAAAGTGCAGTAAAGAGTGTGGCACTAAAGAGGGTGACAGTGAAGAGTGCACTGAAGAGGGTCGCAGTGGAGAGTGCAGTAAAGAGTGTGACAGTGCAGATGGTGGAAGTGAAGAGGAGGCAGTGCAGAGGGTGGCAGTGAGGAGTGTGGCACTGAAGAGTGCAGTGAAGAGGATGGCAGTGAAGAGGGTGACACTGAAGAGTTTGGCAGGGAAGAGTGGAGTGAGAATGGTGGCAGTGAAGAGTGTGGAAGTGAGGAGGGTGGCAGTGAAGAGTTTGGTGTTGAAGAGTGGAGTGAGAATGGTGGCAGTGAAGAATGTGGAAGTGAGGAGGGTGGCAGTGAAGAGTGCAGTGAAGCGGGTGGCAGTGAAGAGGGTGGCAGTGGAGAGTGCAGTAAAGAGTGTGGCAGTGAAGAGTGTGGCACTGAAGAGTGCAGTGAAGAGGGTGGCAGTGCCGAGGATGGAAGTGAAGAGGGTGGCACTGAATGTGTAGTCAAGAGGGTGGCAGTGAAGAGGGTGGCACTGAATAGCGTAGTCAAGAGGGTGGCAGTGAAGAAGGCGGCAGTGGAGTGTGCAGTAGAGAGTGTGGCAGTGAAGAGGGTGACAGTGGAGAGTGCAGTGAAAAGTGTGGCAATGACGAGAGTGGCAGTGAAGAGACTGGCACTGAAGATTGCAGTGAAGAGGGTGGCAGTGAAGAGTGTGGTAGTGGAGATTGTAGTAACAAGTGTGGCAGTGAAGAGAGTGACAGTGAAGAGTGTGGCACTGAAGAGTGAGGTGAAGAGGGTGGCAGTGAAGAGTGTGGCAGTGAAAAGGGTGACAGTGGAGAGTGCAGTAAAGAGTGTGGCAGTGAAAAGTGTGGCAATGTAGAGTGCAGTGAAGAGGGTGGCAGTGCCGAGGGTGGCAGTGAAGAGTGCAGTGAAGAGGGTGGCAGAGCAGAGGGCGGAAGTGAAGAGAATGCCAGTGCAGAGGGTGGCAGTGAGGAGTGTGGCACGGAAGAGTTTGGCATTGGAGAGTGGAGTGAGAATGGTGGCAGTGAAGAGTGTGGAAGTGAGGAGGGTGGCAGTGAAGAGTGCAGTGAAAAGTGTGGCAACGACGAGCGTGGCAGTGAAGAGAGTGGCAGTGAAGAGTGTGGCACTGAAGCGTGAGGTGAAGAAGATAGCAGTGAAAAGGGTGGCAATTAAGAGGGTGGCAGTGAAGAGCGTGGCAGTGAAAAGGGTGTCAGTGGAAAGTGCAGTAAAGAGTGTGGCACTAAAGAGGGTGACAGTGAAGAGTGCACTGAAGAGGGTCGCAGTGGAGAGTGCAGTAAAGATTGTGACAGTGAAAAGTGTGGCATTGTAGAGTGCAGTGAAGAGGGTGGCAGTGCAGAGGGTGGCAGTGAAGAGTGCACTGAAGAGGGTGACAGTGCAGATGGTGGAAGTGAAGAGGAGGCAGTACAGAGGGTGGCAGTGAGGAGTGTGGCACTGAAGAGTGCAGTGAAGGGGGTGGCAGTGAAGAGGGTGACACTGAAGAGTTTGTCAGTGAAGAGTGGAGTGAGAATGGTGGCAGTGAAGAATGTGGAAGTGAGGAGGGTGGCAGTGAAGAGTGCAGTGAAGAGGGTGGCAGTGAAGAGTGGAGTGAGAATGGTGGCAGTGAAGAATGTGGAAGTGAGGAGGGTGGCAGTGAAGAGTGCAGTGAAGAGGGTGACAGTGAAGAGTGCACTGAAGAGGGTCGCAGTGGAGAGTGCAGTAAAGATTGTGACAGTGAAAAGTGTGGCATTGTAGAGTGCAGTGAAGAGGGTGGCAGTGCAGAGGGTGGCAGTGAAGAGTGCACTGAAGAGGGTGACAGTGCAGATGGTGGAAGTGAAGAGGAGGCAGTACAGAGGGTGGCAGTGAGGAGTGTGGCACTGAAGAGTGCAGTGAAGGGGTGGCAGTGAAGAGGGTGACACTGAAGAGTTTGGCAGTGAAGAGTGGAGTGAGAATGGTGGCAGTGAAGAGTGTGGAAGTGAGGAGGGTGGCAGTGAAGAGTTTGGTATTGAAGAGTGGAGTGAGAATGGTGGCAGTGAAGAATGTGGAAGTGAGGAGGGTGGCAGTGAAGAGTGCAGTGAAGAGGGTGGCAGTGAAGAGTGTGGTGGTGGAGAGTGTGGCACTGAAAAGTGCAGTGGATAGGGTGGCAGTGAAGAGGGTGGCAGTGAATAGGGTGGCAGTGGAGAGTGCAGTGCAGAGGGTGGCACTGAAGAGGGTGGCACTGAATAGTGTAGTGAAGAGGGTGGCAGTGAAGAGGGTGGCAGTGGAGAGGGTGGCAGTGGAGAGTGCAGTAAAGAGTGTGGCAGTGAAGAGTGTGGCACTGAAGAGTGCAGTGAAGAGGGTGGCAGTGCCGAGGATGGAAGTGAAGAGGGTGGCAGTGAAGAGTGTGGCAGTGAAGAGTGCGGCAGTGAAGAGGGTGGCAGTGAAGAGGGTGGCAGTGAAGAGTGCAGTGAAGAGGGTGGCAGTGAAGAGGGTGGCAGTGGAGAGTGCAGTAAAGAGTGTGGCACTGAAGAGTGCAGTGAAGAGGGTGGCAGTGAAGAGTGCAGTGAAGAGGGTGGCAGTGCCGAGGATGGAAGTGAAGAGGGTGGCACTGAATGTGTAGTCAAGAGAGTGGCAGTGAAGAAGGCGGCAGTGGAGAGTGCAGTAAAAAGTGTGGCAGTGAAGAGGATGGCAGAGGGAGGTGGTGGAAGGGGTTGTGAAGGATCCAGCGCGACTGGTGGTGAGATTTCACCAGACATTGATGGGTGTTGGTGATATGCGACATCCTGTCTAGGTTTCGATCACAGTGCTGTGGCATTCTTTGTATAGGGAATGTTCTGCTTGGAAGGTTCTGAGAATGTCAGGATTAGATTGTGAAGGAGTTGAGAGAGATGGAGGTGACGATGGCTGGATGTGGTGCTTATAATCTGGACTCAACTAAAATCTTCACGAAGTACCTTACGAGACTGAGACATCGCTACTACACTGGCGACGAGTGGTAGAACCTATCTGCGACCCTATTCACTTCATGAATCTAGGAAGCTGCTTCTGTATATACTATAACAAAAAGAGGTGTAATGAGCAGAGAGTCCAGTGGATCCCCAGGGGCTTTTCAGAGGTTAAAGTAGGTAATACTAATGCTCTCTTTAATGGTAGTGTGGGCGAGCAGTTAGGCTTATCAGAGGGAAGTGTTGAGAATTTGTTGTCACACACAGAGGCAATAAATGGGACACACACTCGAGAATAAATCCGAGACCAATTTATAAAAATAATACTTTGTTATATTTATTTTGTAGAACCACAGAACTTCGTCTTAGGCAAATATGTTTTGCAATAGAAATACTTTTCAATATCAAAAGTGGACACAGTGCAATTTTCAGACTTTGCAATGTCAACCTATGGGAGGAAGAAAACATTCAGCATACTGGTAGGTAACACTGACTAACAAAACCAGTCTTCAGGAGGTAAGATCAGTATTGGGCAAGGTTCAGTTCAGCACCAACAGTACATCACCAACAGCACCGGAGCGGCCAGGCGCAGGGGGCAAATACGGGGTCGGGCACCCAATACAACTCAGTGAAGAATGGGGCAATAGAACAGCTGCTGCTTACAGGCAAATAACAGCAGCTTGTGGGACCAGTCCTCAGGGGTTGAAGCAAGCACTGGGTAGGGTCCAAGGCAGCACCAACAGTACACCACCAGCGGCACTGGGGTGGCCGGGGGCAGGGTGTCAACACAGCGTTGGGTGTCCAATGTTAATCAATGGAAAAAGGCCAAATCGGAAAAGGGCTGCAGGCTCAGGCCAGGAGGCTGGTCGAAGGAACCAACAGCTGGAGAGGTAAGTTGCGATGCTCGGGGACGTAGGGTCACCTTTGGTCCTTTTCACCAAGGCCCTAGCCCTGATTGGATAAGTCCCACCATCTTCAAGATGTTGGACTCTCCAAAGTGTGCTTCACCTCGCCTCCAGCACCTGAGGGGTGGAGTTGGCAGAGAAAGGCACACCTCCTATTCTCTCTAAATTTTCCCACCTGTCCTCCCACAAAAAAGATGGTGAGGACAGGAGGGGGGCCTGCTCCTTCTAACGGGAGAGGATGGGGTCGCAATTCAAAAGTGGCAAGGCCTTTGAAGCTCCCCACCACAGATGGCTCTTCCTGACCAGGGGGAATTGTGAACACCTCCACCCCGGACAGGCATTGTTCTCAAACTAAGAGTGTGAAGGCACTCACCCCATGAGGTCAGAACACTGTCTGGTGGTAGCAGGCCGGCTTAGGCCAGTCGGTGACTACACTAATAGCCGGTAGGTTTTCAGGGGACCGCTCTAAGGGGTCCTCTGTGTGCAATTTATAATAAATCTGACACTGGAATCAGTGCAGGTTTATTATGACGAGATGTTTCGAACCAAACATCCCATAATACAATGAAGCCATCATGGAACTGGGGAACTCGTAAAGACGAGTATCCAGCCCATGTACCTACTAAGACTTCCCTGGTCACTTACAATATCCAGAAATCGACATGGATATTGCAGGAGCATCTCTGCTCATGCAGATATGTCCTCACAGGGGATATAGTGCACCCTGCCTTGGGACTATAAGGCCTGCTAGAGGGATGGCTTACCAATATCGCATGCAGTGTCTGTGGGCATGGCACACATGGATGTGTACCTTGTAAACTCTTCAGTTTTGTCTGCACCAAGGCACGCAGTCTGCAATGGCAAAGTGCAGGGCCTTGGTGAGGGGACCCTAGGGTGGCACGTTTTGTGCTGCTACCCTAGGGGTCCCTCTTCAGTGCCAATGCCCTAGATACCAAGGATACTATTTACTAGGGACTTATAAGGTGTATTGAACTGGTGACAATTTGGAAAAAAAGGGAAAGTTTAGGGAAGAAACTCTGGCAAAGGGGACCTGATTGGCTGGGACGCTGTGCACTTCCAGTCGAAATTACATCATTTTCCATGCAAAAAGTAGGGATTAACCATGTCAAAAAGAGGCACTTTCTTACACAACCCCCAAATGAAAGAGGATGAGACTAACCTTTCCCGAGAGAGTCTTCATTTTCTAAGTGGAAGAACCTTGAAAGTCCATCTGCATTGGCATGGGCAGTCCCAGGTCTGTGTTCCACTTCAAAGTCCATCCGTTCCCTGTAGGGAGATGGACCACCTCAACAGTTTAGGATTTTCCCCTTTCATCTGCATCAGCCATCTGAGAGGCCTGTGGTCGGTTTGAACTAGGAAGTGAGTACCAAACAAGTATGGTCTCAGCTTCTTCAGGGACCAAACCACAGCAAAGGCCTCCCTCTCAATGGCTGACCAACGCTGTTCCCTGAGGAGAAGCCTCATGCTCAAGAAAGCCACAGGCTGGTCTTGACCGTGGTCATTTATTTGGGATGGGACCGCTCCTATCCCATGATCAGAGGCATCAGTCTGCACATTGAATTGCTGGGCTTTCTCTTGAAGGTCAGTTCTGTGAGGGGTGTCACAATGGTGCCCTAATTCCTCGCACACCTCCTGTAGTTCCCTAAATTAACCTGTTCTCGACCCTCTGGTAGGCTGGCGCAGAGCAGTCAGGCTTAACTCAGAAGCAATTTGTAAAGCATTTGTGAACACTTCAAACAGTAACACAGTGAAAACACACAACAAAAAGAGCCACAACAGGGCTAAACAAATAGAGTCATTTTTAGTAAATAAAACAAGACCAGACTGATAAAAGGCCAATTAGCAGAACCAGAAATTGAATATTTCTCAATCAATCAGGCAACCAAATACTGATTGAGAAATATTACATTTTAAAGGTTTTAGTAAAAATAGCACCAAAAGGCATGAAGTGGCAACTGTGGATATCTGCCGCAGCTAGCTATATCCTCTTAGCAGGTTTGTTCACAGCTTTCTCAAAACAGTAGGAGGCCGAAAGAGTCGGTCTTCCAGAAAAGCAACTGTAGCCAACTTCCAGTATCAGTAAACTTGGCAAGAAGTTATAAG
The DNA here is from genome assembly GCA_963921515.1 of Calotriton arnoldi. NCBI lineage: Eukaryota > Metazoa > Chordata > Amphibia > Caudata > Salamandridae > Calotriton > Calotriton arnoldi. Next base: position 195,616 of record CAWUFW010011159.1, on the reverse strand, counting down.
AAAAGTAACAGTCTTGTAAGGCAGTGAGGGTAGGACTGTATGAGCGGGTACACAGAGATTGAGTGCTGGCCCTTTTACAAACCCTAGCTGTATCGCTTGATGCCCATTCCGGGGTCGCCTCTCCTCGTGCACCTGGTATTGAGTGTGGTTGGCAGTGGGGGTGGACAGCCTCCGGTGGGACGGTGCTGTTGAGTGAGATGCCGATGGTTGGCTTTGGATGAGTACGCTTCTGAGATTCTACTAGGTTTGAAAGGGCCTCTCATTTCTCCAATCATAAGTTATTGCTGAAACAGCCCCCCCCTGAGGTCAGCGCCCCCTTCACAGGTCGGCGCCCAGTGCGGCCGCACCAGTAACACTGCCCTAAAGCTGGCCCTGGCAGCCTCCGGTGGGACGGTGCTGTTGAGTGAGATGCCGATGGTTGGCTTTGGATGAGTACGCTTCTGAGATTCTACTAGGTTTGAAAGGGCCTCTCATTTCTCCAATCATAAGTTATTGCTGAAACAGCCCCCCCTGAGGTCAGCGCCCCCTTAACAGGTCGGCGCCCAGTGCGGCCGCACCAGTCGCACTGCCCTAAAGCTGGCCCTGGCAGCCTCCGGTGGGACGGTGCTGTTGAGTGAGATGCCGATGGTTGGCTTCTAAGATTCTACTGGGTTTGAAAGGGCCTCTCATCTGAAGTGAAGTTTCCAATCAGTTCTCCTGGCAGAGTGACGTCTAGCAGGCCTTTTTGAGACCTGGTAAACCTGCATTTCTCCACTGTGTATGTGTAACTTTGTGTACATCACAAGCGTCCTGGAAGCTTGCAGCACTGCTCTTGGTATGGGAAGGTTGAGGATGGAGGTTCGAGTTACGGAGCCTTTGCACTTCCGGATAGCAGTGTTTTGGGGAGTGCCTGCCCACCAGGTTGGTCCCACATCTATGGGCCCCCTGCCTTGAATGCACCACTATTGACAGGACAACCAGTGTCAAGTTGTTTATTTAGTCCATGTTTGCTGATGTCTTGAGCCTAGACTAATGACTGGTGTGGTGTCCATGCATCTGGGACCATAGAGATTGCACTCCCTTCCGCATGCTTCCCTCCCATAGGACAACCCCATGTCCAGCAGACCTTCTGGGCAGAACATCTGCACCACATCAGCAGTGCAGCGAAGACACAAACAGCTCCAAACCCACCCCCTGGCTAAGTGCTGGCTACCTCTCCAGTGTAACCCATCAGGGCTCTACATACACCTACTGCACATGGCGAAACACCACCAGTAAAGGAAGTTTGGAAGATCAAAATGAAAGCCGCGAAGCCTGCATCTACCAGAATGCCATGTCAAAGAAGTTCTACTAAAACAGCACATCTGTGATAGGTTCGGTGCTGCTCTGTGTGAGATCAGCCATCGATCAGACCGGTCGCAAGTCTGACCCAGAATGCTTAGCAGCTCAGGAGAAGTTTATCGATACAAAACGAGAACACTTCTCTTGTGTGAAAACCAAACAATGCTGCCATGACATATATAAATGAATGCAGAATGACAGCAGGCCAGTCAAATGCAGAATACTGACTCTCAGTGGATAGTATGACACCTGTGGAAAAGAATCAATGAAAGGGTTTAAGTTGTCAAGTAAAAACTGTTGACGTATGCTGCCATGTCCTTAAGAAGAGGGGAACCTCTTTGGTAAGAGTATACTGCACTTTGCAAAACAAATAGATAATATGAGTCCTGTGTCATTTTATGTTGTGGTCTATGTCTCAATGAGTATGTTACTTTTACCAAGAATGCACTTTATTTTCCAATTAAAGCCAGTACATTGCCCAAACACCGCCCCATCCCTCCTCACCGCTGCCCGTTTTAGTTGGGTCCACCATGCTGCTTGTTGGGACATCTCAAGCTCTCACCCCCTATTATTATTGATGAAGCTGTGCCCCTGGGTCCAATCCACGCAGCAGAGGAGATGCGTCAGTTCTGCTTTGGTTTGCGCCGCACAGCAGCGGCGATGTGTTGGTTCTGATCAGGTTTGCGCCGCACTGCAGCGGCAATGCATTGGTTCTGATCAGGTTTGCGCTGCGCAGCAGAGATGCTTCGATTCTGCTCAGGTTTGCACCGCGCAGCAGCGGCGATGTGTTGGTTCGGCTCGGAGTTGCACAGTGCAGCAAAAGAGATGCATTGGTTCTGCTTGGGTTTGCACCGTGCAGCCGCGGCGATGCATCAGCTCTGTGACAGGGGTTGCGCTGTTCAGCAGAGGAGATGCGCTGGTTCTGCTCAGGTTTGCGCAGTGCAGCAGTGGCGATGCATCAGTTCTGTGACTGGGGTTGCGCTGTTCAGCAGAGGAGATGCGCTGGTTCTGCTCAGGTTTGCGCAGTGCAGCAGTGACGATGCATCAGTTCTGTGACTGGGGTTGCACCGTTCAGCAGAGGAGATGCGCTGGTTCTGCTTGGGTTTGCACCGCACAGCAGCGGCGATGCATCAGCTCTGTGACCGGGGTTGCGCCGTTCAGCAGAGGAGATGCGCTGGTTCTGCTCAGGTTTGCGCAGTGCAGCCGCGGCGATGCATCAGCTCTGTGACAGGGGTTGCGCTGTTCAGCAGAGGAGATGAGCTGGTTCTGCTCAGGTTTGCGCAGTGCAGCAGTGGCGATGCATCAGTTCTGTGACTGGGGTTGCGCCGTTCAGCAGAGGAGAAGCGCTGGTTCTGCTCAGGTTTGCACCTTGCAGCCACGGCGATGCATCAGTTCTGTGACCGGGGTTGCGCCGTTCAGCAGAGGAGATGCACTGGTTCTGCTCAGGTTTGCGCCACACAGCAGCGGCGATGCAACAGTTCTGCTCAGGTCTGCCATACAGCAGCGGCAATGCATTGGTTCTGCTCAGGTTTGTGCTGCACAGCAGAGATGCTTCGATTCTGCTCAGGTTTGCACTGCGCAGCAGCGGCGATGTGTTGGTTTGGTTCGTGGTTGCACAGTGCAGCAAAAGAGATGCATTGGTTCTGCTCAGGTTTGCGCCGTGCAGCCACGGCGATGCATCAGTTCTGTGACCGGGGTTGCGCCGTTCAGCAGAGGAGATAAGCTGGTTCTGCTCAGGTTTGCGCCTTGCAGCCACAGCGATGCATCAGTTCTGTGACCGGGGTTGCACCGTTCAGCAGAGGAGATGCGCTGGTTCTGCTCAGGTTTGCGCCACGCAGCAGTGGCGATGCGACAGTTCTGCTCAGGCCTGCCATGCAGCAGCGGCAATGCATTAGTTCTGCTCAAGAGTGCACTGCGCAGCAGAGATGCTTCGGTTCTGCTTAGGTTTGCACCGCGCAGCAGCGACGATGTGTTGGTTCGGCTCGGGGTTGCACAGTGCAGCAAAAGAGATGCATTGGTTCTGCTCAGGTTTGCGACATGCAGCAACGGTGATGCATCAGCTCTGTGACCGGGGTTGCGCCGTTCAGCAGAGGAGATGCGCTGGTTCTGCTCAGGTTTGCGCCGTGCAGCAGCGGCGATGCATCAGTTCTGTGACCGGGGTTGCGCCATTCAGCAGAGGAGATTCGCTGGTTCTGCTCAGGTTTGCGCCGCTCAGCAGCGGCGATGCAACAGTTCTGCTCAGGTCTGCTGTGCAGCAGCGGTGATGCATTGGTTCTGCTCAGGTTTGCGCCACGCAGCAGCGGCTATGCATCAGTTCTGCTTGGGGTTGCGCCGTTCAGCAGAGGAGATGCGCTGGTTCTGCTCAGGTTTGCACAGCGCAGCAGCGGGGATGCGACAATTCTGCTCAGGTCTGCCATACAGCAGCAATGCATTGGTTCTGCTCAGGTTTGCGCCGCTCTGCAGCGGTGATGCGTCGGGTCTGCTCGGGGTTGCACTGTGCAGCAGAGGAGATGCATTGGTTGCTCTGTATCCACAGAGACCGGCAGAGCACCTTAAGCCAACTTCCAATGGTCCAAGACTGGGGTGGCACCACTTGTCCGAGTAGACTGCAGGTTAAAGGTTTTTGGAAGCCTATTATGCCCCTGAGGCTTCAGATCAGGAGGACAGCCAACTAGCCCTTGGAGTCACTTTTCCGGGTTCAAGAGATGCAGGCCCAGTCCTTCTCAGCTACGCAAGAGAGCAGCAGGTCAGCACAACAAAGCAGCGGCAAAGCAAGGTGATAGTCCAGTAGAACTTGGCCTCATTCTTGAGAGTGCAGACTACAGGGCTGGAAGAACAGCTGTGAGAACAGAGCACAGATGGAAGAACAGAGGTGGGAGAACAGAGAACAGCTGGAAGAACATCTGTGAGAACAGAGCACAGATGGTAGAACAGAGGTGGAAGAACAGCTGTGAGAACAGAGCACAGATGGAAGAACAGAGGTGGAAGAACAGAGCACAGCTGGAAGAACAGCTGTGAGAACAGAGCACAGATGGAAGAACAGAGGTGGGAGAACAGAGCACAGCTGGAAGAACAGAGCTGGGAGAACAGAGAACACCTGGAAGAACAGCTGTGAGAACAGAGCACAGATGGAAGAACAGAGGTGGGAGAACAGAGCACAGCTGGAAGAACAGAGCTGGGAGAACAGCACAGCTGGAAGAAGAGAGCTGGGAGAACAGAGCACAGCTGGGAGAACAGAGCACAGCTGGAAGAACAGAGCTGACAAAGCAGAGGTGGGAGTAAAGGACAGCAAGCATATTCCATAAACTAGGAGCACAGCGATGGATATAGAACTAGTAGCATAACTCTGGGAGCATGGACTTGGAAGAACAGAACACACAGATGGTAAAGTAGAGCTGGGAGCATGGACCTGGGAGAACAGGACAGAGAGCTGGTAAAGTAGAGCTGGGAGCATGGACCTGGGAGAACAGGACAGAGAGCTGGTAAAGTAGAGCTGGGAGCATGTGTAGAGGAGCCACCCGGCCCTCACAATATAATGTAGCATTGTACACCCCTCGCGACCGGGCGCGGTCCGAGGGCATAAATAAAGGGGCCGAAGGTGGCACGTCATCTCTGGCCGAAGTCAACGGACTACTGTAGTGTCCGTTATTTTACCCTCACGTTTCCCAGAGGCCCCGCAGCACCCCGTACCTCATAAAACCCTTTATACTGGCGACGAGGGGGCGAGCCCGCGTCGTGTGACCTGATCCCGCTGCCGGAGATCCTGTGGCGGTGAAGCGACGTAGACGGCAAGACCGGCCTGTCAGCGCCTGCCGGGTGGTCGACGGCCCGGAACTATAGTCGTGCCGAAGGTGCTCAGGTCGGCGCTGAGGTGAGTGGCGCCCTGCACACCACCAAGACGGGTGAGTGGAGCGAGCGACGGCGCTGAGGAACGTGTCCTACAGCTGAGCAGGTCCCCGGCGTGCACGCCAGCTGAGGCGCAAGTGGGGGAGGGGCCACCGCCAGAGCAGCGCGCTTGCAAGTACTGTTTCCCCAAAGGCTGAGACACGTGGGGGAGCAGGTTAAGAGGACAGCGTTACCCGCAGAGGATACAAGGGCGGAGGCATCACGAAGGGCAAGGACAGGCAGTCCAAAGAAAAAAAAAAGAGGCAAGACGTCCGTAAGAAAAAAAACAACAACACGTCCGTAAGAAAAAAAAAAAACAACACTGTGAGAAAAGACAAGGACAGGCAGTCCAAAGAAAAAAAAAAAAGGCAAGACGTCCGTAAAGAAAAAAAACACAGTGAGAAAAGAAAGGAGGCGTCGTCACCTCTAGTGGGACAGTGCCAGGACAGTGCCAGGGGTCATAAAAGGCAGACAGCACCCATTTGCCAAGCACAGTCTCATCAAAAGGGGAACGAAGGTGAAGACAGAGGGAAGCACAAGTGCAGGAAACAGACCCAGCAGTTAAGGCACACGGTCCTGAGGTTAAAGGTCACATCCCCACTCAGGGAAAAGACACAGTAACAGCTGGCATGGGAGACCCCCCAGCGCAGCAGCAAGCGGGCCCTGCGCCCATCAGGCCACACTCACATGCGTCAGTGACACCTATACCCCCGTTTAGCCAGCTCGCTGACCCAGCCTCGGCGGCCCCGAGGTGGAGAAGATGGGTGGGGCGGCTGAACCACTACTTCACGGGAACCCGAGAGACGGACGGAACTGTGAAGAGGTCGCTCTTAATGCATTTTGGAGGAGATGAGCTGTACGATCTATTCGAATCATTGCCGAATACTGGAGCAACACACGACTACGATGCCGCGATCGCAGCATTGGATCGCTACTTCGACCCACAGATGAACCCAGATTATGAAAGATTCAAGTTGAGGCAAGCAAAACAGACGAATGCGGAAACAGTTGATATGTTTTACGCGAGGCTAAGGAAGCTAGCAAGTTCTTGCACCACAATAGATCACAATGAAGAGATCAGGGCGCAGATAATTCAAGGCTGTAAGTCCCTCACGCTGAGGCGCCTAATACTGCGACAACCGGGGATATCTCTCGACGATATTCTCGTGCTGGGCCGATCGCATGAACTGTCCGACCAAAGAGCGGACGAGATGGAAGCGGTGAGGCTAAGAAACACGCCGACAGGGGCCAACACGAAGGTTCAAGTCAAGGAGGAGACCGTTGAGGCGATCCAAAGGCGACCAGGCCCAGGGCCCCGACGGGAAGGGAGATCCCGCCAAGGACACCGGTGTGGGCAGTGCGGATATGAACACCGCGACCAAGAAAAGTGCCCAGCGAAGGGGCAGGCATGCTCCAAGTGCGGCAAGGCGAACCACTTTGCCAGCGTCTGTAGAAGCGGACCAACGAGATCAAGAGGGGGCATGGCCAGACGTCGCCAGGTGAACATTCGGAACCTCTCCCTAGAAGAAGTCGAGGAGGCGGCGGCATCAGGAGGGCAAGCAGCACAAGTATACTACGAAGACGAAGATGACATCTTTGTGATTTCATTTGCTGGAAGGCCGGGGCGAACAAGACGCCCGCCCCCCATATGCCACGTAACCGTCAACGGAGCAGCAATACAGGCGCTTATAGACACCGGAGCGTCGGTCAATGTGATGGACTCCGACCAATACGAGAAGCTGTCGCCCAGGCCGTGCCTCATACCAAGCACGGCCAAGATCTACACGTACGGAGGCACAGAGCCCATACTGCTGAGGGGCATGATAGAAGTGGACGTCGCCAATGCCGACCACTCAGTGAGGACGAAGTTTCACGTGACTGAAGGGAAGAAAGGAACCTTGCTGAGCTGCCACACAGCGGAGGACCTAGAGTTAGTGTTTTTCGCAAGACAAGTACACGAACGACACGCCGAAGACATCATGGGCGAGTTCCCACAACTATTCCAGGGTCTAGGAAAACTAAAAGGCCGTCAAGTCAAGCTACACATAGACAAGACGATACAGCTGCGCGCCCTGAGACACCGGCGGATCCCATTCCATCTGCGCCCAGCGGTGGAAAAGGAGCTCCAGGATCTAGAAGACAGAGGAGTCATAGAGAAAGTGTCGGGGCCGACACCATGGGTCTCGCCACTCGTCGTGGCGCCAAAGCCAAAACAGCCGGGCGCCATCCGTTTGTGCGTGGACATGCGGCTTCCCAACCAGGCCATCCGGAGGGAAAGGCATGTGACCCCGACGATGGATGACATCATTGCGGACCTCAACGGGCGCAATGGTTCTCAAAGCTGGATCTCAACTCCGGATACCATCAGCTGGAGCTAACACCGGAGAGCCGGTATATTACGACTTTCTCTACACATGTCGGCCTTAGAAGGTATACAAGGCTCAGTTTTGGTGTCTCTTCAGCTGCAGAGGTTTTTCAAAACGCCATAAAGGAAGCCCTCTCGGGTTTGGTCGGGGTAATCAACCTGAGCGATGACATTTTGATCTACTCGCAAAGCCTGGAAGAACACCATGTGCGGCTCAGGGCGACCCTACAGAGACTGGTGGAGTGCGGCCTCACGCTACATCGGAAAAAGTGTGCATTCTACAAAAATTCAATTGAGTTCTTCGGATATGTCTTCGCAAGGGACGGCCTCAAGGTGGACCCAAATAAGGTGGATGCCATCCGCAATGCCCCAGTTCCACAGAATCCAACCGAGATAAGGAGCTTCCTCGGGATGGCTACATACTGTGGGAGGTTCCTCCCAAACCTGGCGACTCTTGCCGAGCCCCTCCGCCAACTAATTAAGAACGGGGTGCCATGGGCCTGGTCACACAAAGAGGAGGCGGCGTTTCAAAGCATTAAGGCGGCCCTGTTGGACCAGATCACCATGGCGTATTTTCACCCCAAGTGGAAGACGGAACTGGTGGTAGACGCCAGTCCGGTGGGACTCGGAGCGGTCCTACTACAGATCGATGGGAAAGGAGATCGAGTACCCGTGGCATACGCCAGCAAGGCCCTGTCATCAACGGAAACGAGGTACGCCCAGATTGAGCGGGAGGCCCTGGCCATAAGGTGGACATGTCAACATTTCCACCTGTACCTCTGTGGACACCCGTTCCGGGTAGTGATAGATCACAAGCCTCTGATTCCCCTCTTCAGAGGGCTCACACGACTGGCGCCCCCGAGGATTGAAAGGTGGGCGGTGCAACTGCAGGCCTATGCGTTCGAGCTGGTGTACAGGCCAGGGGCGGATAATCCGGCTGACTTTCTTTCCCGACACCCCCCTGAAGAAAAAGGGGAGAGCATGCAAGGAGCCGCTGCCGACACGGAGGCGTTCATAAGGATGGTTGAGGACGCCGCATGCCCGGGGGCGATCACCAAGGAGGAGATACGCCAAGCCACGGAAGACGATGGCACCCTGCAAAGAGTGAAGGAGGCTTTGGAAAGCGGGAAGTGGCAACGGTTCCTGGACGGACTGTCAATATTGACCGCGGAAGAACAGAACGCCAGACGCCAGATGTGGAAGATACGGCACGAGTTATGCGCCAGCGGATCAGGAATGATCCTGAGAGGAAGAAGAATCGTGGTACCGAGAAGCTTATGTCAGAGGATGGTCAAGCTCGCCCACCTGGGACACCAAGGTACCGCCAAGACAAAGGCAAGGCTGAGGGCAAAGGTGTGGTTCCCAGGCCTGGATGACTTGGTAGATGCCGAAGTGCAGCGCTGCCATCCGTGCACTATCACAGGAGGAGATCCAGCGCCAGCCCCGGTGATCACTGAAGAACCCAGCCAGAAACCGTGGACAAAACTGAGCGCTGATTTTGGAAGCTTCCCGGACGGACGGCACACGCTTGTCATCATTGATTCCTTCTCGAAATTCCCGGTGGTGGAACTGGTCGCATCCACAGCATTCACGCAAGTTCGTCCCGCCCTCGAAAGGACATTTGCCACGTTTGGTCTGCCAGAGGAAGTAAAGACCGACAATGGACCCCCTTTCCAAGGGCAAGACTTCCATGACTTCCTAGAGCAACGAGCCATCCGACACCGCCGAATCACCCCGCAATGGCCGCAGGCCAATGGTGAGGCAGAAAGGTTCATGCGGACACTCAACCGCGCTCTCCGAATAGGGGTAGACCAACATCAGGACCCAGAGGCGTGTCTGCAACAATTCCTACAGGCCTACCGGCAAACCCCACACTCCACGACAGGGTGTGCCCCGGTTTCGCTCCTACTGAAGCAATCGCCCCGGGATGTCATTCCTGAAGACACTGAATGGATGCCACCGGTTCTGGACATAGAGAGATCTCAGCTAAAACGCAGAGTCACAAATGACAAGGCTACGGTGCACCGAGGAGCAAAGCCACAGAGGGTAAAAGTAGGGGATCAAATTGTGCTGAAGGATCGATATCCGGGATGGAAGTATCGGACCCCATATGAACCCGAGGTGTGGACAGTAACACGAGTTGAGGGCACCATGGCCACAGCCCGGAGAGGGGAGCACACAGTGACCCGCAACGTGTCATGGTTCAAGCCGATACGAGCAGAGCTGACCGGGGGCAACAAAGCACCGGAAGAGAGTGCTGGGGCATACGAAGGACCATGTCCGGATCTAGTAGAAAGACAGGCCAACCCAGGACTCACCCCGCGCAGGAGCGCGGACAACCGAAGTGATGACGGGATGACTGGCGAGCCTACCACCACTGCCGAAGGAGCGAGTGAGCAAGTGGCTCAGGAAGAGAACCAGGGCTCAGGGATCCGGAGTTCCAGATATTGACTCCGGCCGAACCCAACACCCAGTCGGAGGCTGAGAGACTATGCATGCTGAAGAGGTGTCCGCAGCCGGAGCCAGTGTCGAATCTTAGTTGATGTACCGACGACCTGTTGAGAACTTTTGTCTCTTTCATCTCCTTTTCTCTATCTCTCTCTCTCTCTCTCTCTCTTTCTTTCTTTTTCTCTCTCTCTCTCTCTTCCTATTTTCTGTTCCCTCAAGCCTTCTCTGCGAAGCAGAGATTTCATCATCCGAAGGAAAGGAGGGATGTAGAGGAGCCACCCGGCCCTCACAATATAATGTAGCATTGTACACCCCTCGCGACCGGGCGCGGTCCGAGGGCATAAATAAAGGGGCCGAAGGTGGCACGTCATCTCTGGCCGAAGTCAACGGACTACTGTAGTGTCCGTTATTTTACCCTCACGTTTCCCATAGGCCCCGCAGCACCCCGCACCTCATAAAACCCTTTATAGCATGGACTTGGGAGAACAGAGCACACAGATGGTAAAGCAGAGCTGGGAGCATGTGATCCAGCGGTGTACTAACAACAGATACTCCACTACCATATACTCACCTGGGCCCATATAACTCTCTCGCACTAAAGACCACGTAGACCACTGGAAAAACTCTTTAGTTTTATAATTTTGTATCTCAAGATCTAGTTATTACTCCTTTAACTAAACCTTTCTCTAATAAGTAGTCCTTTCCTCTGGTCAATGGACCAGTTAGGTAAAACTAGTTGATGGTGATAATTAACTAAATTCATTAAACATTCCTTAATTATGAAGAAATAATCACAGACTCAGGAAGTTTTGAAATCTTTATCTAAATTAAGTGAATGTGAACCATCTCAACGTTTTCAGTACAAACACCCTCATTCACAAGAGAGCCAATTCAATCAAAAACTTTCATTTGATATAACAATTCAGATCCACACAACAACTATACCTAGAAAGAAGAGGATAGAGAGAGAAGAGCAGTCATCAAGACGATAAAATTATGATTTACCAAGTATGGTGCGAAGACCAACCCCTGGCCAAAGGGCTGGTAAGGGTCCCCGGGACAGATCAGGAGACAAAGACTTCAGGACAGGAATCAGGACAGAGATACTTCACCTCTCTAGATACCGACGACTGCGTCACACCCCTTTCTGACACTCTCTTCCTCCTCGTGGTTCTTCGCGATCTTCTTTCTAACCCAATTAAGTTAAGTAGATGGTTCTGCATTTGTTTGTCTTCATCAGCATCTCTCAGCATCAGCACCATCCCAGCACCGACAGCATCCCAAGCTCCGAATTGTCTCAGCTGCTTCCGCTCCCATCAAGCTTAGCTCTCCGCTCTCGCCACTAACTAACTAAACTACTTCAATTATACCTTTCTATTACCATGTACCACCCATTAATGTTTCAATTTTACAGAATACTAACTTCTGATTGGACAGGCGAGGGGGGGATGATCATCACACCACACTTATACTTCATTTATTTCTTTAATCCTTTGTTTCAAAACTCCTCCCCCCAAACTTTTATTCCGCCCTTCCTTTCCCATACATCTTTAAACTTTATTAATACAAAATGTAACATTTTCCCGAATACAGTTCCTTCATATGAACTCTTCACCCTCATGTACCCAGGGCACATCTCCGCCGACCTTGGACTCGTGACAAGTCCTTAGTCATCTTTTCGAACTTCCACACCAGGGCGCATGCGTCGCGCAACGTCAGTCTGCTCGACTCGGACAACTTTAACAGGCCCAAATACGCACTAATAATAAAGTCAAAAGGAGAAATGTTATTCTCAAAAATAAATGATTTCACTGTATACCACCAACCTCTACTCTAGCCCATTCCATTTATTATTTCTCTTTCTGCAATTGCGTTAGTATAAAACTTATTTTCTAATTTCTGCAAAGCAGGTGTCATGCATGTGAGCTTTCAAGCGGCCATTTTATAGCTCTTTGTGCAAGCGCCAGAATTTCCCTCCAAGCGAACTCACGTCATACTACGTAGATGCAGTAGACGCATGCGCAGTAAAGATCCCATGTTAGAATGCATCTTAGTCCTTCGTTCATGTTATTGCAGTTAGTAAACACATAGGCAAGCTTCTTTTTCTTCCGCGTATAATGGAAATGTGTATTATTATTCACAAAACACGTTGTTAGTAATTCGTTAGTGAGTTTAAACGAGAGGATTGCTTCCGAGCAAGTCTCACGTACAAGTCCTTGCTCCATCACATGGACTTGGGAGAACAGAGCACACAGATGGTAAAGCAGAGCTGGGAGCATGGGCTTGGGAGAACAGAGCACACAGATGGTAAAGCAGAGTTGGGAGCATGGACTTGGGAGAACAGAGCACACAGATGGTAAAGCAGAGCTGGGAGCATGGACCTGGGAGAACAGAGCACACAGATGGTAAAGCACAGCTGGGAGCATGGGCTTGGGAGAACAGAGCACACAGATGGTAAAGCAGAGCTGGGAGCATGGACCTGGGAGAACAGAGCACACAGATGGTAAAGCAGAGCTGGGAGCATGGACCTGGGAGAACAGAGCACACAGATGGTAAAGCAGAGCTGGGAGCATGGACCTGGGAGAACAGAGCACACAGATGGTAAAGCAAAGCTGGGAGCATGGACTTGGGAGAACAGGACAGAGAGCTGGTAAAGCAGAGCTGGGAGCATGGACCTGGGAGAACAGAGCACACAGATGGTAAAGCAGAGCTGGGAGCATGGACTTGGGAGAACAGGACAGGGAACTGGTAAAGCAGGGAAACATCTATTACAACACAGTCATTACAACGACCTACCTTTACAACGCAACTGCCTTTACATCGTATGCCATTACAATGTATGCCATTACAACGCATGTCACTACAACGCATGCCATTACAACGCACACCTTTACAACGCATGCCATTACAACACATTATAAGGTAAGTAATGGAGATTTTTTTAGTATTAGGGTGGGTATGGGTTTTGGGTTACATGGGAATAGTAATTTTCACCCCTACACTATCCAACACTTTCTCTACTGTTGCACTCACTAGAGTGGGAATAGTAATTTTTACCCCTACGCTATCCAACACTTACCCTACTGTTGCCCTAAAAG